>VWZY01006417.1:0-16465 GCA_013399075.1 Chloroceryle aenea
GGTTGCTGATAATAAAGATTGCCCGTGGTAACTGTGGCATTATTGTGGCTTTTGATCAGACCACTGATTCATTCAACTACACTATTGGCTTGAGGGTAGTATGGTGTATGAAACGCCCATTTGATACCCTCCTCTCAGGCCCTGTCTTGGACTACTGTGGCTGTAAAATGTGATCCATTATCACTTAGAATACACTTGGGAGCAGGTAGAAAGCTAAACCATTTCATCAGGGCTGGAACTGTCTGATCACCAGTGACAGTGTTACAGAAATTGGAAAGAAACCTCCTTACATCAATTATTAATTTGAGGTAGTGTTAAGAAGCAGGCATTTCTTTATTGCAGTGCTGGATGCACAGGGAATTACTCCACCTAACATGTATCCTGTAGATCATCCTATCATATGCATAAGTATAAAATTTCCCAGAATGATTGTACATATTCATTCTGTTTCCTTGAACTAAATATCATACAGTCACTAAATGTCATAGTCATTACGCATGCAGGTAGAGTCTCTGAGGAGTTTTGGAGGGTCTCTCAGGACTCCTTGGTGGTCATCCTTTGCTGTCTTCTGGGGTGAACTCTAGGCTCCTTCCTTTCATAAATGAAAGTTGGCTATCAGCCTGTCTTGTAACTTGCTTACTCTGTAGTTTCCTTAGTGAGGAGCCTGGTCCTCTTTCTGACTGGTCCAAGTTCCTTTCAGTTGTTGCAGTTCATTGCACTTGGATAATACAAGATGCACCTGTTTTCCTTGCAAATATATTGTTCCTTCCTTTTGAGCTCAACAGAGATCAAATTGTCAGTAAAGCTAAACCTCTAGATATATCTATCCCCTTTTCTCTTGGTCACTATAAGGCTACAGTAATGAACCAAGGAGCTGATTAGTGCATATATACAGGCAGCAATTAATATATGTATTATTACTCCAACAAATTTCTTAATCCACATACAAATCAGGTATCTGTGGTGACAACCAGTTTCAGACCCCAGAAAATCCAGAGAATGCATCATCTTTCTGAACTTCATGCAAAAGTTTTATGTTTCCAGTTCTCATTTATAACAATTGAGATTCTTCCTCCTTGATCTATGTATGCACAACTGGTATTTAACATTGTGCACACTTCTCCTTTTGAAGTGAAGACCATATCTAAGGCCATTCGGTCTTGTGTAGCTATTTTTACCATTTGTCCCACCACTTCATTTAGAGCATATAGAGCATCCACAGTTCTGTTTCCAATTTGTTCTACAATATCTGAAATATTTACTGTGGCTTTTTCTAGTTCACTTACTCCTAGCCAGGGCAAAAATGGCCTTCCACAAGAGTGAAAAGTGGTAGATCTTTTTATCGGGGGTTATTTCTCTTGTGTCTTTTTAAATACAATCTTACCTAAAGCTTTGTCTCCAGTTTGTCAATCACAGTTATGTTTGGCACTACTGCTCCAAGAGTACTGGTTCCAGGCCAGTGGAGCATTTAAACTTTTCTAGCATTAATACCACATATCCAATACCACCCTATTCCTCTTGGAACTGCCCATCCTGTAAACTTTTTCCCACTTACTGTAGTCTCTACTGTTTGAATGAATGTGAACACTGGCTGATTTCCTACAAAGACACTGTTATTTTGACAATCTGCACTTCCAGTCCAGAGTGCAGTGTATCTCCATCTGCCATTTGGGTCACATCTTGGGATACAATATCCCTTTCTAGGAGTCTGGATACGTATGTCCCACTGCTGTGCCTCCAATTCCAGGTTTTCTTTAAAGGTGGCATTTTTCAAAAAATTTCACCAGTCTGTTTTAGCAGGGATTGGAATCCCAATTAAGGGCACCCCTTTTTCTGCATTTTCTGGAAAATGTGTGCATACCCAACAATTACTTCTGTTAGCTATTTGTATTAATGTGTAATGGACATTCCGCAGTCAACCAAGACTCTCCAGGAGGGGGGTCTTGCCTTATCCTGAGTTCTCATGACAGAATACCCACTCTTACTCCTTGGTATTCCCCTTCCCTGCAGAGCTTGGCTGAGTGCATCCAAAAGCCAGTCTTTCCTCTGATTTTCTCTCTGATTTGTTTCACTTCCTTTACCTTTTCTCTATTGTTATACAGTCTAGGCTACTGCCAACATTTTACTTACATTCCTGGAGTCTTCATCTTGCAGTTTTTGCAATTTTCTCCTAATGTCTTGTGATGATTGCCCCATAAAAATCAATGCCAATTGTATCTTATCCTCTTGCTTTTTCTGGGTTTAGGTTTGTGTATTTCTGAGCAGCAGTTTTAAGCCTCTCTAAAAAGGCAGAAGGGGATTCCTGTGGTTCTTGTTGTATTTCATAAATCTTAGAAAAATCTGCTTTTGGCATTGCATGCCTTACTCCATATATGATCCAATACTGATATCTTCTAAGGGCTGCTCTGTTACCTTGATTATTAGCATCCCACTGCAGTTCTACCAATGGAAAATTAGCTTCCACTGTTCCTTGCAGCCATCCCCCTGCCTGCATATCTTCCACCCATTTCCGAGCTGTGTCTATTGCTGTTTGCTTCTCTGTACTGTCTAGTAAAGCTCCCCAAACCACTTGAATATCCTTCCAATCTGGGTCTTGAATTCTGATTAGGTTTTTAATAATCCTGGCTGTTCTTTCAGCATTCTCCGTGTACCTCCAGACATTTCCTTCCATGTATGGATCTCAGTAACGGAAAAAGGAACTTTAACTGTCAAAGGTCCATTTGTTCCTGCTACTTCTCACAGTGAGGCCAGTAAGCAACCTCTGTGTCTCCAAGTGGTAGGACCTTGAACTGAGCTACTACTATTCACTAAACTCTCCATTTCATCTTCCATTCCTCCATCCTCCAACCCTCCTGCTCCCTCTCTCATGGTCCCACACAGTCAGCCAATGCTGCTCCTCCTGAAGCAGCATTCATAGGGCTCATCAATAAATCCACATCCTCAAATTCATCATCATTTAGCAGGGGTTCCTTTGCATGTTTAATACACCTCTGGCCTATACTGTAGGAAAACAACATCTCTTTAATCTGTTATTATCCTGAGTCTTTCTGTTCTTTTCCACAACCATTACAAATGGGTCAGAAGGTATCAATTTACATTCTTTAAGCCATTCTGGATGCTTTCTTAATATATTAAACAAATCCACATAAGGTACTTTTTCCAATTTTCCCTCCCTCCCACAGAATAACATAAGTTGCAAAATACTACTATAGTTCATAGTTGCATTATTTTGTCTTTTCTCCTATCTTCCAGACTGTAGAGCGGCCACCCAAATATTACAGTATTAAATTAATTGTTTCCTCACCAGAAGATCACCTCCAATTTGCTTCCAATATTTTAAAATAAACCCTAGAGGGGAAAATTTCAAAATCCCCCCTTCCATAGATTTAACATTACCCATTGTTCACAAGACAAATAAAATCCTCCCCCACTCTGGTCTGGAACTAGTAGCCCAACCTAGCAAAACTGTCACTGCAACTTACAGGCAGGCTCTTTTTCCCATTTCTCTTTTCAAATTCCCTTAAAGAAAGAAATGCCTTTTTACCTTCCCAGGCATCTTGCTGAGGGTTCATTGGTCCAGGGATTTCAGGTTCTCCTCTAGAATCTGTCTTTGTCAGCTGGAGATCCAACAATTCCATGGATCCCCAGAGGCTCAAAAGCAGTGTTGCATCTGGGTAGCCAAAAAACTGCTACAGAAATCAGAAAGAAACCTCTTAACATCAATTATTAATTTGAGGTAGCGTTAAGAAGCAGGCATTTCTTTACTGCAGTGCTGGATGCATGAAAGATCACCTAACCAGCAAAAGTTCCTATTACTCTATCATATACACATGTATTAAAATTCCTAGAATGTTTATACATGTTCACTCTGTTTCCTTGAACTAAATATCATATTTACATAGTCATTACACATGCAAGTAAAAGTGTCTGAGGGGTTTTGGAGGGTCTCTTAGGAGTCCCTGGTAGTCACCCATTGCTGTCCTCTGGGTGAACTCTAGGCTTCTTCTTCCTTTTATATATGAAAGTTGGCTATTGGTCCATCCTGTAGTTAACCTTATAACTTCCTTGTTCTTTCATTTCCTTAGGGAGGACATTGGTCCTCTTTCTGGTTGGTCCACGTTGCTTTCAGTTGTTGCAGTTCATTGCACTTTTATAATGCAAGATGCACCTGTTTTCCTTGCAAATACATCAGGGGTGCTAGTAGCTGTAGCTATAGTCAGCCCTGAAACCACTTATACTCCCACCAAAATAGATTTCCTTCCATGGGGTGGTTTCAATGGACCAATGTAATCAATTTTGCCAAGTGCTCCAAGGAACCTTGTCATCTGATGTGCTGGGCTGGAGCTTGATTTGGGTGGTTTGCCTTAAGCCTCATGCAACACTGTGGACAAGCTGTAAGAATTGCTTCATATGTTCTCATAGACATTGGCCATCCCTGAGACTGACGCTCATAATAGAGGTCTGTTTTCCCTGAATGGCCTCACTTAATGTGCAGCCACTCAGCCAACCATTCCAAATCTTTGGCTTCTGTATTTAACACCTTAGTTTGTGCTAGCTGATCTACCTGCTGGTTCCCTTTTGTAGCAGGAGTTTCATTACTGAGATGGCCTTTCACCCATCCCACCTTTAAGGATTGTGATCTGCCTGTTTCAAACAATCTCTGCCAGTCTCAAACTCTCCAGATTTTTGTATGACCTATTTCCTAATGATTGGATTCCCACTTCCAAATCCACTCTGTGTCACCCTTCTAGGTTGCATAGGAATCAGTGTTACTTTTAGTGGCACTGTTCTCTTCTGCCAGCAGAAGAGCACAGAATTTCCCCACCTGCTTACTATCTCATCCCTCTTCTGTAACTGTTTTCCTAGTACCAGCTTCCAAGAGTGCTGCTTTATATTGCCCCCTGAATCCCATACAACAGGCAGATGCATCTGTGAACCACACTCCTTTTGTATCTGAGCCTGTGGTCAATCTAGGTGCTTCAATCAGAGAAGGTCTATAAGGCTGAGCTAACAAAACTGTATCTGGATTTACAAGTTGCAAGTTGGATACCTTAACTGGTCCCTCTCTTAGTTGCAGTAGCTGCCCAGTTCCTTCTAGTTAGGCATACCTCTTCCTCACGGTGACCTTCTGGGCTACCCCCTTGTGGAGGGGATTCCTTGAGGATCAGAATTAGCAGGGGGAAGGTCTTTGCACTATAATATCTTGTGAAGTACACAACCTCTCTTCTTCCTTAACTGCCCTAGTAAGTGATAAAAGTCCCTTCTCCTACTCTGAATACCATGGTTTGGTTTCCTTGAATGATATAGATGAAAATAATAAAGGTCTGGCTGGTCCTTCCAGCCCCTTTTGGAATGTACCACAATAGGAGGCATCCACTCTTATTAAATTCCAGACAGTCTCAGCTACTAGGCCAACCTGTTCCTTGCTGTGTCCACCCACTAGAATGTCATCTATATATTGATCTATGTGAATGCCTGCAGGCACTTTGACAGTGTCCAGAAGCTGCAGCTAAGGCATTATGGGCAATAGTGGGGGAGTGTTGGTACCCTGTGAAAACTGAGTAAAGGTGTACTGCGTTCCCTCCCTGGTGAAGGCAAACTGGGCTTTGTTCATGCAGCCAAAACTGAGTTTGAGCCAGGGAATGTTTTTCTGCTGTACCTGGTACCCCTGTTTTGTTTATGGATTTCCTTGAAGGCTCTATTCCTAGCTCCTATGATATCTGTTTATTTAGGACACTAATATGGTCCCTTGTTTCAGTTAAGAACTCTAAGCTTATTGACAATTTCCAGTCTGAAGCATAAGATTTTTTGAGATGAACCATTCAGATTGGAGAACTGAGTTCACATATCTTTAGAATGCATTTATCAAAATATTTTCTTGCTTTTGAAGATCCATAAACTTAAAAATCTACATTTATGTTGTTTTTTGAAGGATCCAGAAACACCTTCCAGAAATGAGGATTGGAGTAAGGGCTCTTACTTTAGGCTTGGGTGACTGGTTGATATACCTTGTTAATTTTTGATCAGTGGCTTCATTATAAATTTCTGCTTTATTTTTACTGTACACACTCCAGTATGAGCACTGCTAATTCCAAATGTAGTCTTAAATTATTTCACTTCATTAGCTTACAACTTTAAAAGAAAGAGACCTGCAGGCAGACCTGAGTAGAGCAGAGATATACACATTATTGCCCCATGTCAAGTGCAAAGTTGTATCATGGAGCTGAGCGAATACAGAATTTGACTTTAAATCCTTGTTTTGAAAATAGCCTTTTAAACTAAGCTGTAAAAAATCAGAATGCAGCATTACAGCTAGTCCTTAAAATTTTTATATATTAATGATAAATCTGAACTTTCACATCTCTATGTTGTAATCAATGAATAAAATACATTGAGCTTTGGGAAATTTTAGATTAAGTTCATTCTGGAAAATGGGTGCATAAATTCTTGGTCTAAGGATATTAATTTCTTAAACTATCATGGGCAAAAGTCATATATAATTTCATGTTATTGTTAACTCACATTTTTAAAACAATGTACTAATTCACAGTGATTTACCTAGGTTGATTTATATCACAGAAAAAAAATGAAGTCACTGAAGATTTCAAAACAGTTGCCTTGTTTTCTACACATGCTTCTAGATTTTCATTCTTGGATAAGTACCTCAACACAGGCAAAGTGAAAGATGCACTTTGGAGATTAGGCTTCAGCTGAAGGAAAAAAATGTTTTTAAAGAAGTATCTTAAATGTCACAGAAGCTTTTCAGGGGTGAGTATATATAGTTTTCAATGCAGGAAAAGCTAAAAATAATGAATATTCAAAGTACCAACTGCATTTAGAAAACAGATGAATACACATGTGAAAAATACAAAGAAAGACCTTGCACTCCCCCAGAGTAAATCTTTAATTCTCCTACCCATATTGTTAACATTTTGAAAATGGAGTAAATGACTCTTACTTTTTCCCAGTAAACTTGTTTCTAGATGTAAAAAACCAAAATGTCACACTTCATTGTTTCAACAGCATGAGCAGCATTTCAACGAAGTTGTCACTGTTCATTCTGAACAGACCTTTCCACAGGTCTGACTCATTACAGATTTGAATTCTAAAGGCACTGAGGCTAGTGGTTTACATAGATCAACACGAAAGGCTAGAATAGCTGTTTCTCTCAGAAGTGGTCACTAACAATAATAGGCTAATATTTTAAGACAATGTTATTTAAATCTAATTTACATGATATTTTTAGATGTTTGGCAACTTAAACTTCTGTTTTAGGGGCTTGTAAAGTGGTATGCTTCTACCTGTGTCACTTTAAAAGAAATCCCTGCCACTTACTGGATATGGAAAGCTATAATTTGTGAGCACAGATTACAAAATGCTGTTCATGGGAAAATCACTGTATGGAATCTTTCATTTTTGACTGTTGGGGGAAAACAGCTGTAGGGAAGGATCCTCATAAAAGACAAAATATGTTTTAAGCTATGACATCTCTGTTTCAAAATGGAATTAACATTAAGTATTTAAAACACAATAACAACTAAACCAACATTCTCTAAAATCAGCATAAATATGTATCTTTGTGAAATAGAAATGTGTGCAACGGGTAAAGAATAAGAAATGACACCCCGGAGTATAAATATGAAATTAACTATGAATAGACAAGTATACTCTGTCAGGAAGCTCTTGCTATATGACCATTATATTATTATCATCACACATACATGTCTCTGATATATACAGATACATACACAAAGAGGAGAACTGCAGGAAGAGGCTAGACAGATGAGTTTTAATTCATCTTATCTAAAGTCTACAATGAGCAGAAAGAAAAAGGACATGGGCCAAGAGCTTTTCAGTCTACCTATTTTAAATCAGTCTCTGTATGAGCCTTTATTATTGTAGTGGGAATTATCATACTAACTTCAATGGGCTTCTAGTAGGATACATGTAAGTGTATTCTGTATCACCTGTATAACTTTTATGTATAAATATATATTTATATATCAAAAGCTCTATCTCTACAGATCTCTTCAATATACATCTAAGAGATCAGACAATTATTTTTATATAACCAACTCTGCTTTTATTTTTATAATGGGTATTTACTGGTTTAAGAAAAATTAATTTCTAGTTCAGGGAGTAAAATCTGTTTAGTTGGATCAGAAGGTGACCACTTCAATGTAACTTGATTTTCTTCCTCTGAAAAAGTTGTCTCCTCCATGGAGCTGTTAAAAAAAAAAAAGCTTGACATGGAGAAAAATTGATCATACTGGATGAAAAAATACTTTCATATTAAATCACAGAAATTAGAAGAAAAACATGAACTGTTTTTACTGTCTAGTCTTCTGTTGTTACAAATACAAGTCTTCAGCACAGACAATGTAGTTTAAAGCATTTTAGACTTAAAAAAAAACTAAATTGTAAATTAAATTGTAAAGCTAATTCTGTGGCTGTACCAGATAAGACAATATTCTGGTTAAATATGGATCTGTCTGGAAGAGTTTAGCCATGTACTATAAAAGTATATAGAAAAAAAAAAAGCAGAAGTTTTATACACTATAATATTTAACATTTAATCCATATATGGGGTTCAGATAAGGTAGGATGTGTAACTCCTGCTTTCCTGCCAAAACAACTGTTCCGTTTTTCTCAAGAGACTTTTAATTACTGAATTAGAACTTAATTATCAAATTAGTGAAGAACTTTTTAGAGCCAAATTATCATATTAGCTTCTTATCATTTAGAATTTTAATGAAACAAAGTATCTCCATATAATTTATTAATCTACCCAAACACTGGGTACAGCTAATACTGGATTCTGGGATACAGATGGAAATAGAAAGAAAGGATATGCCATGGAGATATCATTTGCACATCTAGATGGCATTTCAAGTCATTAGGGATATATGCACCCTCCCTGTCATGGCAAAGATAATTGGGTAGCTATTAAGAAAGAGAAATGACAGTCAAATGTACTGCAAATAAGAGTGTAAAGTATTCAGTATCTCTGTGCTTCAGATCAGATGTTTTTACCTTCTGCTTCCATAGGACGCTCCTTCCAGCCCCCTCCCCTTCCCCTTTCCCTCATCCAGATTTCTTCAGGCTGTGAATTAAATGCCACTGGTTTATCACTGGAGAAGTAAAAGAGTTCACCAATATATATCATACTGAAACAGACCCTCTTGTGCCTCATTAAACATGTTTGTGTACTTGAAGATCCTGCTAGAACCTGTTTTCCACATGAATCTGCCATACATCACCTTTCATGTGAGCTACCGTGCTTCTTATCTGTATCAACTGAATGGCTTTAGAAATAGGAATCTGGAAAAATTTGTACATATTTTGTGTCATATTTAGAAGAGAAACAGCATGCAAAATCTTTCAAGCAGGTTTAAATCCTACATTATTGTTACTTATGGATATGATATAGTACAATTCATTAATTTTTTTGGAGAGCATTGTCTTAATTTCTTCTCTGATGTCATGTTTGCATAAGCCATACTGCGATACATAGTTTACCTTACATCACCTTGCTGCACGTAGTATGTTTCACAATTGGTGTAGCTTTTAAACAGATGAGCTCAAATAGCATAAATCAATGTATCTCTACAACTTTAAAAATAGATTTGGACAGTGTTGCACAAATACACCTGCAACAATAGCTCTTCTTTTGAAAATAGAAGGGGTTTTTTTTGGTTTAACTTCCTCTTTTTTTCTCCATGGTAGCACTTGACCATTTTACTACAGATCCATCTCTTGCTGCTTGGAATTTTTATTAACAGTATCCGATAGTTACTTGTTAGATCACGGTATTTGTTTCTGTACTTGTGTACATCATTCTTTTTTTCACCCGTGGCTGAAGACTTAAAAAGGGACTCACTGAGAGAGTACAGAAATAACCATTTCTATGCAACCCAAGCAGCTGATACATTACGGACAGCAGTAGTGAGTGTTTTCCAAGTAATATTCAATATCCCACCACAGTCTTTTGAAAATTGCTTCTAAGTATTTAAACCATAATCCTGTAGCAGGACATACCACGTTGCTACAAGTGTAGCAATACTTGCATCAAAACTGCTGTTGGTAACATTGTTACTAAGGTGAAAACATAATTACTTTATTTCTAAGCAACTCTCTAATACAAATATTTTTGGAAATGGAAGATTTGAGTAGTGAAGTGAAACATGATTTAATATACCAGCAAAAAGTGTTTGTCACATTTAAACCTTTTCCATCCCCTCTGTCTTTGATTTTTTTTAATTATTATGTTTTAATGACTATCTTTTTCTTCTATTTCACAGTATTTCTCTAGCAGTGATTTCAAACTGTTTAATTGTAATACAGTCGGGAAATGCTTCAAAAGAATGATTAAATATTTCAAGCAGTAGGGAAGAAAAGCTATCTTTTAATATCTTTAAAGACAAATTGGAAACAAACTGTTCTGGTTACTGCACTGTAACATGGCAGTGTTAAGAGGTCGTAAGTAATACATTGCTATGCAATAAGGTAAAACACAATGTAGTAAACTCAAATCTGAAAATATTTTCCTGAAATAGAAAAATGACCCTAAAATTTCATTTTTCCCACTTTACAGTGCTATAGCCAGGACAAGAAACCTTTAATTTGTATGGCATATGTACAGTCTGTAGATAATAACCCCCCACATCTTTCTGTCCCTGCTGAACAAATGGATTTATGAGTATTTGCCTATATGCTTTTTCAAAGATCCTTAGAATTCTACTTTATTTCCATCAAAAACTCACAAATTTTTGTTGATTCTTTGGAGGTTACATCACCTATGCAAAGCAAAATTCTCCAATTGTCTGAAATGTCTGCAGAAAGAAAAAGGCATTTCACTAAATGCTAGTAATATGGTCCTTTAAATAAACAGTTGTAGCACCTTTCCTTGGGATAGAAATCTAAACATTATTTTGTTAGCCTGAAGAGTGACTATTAAGAAATATTCACAAAAATAATTCTATTTATGAGAAGGGTTATTCTGCAGACATTGAAAAGTATATACAGTTCATACTAGCCAGAGAGTATTTGCTACTCTGTATTTCTTCTGCTAAATAAGTGTATATGTATATATGAATTTTAATCCTAGTTAGGTAGTTTTTTCTTTTCCTCTTTTTTACATCAGTGCTTCCTTAATTATGTGCTTTTGTGTTTGAAAATGAACTTTTATTGATCAACTTTTATTGATTTTTAATGTCCAAACCCACTAGAATGAGTGGTCTTCCTGTTTATTTTAAGAGAGAAATTTATCTTTTATGATCTGGTGTTGTAAATTTAAGCTTTTGTGAGTAATTGCAATAAAGTTTTTGTTTCTTGGTATTTCTGGAAAGAGGAAATTGAAATTATTTGGAAGATTTATATAGATGTTGAGAGAGAGTCTGTTGTTTGGGAGTGTTTTTGGGTTTGGGTTTTTTTTTTCACCTTTGAAAAGAAATTATCAAGCAGTGATTCTCATTTGCTAGATCATGAAAGTTTTTCTTTACTGCTTTTAAACCAGCTGGTGTATCTTACAAGGGTAACATTCCTTCACTGTCTGTGCACACTTAGGCTTCTCCAATGTGGTTCCAGACATAAACTGGTGTTTGGGAAGATGTATGAATGACATTGTGTGATGGGAAGAAAACCTCCTGGCCTAATGCAATATTTTTAGCATTTATCTGTGGTTTGTATGAGGTGGTTAGGGAACCATTTGTCAGTGTGCTAATGTATTTTATGACTGTTTCTAGAATATGATAAAATGGTCTTTGCACTTATAAGCAGGAAGGTTTGACAATTGTACCTGCCCAGTAAGTAGCCTTACAGGTGCAGACTTCTGCTCTAGTCCTTGTGAAAGTATGCATCTAAAACCTAAGTGGTTAAGTTTGCATATTAGCTTCTTTAACAAAGTTTTGGAGAAAAAAGTTTTCTTCATGAACATTGAAAAGCTTTTTCTTTGTGTGTTAGCTGAAAAAAGACAAGGAAAAAAAAACCAGTATATATTTTTAAAGACACTTTAAAACATTTTGTTAGCCAAAGTAATGAAAAGCATATTTTAACAAAAATCTCCTGAAGCTATTTCATTTTTGTTCCCTTTTGTTACTGCTAGTCATAAGAGACTAAATGTTATGTGAATTAGATAACTGCATTGAAATTATCAAGTGTATTCTGTAATAAATTGCTTAGCATGTCAGAGGAAGCTAATGTATATCCTGAAAGTGAGAGGAAATCAGAGAATGGCTTGAGTTGGAAGGGACATTAATGATCATCTAGTTCTAATCCCCTTGCCATGGGCAGGGACACCTCCCACTAGACCAGGTTTCTCAGAGCCTCATCCAGCCTGATCTTAAACACTTCCAGGGATGAGGCGTTCACAGCTTCTCTGGGAAACCCATCCAGTGTCTCACCAGCCTCACAGTAAGGAACTTCTTCCTCATGTCTATTCTAAATCTGCTCTAGTTTAAACCCTGCTCTAAACCCTGCTCTAAACCCTGCCCCTAAACCCTGCTCTAGTTTAAAAACATTGCCCCTTGTCCTGTCACCACATACCCTTATAAGAAGTCCCTCCTCAGCTTTTCTGCAGACCCCCTTCAGGTACTGGGAGGCTGCTGTAAGGGTCTCCCTGGAGCTTTCTCATCTCCAGGCTAAACAAGCTCGACTCTCTCAGCCTGCTCTCCTAAGAGAGTGCTCCATCCCTCTTGATCATCTTTTTCATCCTCCTGTGGACCCTCCCCAAGAGACCCATGTTGTTCTTGTGTTGGGAGATCCAGAGCTACATGCAGTACTCCAGGTGGGGTCTCACCAGAGCAGAGTAGAGGGGCGGAATCACCTCCCTGGACATGCTGACCACACATCTTTTGATGCAGCTCAGGATATATTTGGCTTTTTGGGCTACCAGTACAAACTTATAGATAGTACATTCTAACACTGTAAATGAATGTATTTAGGTGTTCTTATTTTGCCTGTCATCTTCAGTCATGTTCCATTGCTATTTTGACTGAAAGGAGCAATATTCATAAACAGAGATGCTATCAGAAGCAGTGTTTTATAAATATGCCACATATTTTAGTCTTGTAATTTTTTTTAGTAGTATTTTATTTGTGACTTTTCAAAGCATATTTGGAATCATTCTGATAAAAAGTAAGATTTTGACCTGTGCCATTTGTCACATCTGACTTAAAGATGATGTTAGAATGCATCAAAATATGTTTAAAACAAAATTTCAAAGATACTTATCAGTTGTGTGCATACACCTTTAAAAATCTTTTTCACCAGTTACATAAGATATGCTTTTGTTAAAATGAAATCCACACTTATTATTTCCTTGTGTTATCCCATATGATTTCCTAACATTTAAGAAAACCAAACCAAACTCTTTGATGTATTTGTGTTTTGATGTATTTAACATTAAATTAACAGGATAAACTTAACATTGGCTGGGTATTTACCCTCTTATGTATTATACAATCAGAAAATAGTTTTATCTGAAGTCTGTGGATAATTTAAATCCTTTTAGGAGAAACATGTCTTAAAGTTGACGGTTTCATGCAGCTACACTAAAATGTAGATCAGAATATAACTTAGATGTTGAAGGTAATATTTCTATGCATTTTATAGTGCAAGATTTGCAGGATTCTGTGATCATGCTTTCATGCACTAATTCCACGAATGCCTCACTTCAAAATATTACAGATATTCCAATAATTGTGCCTCTATTGCATTCTTGAGATGTTTGTACACCTGATTTGGGATGAGATATTTATTTTTCAAAAAATCTTCTTGTCCAAGGTCACATAGGAAAACATTTGCAATGAACATAAACCCCAGAACTTATAGGTGGTTCTTCCCTCCTCCAAACCCCTAGGTACACTGAGTGTGGGTACTGATGAAGTGTACTGTATTTTCCCATAGAAGCTTGTCCACACAAAAAAAACCTTCAAAATCAAAGAAGCAGAATTTTCTATCAGGTCATCCTTTTAAACTTTTTCCTGTTGTGAGATTCAGAAAATTTTCAGTTTTAGTTTGAAAAGGAATACTAAAACCACACTATAGTTCAGATTCACACTACTGTACTCTAAATTGATGTAAAAAAAACCCTGCATTGTTTTATAGAAAAGGTTGTAAAGAAGAAAAAATTTCACTTCCTTTTAAAGTCTTGCATGAAAGTGATTCATTTTCTTCAATCCTGTTCCAGACAGAAATGACTGGCTTAAGCTGTAATGTTGTTGTGTATTTATAGCAGGCACACATATAAGCTGGCAACCTCTATGGAGGTCTTTGAACCACCTGTATAGCTTTCCAACCCATAACAGGATCTGAAACAGGATTATCAGTACAGTACATAACATGCTTGATTAGGGCTAAAATGCTTTCAGCCAGCAACCCTGATGAGTCACTGTAGCACAGCACATCCAATGCCTCCTGTTCCCAGTATCATCCATGACACTTTAGTACTACTGGGCTCTTCAGATGAGTCTCTTCCCTGCCTATGCCTGGTTTGTGAGAACTGTAGCCATCACCTCCATCTCTGGAAATGCTGACAGTATGCTAGCTTCTGCTGAACTGTCAATAATATGCTTTTGACTCTTTATCCCTCTACAAGTAGTACCACCTTCCATAAGCACTGATTCTGATTGCCAAATGGCCAATCCCAAAACTGGAACATAGCAGACACAAGCATATATTTTAATATTATAATACCTGATAGACTTGCCCGAGTCTCTCTCAAAATACTTTTTATAAGAACTTGTTTATCACAGATGCCTTGTTCACAGATACCAGTTCCTCTTTTCTCCAATCTTTCCAGGTTAATTAACAAATGCTGTCTGAGAGTTCATGTTTTCTGAATGGAAAATGGTCAGAATAAGAACTATCTGTTTGTCCTGTGAGGTTAGATCTGGGCATCATAGTTACATTATATTCAAATAATTTAATTCCTATATAACTTCATATTAATGTATTAGTATGATTGAAATGTATTTGTATACTTTTAAAGTAAAATTAGGTGAAGAAATGTTACTGGGGAAAAAATTTGGTTTAAAAGCAGATATTTTCCAGGCTCTCAGTCACCTTTTTAATGTTCTTAAGATAAGGATTTATGTTATTATATTTTAAGTTACAGTATTATTATTAAAAAAAAGTGCTTCTGCCACAATGTGACTGATATTACTTTTTACAGTGTATGAATAAAGACCTTCATAGTTGGAAAACTGGTGCAGTTTGGTGCATGTAATTACAATAATGTTTAATTCTAATGTCAAAAAATTATAGTTTTTAAAAACTAATCTGTGTATGTGTGAGATCTTNTGGTTTAAAAGCAGATATTTTCCAGGCTCTCAGTCACCTTTTTAATGTTCTTAAGATAAGGATTTACGTTGTTATATTTTAAAAGTTACAGTATTATTATTAAAAAAAGGTGCTTCTGCCACAATGTGACTGATATTACTTTTTACAGTGTATGAATAAAGACCTTCATAGTTGGAAAACTGGTGCAGTTTGGTGCATGTAATTACAATAATGTTTAATTCTAATGTCAAAAAATTATAGCTTTTAAAAACTAATCTGTGTATGTGTGAGATCTTAAATTAATTGTTTTGATATTAGAAAAAAAGAAACTTCATCTTACATCATACAATGAAATCACAGTTAAAACTGAAACTATGGTTGATATTTTTTCCATACCTTTGTTGATGTCAACAGTGCTATATTTAGCCTAAGTTTGTGCTTAAATTTTTCACTTTTGAAAATCGGTCTGGTAAATTCCTGATACTGCTAAACCATGGAAGATTTGATATACTTGTGGTGATATTGAAAAAGAATTATTTTAGATTCAATAATTTACTTTGTAAACTTCATTGCAACTGATTTGTCAGATTATGTTCTGAGGTCATGTGGCATTCTGTTATATTTAAAGGTTTCATTTTTCAGAGGGCATAGGCTGTAAAATGGTCTGTAGTTACTGTAATTCAACAGCATCTGTTTCTACTGGAACAATCTTGTACTGTAGTAGAACAAAGGAGAAATTATTTGATTTAGTATTACTCAGGTTTGCTATTTTGCTCATTTGTAGTTCTATTCAGACACTTTTGATGCTTCACTGAATGTAGATTAAAGTAGGTAACAGTATCTCCTATTTTATGGCATGTATCTGTTCCAAAAAGTTCTTCATATGTAAGAGAAGGAGAGATTTACAGATAACTACACAAAATCTCTAGATTAATACAAGTGCCAGAACAAGTTAAGTAGTTTTATACTTTTGACCGGGTTTTATCAGATACTACATGGAGATGATAATGCAGTACACTGAAGATAGTGATCTTGTCAGCAGGGGAAGGGAAGTTAACGTGCCCTTGTACTTGTATTGAGATGCTGGAATGTGTCCAGAGTAGAGTACCAAGCTCATGAGGGGTTTAGAGAACAAGTCGTATGAGGAGAGGCTGAGGGAGCTGGGTGTGTTTAGTTTGGAGAAGAG
>VWZY01006417.1:16547-26938 GCA_013399075.1 Chloroceryle aenea
GTTCAGGTTCCTCAGGAGGTCACAAACCTGATTTTCACATACAGTGGGAGTGACTTCAGTACCTTGATTCCTGCCTCATAATTTTTTTACCTTGGAGGTGTTGGGAGAGAGGTTGCCAATGAAGACCGAGGAAAAAAAAAATCATTGAGAACCTCAGCCTTCTCTTCCTCTGTTGCCTGACCTCATTCCTACACCATGGGGCAGCATCTCTGTACTCTTCTCAGGATACCTGTCCCTGTTTACTCTGCCTGCGTAGCTTGTCCTTACTTTTTAGCTTGACCAGCAGGTCATGACTCAGCCATGCTGGTCTCTTCCTTTTCCTGCTTGATTTCTTACACTTAGGGATCGAGAGCTCTTGTATTCTATGCAAAGTGTTTTTAAAGATCTGCCAGCTTTGTTCTTCTCCCATGTCCCTGAGGACCAGTTCCCAGGGTGTCCTGTTAATTAACTCCTTGAAGAACTGGATGGAAGTTTGTCTCTCTGAAATTCAGGGTCCTGGCTATACTCCCTGACTGATTTGTGATCCTTAGTAATGCAAATTCCACTAGTGCATGGTCACTGCTGCCCAGGCTGCCTCTAGTCTTGAGGTCCTTGACAAGTTCACCTGCACTGGTGACTAGTAGATCCAGTATTGCATTCCCTCATACCATTGTAAATGGTATGAGTCATGTATAAGACTGTTAAAGCAACTTAAGCAATAAAAACACATTTTACTACCCCCTTTAATTTTTCTGTCTCTGTTTCAAGCTAGTTGTGAAAACTCATCCATTTCCTCTAGGATATATTGCTGGTTGTATTTGAAAACTGATGTTTCTTCCTATTATGGGTATTTTAACTTTGTTAAAAATAAGACAAACCCCAATACCTGCATTTTTCAAGCTGCTAGACAGAGATAGGCATTGGTTTGGCTGCTTGTCCACACATCAATGGCAAGATTTATGACTCTTCTTTCTGCTTATCTGAGAGCACGCAGCGCATTCCTCAATTTGGTTATTAATAAAGCTATCCTGAATACAAGGTACAAGAGCAGTAAAGAACAGGCTACTTGGGAGAGAATAACATGACTCAGTATGCTGTAACAGCTTCTGGATAACACTATCCTTTTATAATTGAGTATACCTGAAGTGAAAAGCCAATCCCTTTTGTTAATTTCTTTTCAAGGTTATTAAAAATTATAGTGTAATTTCTGGCTTGTTTCCCATATTAGGCCAGTGGATTTACACAACATTTTCTTTAAAAATACTCATTTTTTGGCCATTATTTACATATCGAGTAACAAATATAGGAACATGATGATAAGGCTAAGACAAGTTACAAAATAAGTTTCTACTTGCATTTTATGCAGCAAAAAAAGCTTCCCAGTCAGGTCAGCATCTGAACTCATATGCCTTTGTTGAGCATCCTTAAAATATCCAAAGCACAGACTTCCATGCACATCTAAAAGGGCTCCCATATGGAGAATGAGGAGCTGTTTTGTGACTATATTCTGATATTCAGATTGCAGATGTGCCTGGCTACAATCCTGCTCTGTTTAGTGTGTAGTTCAATTTAAACTGCTTAGAGGTTCAATTAAAAGAAGAATGATGGTGCTCTGTGTGCAGTATTAGGTTGGCCAAAGCTACCAGCTGTTACTCACTGGGGAGGTGCCTGGCATTTTCAGCTGTTTTGCATACTTAGCAGGACATGGTGAGGCACTTTGAGAACCTGTTGATTTGAGTCTCTTCTTAGTGTGAAGTGTAAGATGAACCCATACCTGCCAGGATCCAATATATTTAATGTCACTCACAGGGGGTTGATGTTGATCTGCTCTTGGGCAGACAGTACAGAAGAGGCATAAAACTGAAATGAAAAAAGACTAGTGGAAGTTTTACGTCCTACAGGTTAGAAAATAGCCAGGAAACTGTGAATATATGGTTTAATCTATATTCCTTTAGGGTTCTTGTTTTTAATTCAGTGTCTGTATATTGTAAAATGTGTAAATATTCAGACACAGGAATCAGAAGATATCTTCCTTCCTCCTAGCAAAATATACTAATCATGGGAAAACAGAAACAAGTTATTCTACCTCTGAACAGAAATTTGCCCTGAGGCAGACAGACCATACACTGCCAGCTTTGCTGGGGATATGTTTGTTACAGGTACAGAGAATGTGTGAGGGAAGAAACTGCTGTACAGTGCATGTGGCAAATTACAGATTGTGTTATGGTACAGGCTCAGCCAGTGACTAAACGCCATGTGGCCACTTGCTCATACCTCCCCTCTACCGGTGGGATGGGAGAAGAATCAAGAGAAAGGTAAAAACTTGTGGGTTGAGACAAGTACAGTAACATGTCAACACAAGGAGAATAGCAATAACACTAATAAAAGAATATGTAACGCAAATAATGCACCATGTAATTGCTCACCACCTGGAAATTGATGCTTGGGCCATTTGGAGCCATGATCCCTGGCCAGCTCCTTCAGTTTATATACTGTAGCCTTGCCTAGTATAGGTCAGTTATGCCAGCTGTGTCCCTTGTGTGAAAGTTAACTATCCTAGATGAACCCAGGACATGTCACTCACAGGGGGTAGAGATTTTGTCATCATAAAATTCTTACTGTGTGATAGAGTACCATCAGGAATTAATGAGATATGAGAAGTCAAAATCCATTTTATCTTTATTTTATCATATGCTGAGGGTACTGCCTGCATTTTTTACAAGGAATTACCTATCTCAAGAATTTAGAAATGAGCAAAATGAGAAATAACAGGAATAAAGAATGAAGATTGTATTGAGGTTCAGCCACATTGAAATTAATGAAGAATTCTTCCAATGTAAACAGTTCCAAGAGAAGAAAGAGATATTGTAATGATTATTTCTCGTTATGAATCCATTGTAACTTGGGTAATAATATTAATGGTTTGGGGTTTTTTAATAACTGTTTGTACCATACTGGTTTATTAAAATATTTTTGAATATTTTCCAGATGCCTTAGGAAAGCCTGTAAAATGTGTCTTAATTTTCATTCTGTTAATGGAAATGTATTTTTATTTTTATTCCCTCTTCATGTCTATATTTGTAATGTATTCACTAAATTTTAGGTTTCTGCAGCAATTTTAACATATTTTTCCCCAAATCAAAGTAGATTCCTCCTATATGTTACAGTTTGATTTATAATATTCAGATGCTACAGATCTTAAGCAGCATATCTTGTCTATCAGACTGTTTTCCTTAATAGAGCACCTCATTAATTTCAAACACTGTAGGTTTACATTCATGTAAATATTGCATTAATGTGTGAATAAACATGGTCATTTTTTTTCAGTTTTAAAGTTTGCTAGACTTACATTTACCTGAATGTTATCAGAGTTTTTTTTGGTTTAGCTTTTGAAGTATTGTTAATATATATATAATAATAATATACTCATTATATATCCAATCTATGCTCAATCAATTTGGATCATTTCCCTAGGTATCTAAATTTTTCTTAAGCATCTGTCTTTCTCCTGAGAGCCTCATTATCAGTTTTAAATGACTAATGTTTAAAATATTACTAGTCACATCTCATCTCAGTGTTTAGTGCTTGTGCTTTTAAATGATGATATTTGAGCATTTGCCCTTAAGGCTCCCATCAAGAATTTAAGGGCTCATCTGCAGGAAAAAAAATTAACACCTCCATTGTAGAGTGAGAAGCAGGTTGGAAGAGGCAGGAGGTTTGAAAACTGAAAATCCTTTTCATATTTAATAGAATCAGAAAGGGAGAGATAACTAAATACACATTCTTTTTGCTTTAGATACTGTTTAGCTACTTGGCTGCTCAACAAGGCTGTTTACAAACCAACTGTAATTTGCAGAGTTCAGTCTGACTCAGTTCCTGCACATTCAGATTCTGAGAGCTTCTTCCTGAGAAAGCAGTGGTGTGTTGAATAAATTTTTTTTAGACAATACAAAGCCAGGTAACAACATTACTTTGGAAATTAATAAGCACGAGAAGGAAAAACATTTCTTGCACAACTACAGTGCCTAGTTTGAAACTAGTGATCCTCACATAATGGTCCTTGACCATCTATTAGTATTGATAGATACTGTTAGCATAAGGACCAAAGGGATCATATGAATGCTGGTTGTTCCTCTGAGACATTCCATGTCACCATAGTGAGGACATATCTTCAAATTACTTGTGTTGTCTCCTCACTTAGGTCTTTTCCAGATCCAAGAAAAATTGTGTTACCACAAAGTACATATAAATTTACATTTCATGGGCAATGACATCTCATTAATGAAAAAGAATAGCTGAAGAACAGCAGACTTTAAGGTTGGCTCAGAAGCATTTGAGGCACGTCCTGCACTGGCAGTATACTTTGTTTAGGGATGCTTTCATTTCATGATAGAGCTTATTCAGGGTTCAGTAGCTTAGAATCCTGTATTTGCTGAGAATGAGGTGTTGCCTGTGCATATGTCTCAGTGCAAAAGAACAAAATTTGAACCCTTTGTTCAATGTATTTTCAATTCAGGTACACATTATTCTACAATGTCTATACATCTTCATTTCTGGAGGTGATTTGGGGCATCCCATTTCCATGCTTCTTTACATGTCTCATTTCCAGTGAAGTCTCCATTTCATTATGGCTGTATCATAAGTCATAGAAAAGTAAAAAACAGGAATCCATAATTCCACTCCCCCCTCTCCTCACTTAGGTTGTGAATGATCTGGAAGGGCTAAGTGTAATAATTTCAAGTTTATGTAAAATAATGATTACATATTCTTAATTTGTCTCCTATTTGTCTTTGAAATGGTGTGGTTAGTTTATAATATCATACTTATTTTTTATTCACAATAGTAAAATGAATGTTGTATGGAGAAAAAAAAAAACAAAACAAACCCACAAGTTTTCTATAAAGTAAAGTTTAATTTGTTGTTGGTTTATTTATGATCTCACCCAAATCCCACCAAAATCATGAGGTATTTTTCCTGAGCTGCACTATATCATGTTTATTAAGTTAAAGATTTAAGACTGATTTTTTTTTTTCCAACTGATGATTAAAGGTGTTCATATATGTCACTTTGGCTTACTAGTGGTTTGGTTTTTTTCTTTCTTCTTTCTCTCACTGCCAGGAGGCATTTTTGAGTGTGTGGAATCTGGTCCAATGGGAGCAGAAGAATTAGCCTTCAGATTTGCTGTGAACACAATCAACAGAAACAGAACTCTTCTGCCAAACACCACATTAACATATGACACCCAAAAGATAAATCTCTATGACAGTTTTGAAGCATCCAAAAAAGGTAAGATTTTGCATATTTAAGACGACCACACCTTCAAGGTTGCAATGGTAACTGCTTGAAAATTGCATTGTCACCTTTGGTCACACTGGGCCTGTCTAAAAGCTAGTTCTTTAAATATTTAAAATAGCAAATAAATTTTTCTGAGCTTTGTGACTAGGATTTTTTTGAGACCAGATACTTTGGAGTGAGAAAACATCTCCTCCAAACTTTGACTTGAAAAGTACCAAGAGCCCGCAAATTCTACTGAATGTGGTAGGACTCCAATTCAGTTTTAAGTATTCAACCACTTTAAGTACATCTGCACAAATAACTTAAGTATATGATACACATATATACTAAATGAGGTGTGGGTTCAATTTATGAAAAATATTGTGGGCTAAATATTTATGCCTTGTAAGATTGTTTCTTTTCAGAGGAGAGTGTGTGGAAGAAGAAAGAAGCAAACCACACTTTTAAAAAAGCATTTTTGAGTTGTTTTGGATGATTGATTAAAACAGGTTCTGAGAGAGCCTACTCTTTCTTTTCCACCTTGGCCAATTGTGAATAAATGGACTGATCTTTAATTCTGGCCTCTTATTTCTCCTTTCCTCATCACCTTCCAAACTGAACTGTTTACTGACTCCAATGCATGCTGTCCTGTGAAACTGAATGGAACAATTTCTCCCGAGGGAGGACATGGAGAGAAATTTATTATGCATTTTTTAATTCTTTGAAGTCTTTCCTGAGATGATACAACTACCTTTAGTTATTTCTTGTGGTTTGCTCGAAGGTGCAAGCCAGTCCTAATACTATGTTGCTAATTCTTGGTAGACTATGATAGCTGAAGTTAGAATGGCAACATGCCATTGATCGGATACATTAAATAGATTGTATGTGTTCATTGTTCCCACTTGCATCTTGAATGAGAATGCAACTCTTTATGTGTAACTGGTCAGGCTGTATCAAAATCTGTGTAATCTTCCAGTGCTAATAGCTTTTGGCTTCATCAATTCAACAATACAGCCAACTAACTACATTTGTGCTGACAGGTGCTTTAGTTCAGAATCAAAGGCTAAAGGTTAACATAAAATAGCTCATTTTATTATGATGTCTCCAAAACAGAGCTTTAACAATGAGGCTTAAGCATTTGACTCATTTTGTGGTTCATGATTATGTCCATTAGTGAGCAGGCAGGCACTGCATCAAAAATATCATGTTTAGACCTCTTACTAACACATACTTTTGAAGTTGAGTATAGATGAAAAATTAATGGGTTTTTAAAGGTACTATATGAAAGAGCAACCTGAAGGCACAATGATATTTCCAAGATACTGTTTCAGTGAAGAATAATGTAAATGCAAACAAAACATCCTTCAATTCACTAGGAAAATTGGTATGCATCTGATAGAGCCAGTGCCATATTAATTCACGTGTGAAAGCATGGCATTATTCAAATCTCAGAAACAGGGGAAAAAAAAAGCCCATTGAAAAGCCATCTGGTAGCTATTGCTGTTGTTAGTGATCCCATTTACTGACATTTGCATAAAGCTTGTTGATTACTCTTAGGAAGGGCAATATTAGCATAAATGTTTTTTTATCATGGTAGTCATTTAGGCCCTGATCTGATGCTCAGAAATGCAATGGACATCCAGTGTGTATATGAGAAATTTATTTAAACTACCACTGCTCTGCTGTAGTAAAAAGGTGTGCCAGCACAGATAATGGAATGCACTTGAAAGACCAATATTTTCATCATGTTGGAAAGGATGTGCACAATAAAACAATTAATTTTGACTTGCTGGGAAAAGTAATGAAGCAAGATGTGTTCCTACTGCTTGTTTCCTCAGCTGTCATGAACATTGATGGTGGAGTAACAATATTAATTAATCAAACCTTATACAAATGCTCTTATCTAGCTTGTATTAGGGGGATACTTTTTGTTACTTCTCTCTACCAAATAGAATGTTCTTTTTAGAAAACAGAATCTGTTGTTCCTCAGATCTGCATATTCATAAAGCTTATGTATGTGGTAGTGACCTAAACAGGAGCAGGCCATGGGCTGAAACACTGGTCTGTTTTACTCATTAATGTTCCTGCCTTCTTCACATGTCCCAGCTAACACTCTACAAGATAATACTGAGATAACACAGCCACAAGACTGTTAATGCACAGTATAGGTAGGACACCCTATATAGGGAAGAGGAGAGCTAAGCTACTTGGTTTTGGCAGTATCATGTCAATGACTTTCAGAGCCATTTTTATTTACTGATATAGGTGTAGCAAAACCAAGTATTTCCAGTGTTTAAGAAAGGACACTGATTTATTTATTATTCTTAGCAGATAAAGATTTAATTTTCTTTTAGAGAAAATGTTGGCTTTTAAATTTTGCTAGTCAGCATGCCTACTTTTCAGACACAGAAATTAAAATGTCTCTTTCAATGAAATTAATAATTTACCTGGTATTTAACTAGAATCTACTTAATATGTGCAATTTTGGAGTTATTAGGATCTCAGTAGAAATAGTGTTGATTGACTGAGGAAGAAGTTAATGCTTAAACAGCCTAGATTAGAATACTGTTCCATATGGCCCTTTTCCAAATCTAAGATGCAGCTGAGCATAGATCTCTTCTCTTGTTAATGCTTTTTAGAGAATACACAATTGCTGGCCTTTGTGACTTCCACTGACATAGAAGTGTTTATTAAATGTAGCTGAGTGCTATTTCAGTGTTAAGTGTTGCTACTCAGCAGGTCATAGTGAAAGCTTAGAAATGTATTTTGAATTTGAAATCTGTGAGGAAAAGTGTTAAAGCAGGAAGGGAGCTCTGTCAGCAGTGAAGTTATTTAATGGAGTGCCTTTTGTTTAATATGAATTGTGCAATAGCTTCTGGGACACTGCCTTCTTTCCTCTCATCATTGACAGACTTCTGTCTCCTCTTCAGCCTGCGATCAGCTGTCCCTTGGGGTGGCTGCCATCTTTGGACCATCCCATAGCTCCTCAGCTAATGCTGTGCAATCCATCTGCAACGCTTTGGGTGTTCCACATATCCAGACCCGCTGGAAACATCAGGTGTCAGACAACAAGGACTCCTTCTATGTCAGCCTCTATCCAGATTTCTCTTCTCTCAGCCGTGCCATCCTTGACCTTGTGCAGTTCTTCAAGTGGAAAACAGTTACTGTTGTTTATGATGACAGCACTGGTAAGGCTAAAACGTTAGAGTATGTGCAGATGTATTCACATGTACAAAGAGAGGGAGGAGGGGTGTCACTACTCATATTTCTTAATTTAAAAAATCCTAATGAAATGACAGGATTTTTTTTCTTTGCAAGATATTGTATACAAATAATAGGGATTTATTAGCCTAAGTATTCTCATAAGCAGGCTTCAGTTGCTGAGTTCTGTGCATTTGAGTTCACAGCTGTCTATAAATCACTCACTATCTGCCTTTTCTGCAGTGTCTTTTGTTGAGAAGAGCTATGTCTTTTGATTTTGTTTAAAACTTAAATATTGAAGAAGCATATGGTAACCTGAAAGAGGTATTAGTATGTCCAGTGAAATAGGTGGTCTAAATTCTAGCACTGCTTCTGGCATTAGTTAAATGAAAAGAACAGATGCTATATGTGTTTGCAATTTCAACATCTGCTTTTTCAGAAAGAATAGCTGAAGGCACCACTGGTTTCATCTGTTAGGAATTGAAACCAAAGCAGGTTTGGAGGCTTATTTTGGAGGTGAATGACAGTTGTAAATGAGCTCCTGACTCTCCAGCAGAAATATAGCAGTTTACTACCTTTCTCTTACTTCACTCTAAAATTTGTTTTGCCCTTCTGTTTTGCATTGTCAGTGACATCTTTGAAAATGCTTAAAAACCTTAAGCTTGATTTGAGGTCTATCTAGTGGTCTGAACTAAGACCTTGGTAAGAAGAAAATCTGACTGTCACAGAAGATACAAGGGAAGTACTTAGCCATATGAGATACATTTAATCTTCCTGGAAATGTTGCTAACTCTTTTTCATGCTGGTTGAACTGTCACTGGCAAGAAAAAAAGCATGGTCATCCTCAAACACTTCTCATGGTTCAGTGAACTGGAATACTGTTGATACCCTTGTTACATAGTGCTATTATCTATCTAAATCTGAAGATAAAAAAAATAAGATCAAAAAAATAATGTGTTACATGAGAAGCTACCTATAGTGAAGACTAACTTTGCTAGATAACAGCAGTTACAGCAGGACAGAATGATTGTTTACAATTCAAATTTAAATAAGATAAGATTCTCACCTATCAAAAAGTGAGAAGGGAACAGAGATGGCAGGGCATAAAACCATTTACAACTGCTTTTTTCTTCATGCGTTTAAAAAAAAAGCAAGGCAGTGAAGTGTAGGGGCTGCATACCTTAAAGTTTGTTAGCTAATGTCACCAAAAGCTTCAGGTAATCAAACTTCAGATTACAAGCTTAACTTACAGACTTAAGGCAAGAAATATGTAGCCTTTTCATTATTTTTTGACTTTTTTTTTAGTATTGTTGTTTTGAAATAGGACAGGAAGTGAAAAAACCTCAAGATTTTAATTAAATAATGATTGAAAAAGTAATCTGTGGTTCAGTGAAACACTTATAGACTTAGCTTTACATAATTTGGAAATTTTCACTTTGATTTAGATCATTTAGAGACTATTTTTTTACAGTAAACAGTTTACCTTTTAAAACAGACCTTTCAGTTAGAATATTTTAACACTTAGAAACTCTTTTGCATGATATTTTCAAGTCAGTTTCTCCCCCTCACAAAAAAATCCCCAACCAAACAAAAATTAACCAAAAAAACCTATTTCATATTTAATGGGCTCTCTAAACATCATGTGTTCTGAAAGAGGTATTTTTGTTAAGAATCATACTGGACATAAAATAACTTTTGAAGTCAGGATACAAGCAGAAATAGGAATAAAGATGGAAAAGAAAATTTTCTTGTGTTGTGACCCACCTGTGACTACTGTTAAAATATAAGAGAAAAAAAAAAATCTCTTTGAAATATTTTTAAAATAACTTAGGCAACGAACAAGGAGACTGAGGTATATGGAACAGGTCATCCTGAGTGCCATCAAGTGGCATGTACAAGAAAAACCATGGTCTCAGGCCCAGCTAACATGGGTTAGG
>VWZY01006417.1:27593-46563 GCA_013399075.1 Chloroceryle aenea
CATCTAGGCTTGTATCAGGAATAGTGTGGCCAGCAGGTCTAGGGATGCAATTCTGCCCTTGAGTACTGGGTGCAGCCCCTCGCTTCAAGAAGGATCTGGAGGTGCTGGTGCAGGTCCAGAGAAGAGTGACGAGGATGATGAAGGGACTGGAGGGAAAGTCTAATAAGGAGAGGCTGAGGGAGCTGGGTTTGTTCAGCCTGGAGGAGACTCAGGAGAGACATCATCATTCTCTACAACTACCTAAAGGGAGGGTGTAGTCAAGTGGGGGCCAGGCTCTTCTCCCAGGCAACTAGTGATAGGATGAGAGGGTCATTGTCAGCCTGAAGCTGCACCAGGGGAGGTTTGGGCTGGATAGCAGGAAGCACTTCCTCACGGAAAGGGTGATAGAACACTGGAGTGGACTGCCTAGAGGGGTGGTGGACTGACCATCCCTGTGATTCTGTGATACAGTTTATTTAAAAAGCATAAAGAATTATATCAGAAAAAAATCACAGTACATTTTTATTTCTTTCTGGAGTGGTTATGATGATAATAGTTGTTCCTGCTGATAAACAGTAATTCCAGCCACCATATCTTTTTTTTTTTCCTTGAAATCTCATGCTGTCTGAAGAGACAGAAAAAAAGAACCAGTTTTAAAAAGGTAATCCTCTCTCTTGTGGCATTTGCTGTAAGTAAATTTAAAATCTATTTTTTTTTAAGACTGTCAGTTTCTCTTTGTTAGTTGCAACTCCTATGGATAATTCAAAGACTTCAAATGCAGGACTCACTGCTGGGAGAATTCCACAGCATTGTTTGCCTTTGAAGTACATACAGAAACAACTTTTAGTTAAGAGTACCTGTCAATCTTAAAGAAGTTGAGTTTAAATCTTGTTAGAGCTCAACTGCAAACTGGTGTTTTTTGAGGCAAGGGGCAGGGGCAAAGCAAGCTTTTGAAAGGTAGTAACTTAGAGGAGATTATCTCCTGCCATGTGATAAGAAAAATTGTCAACAGAGGGCTGAAGTTGAATATGATAGTTCCAGTGTGTTGTAAAACAACTTCTTCAATTTAAGACTTTATTTCAAGTCCATTAAAATGAAGGCAATGAAGAGAAAACATTTATCTGTTTCTTCTATTTGGACAATGATTCCTTAACGTAAGATGGAAATAATTAGTATTTCTCCCTCCTTTTTTTGTGTTTTAATCACCCACAGTTAACTTTCCTTTATTGAAAAGTTGTTTAGGATGATAACACATGCCTTATTTTGACAGTTTTAGAGTTACGGATTTCCTTTAATCTGAATGGACAGTTCCCAAAAGTACACAATCATATGTTAGTGTAGCATTTATGGTGGTGTTTTTTTTTGTTGTTGGTTTTGTTTTTTTGTTGTTGGTTGTTGTTTTTTTTTTAATACTTCATATATTTCTATTATTGCTCTTTGAACATGGTACAAGATGAGACAATAATTTTTATATAGACAGGTGGAAAAGGTAGGAAACATGCAAAAACTGTGTCTGGATTTTGCTCAAGATAAATTATTGGGAGTTGACCAGATGCTAAAATCCTGGAAGATTGTAGCTCCATTCTGAGGAAAAATATGATTTTTATTTTTTATTTCTTATTTTAAAATATATTTGTGTCTTAATTGTTAGGGTTCAATTTTATTTTATTCACTTCAATTTTGTGAATTCTCTAAGGAATTGTTAAACTTTTGCTTTTCTAATAAAGGAAATACACCTCACCTACTTCAAAGCATTCAAATAACAGCCATGCCTATGTTCTTCAGTCCTTCAGTCCAGGGTATGTCTTCTTGAATAATCTCAAATGGAGCTAGCCGTGTGGTTGTTTGACACTCCACAGTCAGTAAGAGCCCATGTTAACTCTAGTGTTGTTCCCAGGAGTGCACTGGAGACTGATACTTCAAGAGCACACTTGAGCTGCCTCTTGATAGCACCATTGTGTCCCATCATATGCAATCCCCTATGCTCCTATCTTATGGGAAGGAAAGCCAGTTATGTGACTCTAATAGACAGCAGAGCATTTTCCCAGTGTTACGTGAGACACTCTACTTAAGTGTAGATGTAGTCTTCCATTGTGCTTTGTGTTTCAATCCTTAGTGTAGCTGCCTTTCATAACATCCCTATGATGCAAAATTGATGGTCACCACTTGTATTTGATCTGGATCTAGTCTGATATGAGACTGTGCAGTATGCAGGTGGTACAGAGGAAGTCAGTCTATGTTTAGAATACATTTTGAAATAAGAGAGAAATTTGGAATTGCAGGCTTCCTTTGCAATAATGAGCATCTGCACATCTAAAAGTTTACCCAAAAAGATCAGCCATCACTGGATCGTCTCCCTTGTTGAAGCATTCTCCCTGTATCCTCTATGGAGGAATAGCTATATATCTTGCTATTAATTTGATAAAAGACATAAAGAAGTTGCTTTTCATGCACTGTGCATAGCTACTAGACCATGTCCCCAACCCTCTCCAGATTTATGATGCAGAAAAGGCTAAGTCAGGGAAGATTAACCTTTGGGGTCCTGCTCTTGCTTCTCACATCAGTCTGGACCTCAGAATAGTGGGTCATTCTCTGCCAATAAAACCTGCCTTACATGTTCAGGAGACTACAATGAGGAAATCTCCATAACTTGGTACAGGAGAAGTGGAGGTTGTATCATGCTGAAATATGGAGAGATGCTTAAAAAGGGATTTGATCAATAACAGTGGGGAAAGCAGGGATCAGGTTGGCAGCGTAATAAGGAAGAGTCAAGACTTTAAAAATAGGATGAAGTAGATGAGTAAACTAGAAACAATTTTCTTTTTTCTCAGTAAGAAGAGATGAAGTCTGTTAAATGGGAATAAGGTAATAGAAATAAAATTGAACATAGAATGTGCAAAGGTTGTAACATTGTAATGAAGCATTCTGCCCTGGTAGTATTTCATGGAGTAGGCATTGTGTCAGTAGGTAGATGACTTTGTTCTTTCAGGGAAGAAAAACATGTGCACATCCTTTTTCTGTGAATGTGTTTGAACACTTTGACATCCGACTTTCTTTTTTTTTCTGATGTTAAATAATAGCTATATTCTGATTCCTTCTGTGATTTAACTTCTCCCTGTATTTAGCTCTCAAGACTTTTTTTTTAATATAGACCATCTGTTGTACAGACAAAAAATTGGAGTAAGGCTGTAGAACACTTTTATTGCTAGTCTGATAAGTATTACTTCCTGTGATCATTCTAAATGGCAAAGTGTAATCTTTTTAACTAGAATTTCCTATATGAAAAAAGCCAACAACCTAACAGGATTTAATGAGAGGCTGGTTAGTTTGTGGATTTTTTTTTCCTTAAAGTAATTTATGGTCTCTTTGTTAATTAGATAGCACTAAACTCTCCCTGGATACTAATTAAGTCCTTTCTGATTTACAAATTTGCTACAGTCAATTGTCTTTAAGAAAAAAAAAGCGGGAAAATGGCAGCATATTCATCAGCTGCATGTTTTTATGTTTTTAATTGGTCTCAATACAGTAACTTAATTTCAAGTACATATTCTAATTACTGTGATAAAGAAAATAGGCTAGAAAATTCTAAATAAATTCGTGAATCAGATAATTCCATAACAAAGAATACATAAACAGTTAGATGCTGTGGCCCTCAAATTATAGTGGCACTTGTGTTGCCAACTAATGCTTTAAGCAGATCAAGTTTCTAAACAGGATTCTATTTTTTTTTTCATAATTAACATTTGTTTTGGTCTTGGGTGAATGAGTATAAACACCAAAAATCTGTTGCATCTATGAACAGAAGCCAAAGCTGGAAAAAATGTCAGAAAGAAAAGTATTTTGTGTTGGTCTTTAGTATTGAACTCTGTGGCTTAATTCAAATGAAGTGAAAATAAAGATGCCATTTTGTTGGTACTTTTACTGTAGTATGCAGGTAGAACTGATTTGTAAAAAACCCTAAAACTTGTTTCTTGGGACCACTATTCACATTATCTTATTCCTGCTGTATTTAGCATTGTTGTAGCCTCATGTTGAATATTTTGTGCAGTTCTGGGCCCCACAACTTAAAAATGTTAAGGTACTTGGGCATGTCCAGAGTAAGGCAACAAAGCTAGTGAAAGGGCTGGAAAGTGTGATGCCTTAATAGGAGCAGCAAAGACACTGAGTTTCTCTAGTTTGGAGAAAGGGGAGATTCGGGCTTGACATTAGGAAGTGTGTCTTTACCGTGAGGGTGGTCAGACTCTGGAGCAGGCTTCCTAGATACTCAGGCAATGCCCCAAGCCTGTCTGTGTTTGAGACACTTGGACAATGCCCTTAATAATGCGCTTTAAGTTTTGGTCAGCCCTAATTGTTTTACATCCCTTCCTACTATTCTATTCTAAATTTCACATTATGTCCAGATAGCTTACATCTTCTGGTCTGTTGTGTGTCATGTTTTGCTTTTTTTAACATATTTTTTTCCCCATACTACTACTAAAAAAGGGTGCTCACCTTGGCAGTTAATATAACTTCACACTAAGTGGAACTAAATATCCTGGGGGTGAAATGGATATGGGGTGGGAATGTGGGATTTTGTGGGGCATGAGGGAAATATTGCTAGAGGATTAAGGGAAACAAGCTTTTAAGTGATTCAAAGTAAATCTTGACTAGGGAGAAAAGTTATCTTTAAGGAGACTATACATAGTTCACTTTAAGATGTTGAAGAAACTTTAGACAGCAGGCAACTGAGGAGGGTTGGAAATAAGATGGTCTGAAAATACCTGCTCATATCTGCTTTTCTGTAAATGGATTAAGCAGTACCTCAATTGATGTGAAAAGCTGTTCTCCTTTATAAACACATCTGTATAACTAAGGTCTGTTCTGAGCAGAATGAGAGAAGGAATGAAATGAATGGAGAATGCTGTACTTGAACTGATACAATAATGGTGCATTTCACCTGAGTTAGAAGAAAGGATTCAGTCTTAGTGATCTACCACAGAAACTTAGAAACTGACATGTCTTCCAAGCATTAGAATATAGTTCAGGTTTCAAATTTTGATACAGAAGGGTAAAGTTTGTTCAAAAATAGATGACAGGCAGAAATAGGGAGAGATTTCTTAAAGATAATCTGGGGTATTAGATCCACTGTAGAGTAGGAGACATCTGCTGGGAGCAAGTGTAAGTCTAAAAAGCACAAAGAACTTTGGATAATGTGATTTGCATTGCTGTGGATCAACATCCAAAACAAACCACTACACCAAGGAAATCAAGTGGGCAAGTTTTTTTTTCTTCCCATCCTTTTTAGAATCATGTAACAAAACTAACCAAATGCAAGGTTTTAATATCAACAAATATCTCTATTGAGATTTTTACTGGGAAAAGTAGTATAGAAAGACACAGTTCATATAATATTCTTAGAAAAATATTATAATGTATGTTGATAATTTTAATACTGAAAATAAGATGTGCCCACCTATGAAATATTCTTGTGATATTTCTGATAGTGATTCTATGCTTGGAAATGGAACATTATGGGTATTGCAAAATAACAAAATGTAACTAATAGAATTCAAGAAAGTGTCATTAAAACTGGAATTTCTACGAAGAGAATTAATTGGAGTCTAAACCACAGAAGATTCATATCAGTTGATGATTTCTTAAAAATGCTAAAATTGAATAAAAAACCCAAACAGTTGTCAAGGGACAGAGTTTTCAAATCACTTGAATAAGAGACTTTAAAAAAAAATTAAATTAAGTAATCTTAGACCTCTTAATAATTACCTTTTGAGCCTTCACAGGTGATAGTTCTAGAAGTGAAGTTCTAGAAGTCTAGAAAAGGTAGACGAGCTCAGATTTATCACAATTTAAATATTTGTCTAGATTTTGAAATACATTTATCTTGGTTCTTTCTGTTTCCTTAACATCTCAGTCGTCGACCTAATAACTACTTTCTGAATTTGGAACGTGCTTAAAATTAGGTGAAATGAAGTGAGGTTGTAGTAGAGGTTTTGTTTTGTTTTGTTTGTTTGGCTTTCTTTGGTTGCTTCATTTTGTGGGTCTTGTTTTTTTTTTTGTGGGTTTGTTTTTGTTGTTGTCATTTTGTTTGTTTGTTTTTTATCTTGTTTTAGACCAGTCTTTATATTCCTGGAAAAAATAGTTATTTACTTGTAAACACTTCTAAGGTCTAAACATGGTGAGTAAATATAAAAGTTGCTTTATTAAGAGGAAATAGTGTAGCCTCCTTTGACAGGTCAATGTGTCATGTGTGTAAGCAAAATGCAGTGGATGTGATAAATATTAAGAAAGCATACTGTTCAAGGTGACATATGAAATTGGAGAAAGAGGTTCCTTATACAATTGTCAAATGGATCCAAAAAAGAGCAATGAGGTGTAAGTATATTGGTTATGGTTTACTGCAAAACTGAAAAGATTCATTTTCTGGGATGAAGAGTATACAAAATAAACATACAGGTGATAAGATCAGAAGTTACAATTCTCTAGGAAATATGGTTTGTGTTCAAGTGTTTTAATAGTAACCTACTGAATGTAAGACATGGTCATTGTGGAAAGCCAAGCACATTGTTGTACTCAGAAGTGTGACCTGGAATTTCATGTCTAAGAAATTCCCAGGTAATTCCAGTTTAATCTGTATAGAAAAGGCATGACACCATATTATATTGCTCTTTGCAGAAGATCTCAGGGTCTCTAAAGAAGAAACTTAAGATAATATGATGTGGGAGGAGAGACTAAAAGAATATTGGTTCAGTCTAGGGGAAGTGGACAAAAAGGTCTTGCGAAAGGAAACAAAATATTCTCTATGTTAAAAAGCATAGTCTGAGACATTTAAAATTATGGCAGAAATTATTTAGCTAGGAACATTTAGGTTAGAACAAAATAACAGATATCCTTGGAAGGCTGTAAGAACACCTCCTGAGGTTTGGTGATTTGCTGGCTTGCTTTGTTCGTTCGTTTTTTTTAACAGCTCTTTTTTTTTCCCCTGACTTTTTATTTATTTGTTTATTTTTCAGAACAGCAATATTTTCACACTGTTTTTGTTAGAGACAACACAAAAAAACCCAGGTAATGGTGACTTTTTAAAGCCACTGACAAGACTATTACCTATCACTGATGCTGAGTAATAACTCTACTGAATGCACAAAAATACTAAATTATGAACTACTATTAAATAACTTCATTGATAGTGATTCATCCAATTTGATCTATATTGGATGTCAGTGAGATGAAAACAATACCTATGTTTATTTTTTTCTGTTTATACTGTTCTGTCTTATGCAATTTTAACTAGCATTTATTCTGCTTCTATAAGGCAGATGCAGAATTCACAGTACTGCTTGTTCTTGAAGAGCTGAGTGGGTAATCTCTCTGCAAATAAATATAATAACCAACAAACTTGGATATAAATCTTATCAAAGATTCAGGGTGGGATGAGATATCTTAGCGCAGGATTTTAAATGAAAATATTGTTGTGCATTATCAATTAATAATCTGCTATTCTGTGTTATTTAATGGAATGAATGGCATGAATATCTAAAGGAGGGCTCTATTTGCCATGGTGAACAAAACAGTCTTGAGGCTTCACAGACCAACAGCTGGAAAGGCATGCAGTTCTGTTCCACATCTGTTCAGTCACAAAGTCAGAGGTTGAAGCATTTGTGAAAACATTCATATTTTTATTGAATCTTCTTTTTAAAGACAACAGAAACTGTCAGATAAATTGAGATTTAGCAGAGAATTACTTTTCTTGTCTAAAGAGAAAGTAGATAAATTCTGGTTGGTTTGTGGTTTGGTTGGTTGGTTTGGGTTTTTTTGTGGTAAATGGACCTGTAGTTGTTCTTTGAGAACAAATTTATAGAGACTTTAAATTTTTTGAAAATAAAATAAATGTCATCATGTTAAACAGAATGCATGAGAACGGCTGGATGTTCTTTCAAGAAAACATGTAGTACAGCAGCCTCCCTTATTTTGGCTAACAATTGCATTCGGACTTACTGAAAGAAGATGTGGTATTGTAAAAAGAAAATGATAGCTTTAAAAAGTAAACAAACAAAACCTCCCAAAAAAAACCAACAAACCAACCAAGTTTTTGTTTGGTTCAGGCTTTATAGTGTTTTTCTATAAGCCTAAGGAATAGAAATGGAGGTGATATTTCTAGAAGGCACTGTATTAACAGTGAGAATATTGCAAATAGTACTTCAAGTTATTTTGCTTTTGTGGACTGAATATACTTAGGAATTGAAATCTTAGAGAAAATTGGCTCAGGAACTTATGATCAAAATAATTCTTTCATGAACTGGAAAATGTTATTCACTATTTTCATATACACACAAATATGATGGGGGAAAACTATTTAAATGAAAAGTAAAAACAGGAAAATGGAGACAGAATCAGTATCACGTCTTGCATGGGGCATAAATTTAAACTCAGATTTATCCAAATATAATGATGCTTTTATTCCTACTTCAGTATTACATACTTTTTCCTCTGGTTGAAGGAATGTTGTGAAATGCACCTGAGATGTTAAATTCGTTGTGAATTTCTCGACATCAGTCTCAGTTCAAATATTCCCTTCTCTGTACATTTTAACTGTCCTTGCACTCTTATCAATTGCATTTTTTTAATAGCAAAACTCCCTGCTTTTGTTTCCACAAATAAATGTGCTTTACCTAGTGTACATTCCAGTTTAGAACGTCCATTTATGGTTTTTGTTTGGTCTGTTGTGTTTTTGTTTGGTTGGTTTGGTGGTTGGTTTGTTTTTCTTTTCTCCAATCAAGTCCATTTTGATTGCTGCTAAATTTTAAAAAATATTAATTATTTTTGTATGGTTTGATACAATAGTGATAATTCTATGGTATGAGTAGAGATTGCAGACTTGTTCTACTACTGCTTTTATTATTGGTTCTGACAGTTTTGTCCTTTGACTGTGGTGGATCTCTTTTCCTCTTCACCCTCATTAAACTGCAATAGTCACTTGATTGATCATACTTCACACTAATACATGAACTTTTTTCAAGTGTCCAGAACTGTTAATTGTCATTGATGTTACAATCATCACACTGAATTAAAGATAAAGACTTCTGAAATTGCTCAAAAACATGTACAGAAAAATGAGTAATAACAGTATTTCAAATCAAGCCTATCATAATAGAGCCATGTATGTAAAGCAATATCACATGTTGCTGGAGACCAGAAAAACATGGAAAATCTAATACAATAGGTTTTTGGTTTTGTTTTTAATTTTCAACACTTTCTTAAATAATATAAACTTTTTTTTCATATAATTTTACACACTAGGTGCAGAGGTAAGAGAATGAATAGGAAGTTTTCTGGCATCAATCTTTGTCTCTGTATGCTGCAGCCGAAGTACTCCGGTGGTATGAAAAACTTATTTTCTTCATCTTGTTATGGTGATCCTCAAGATCAAAACCTTACCATGAACTGAAAGCCTCTTCTGAACTTAAACAGCACATTGATTCCCTCTTGTGGAACTGTGTGGGAGGGGTTAGAGAGCTTTTCTCACTGCAGTGCTGGAGAGTCAATGATTAGAAAAGAATTGTTACTGGAAATAGGCTGAATTTGGATTGGCTATTTGAAACTAACTGTAAAAGACATTCGTACCCAAGCTCTGACGTGCTCACTTAGCACATTTAGGGAAAATAATAAAGGTGATTATTGCCTTACACTTCATTTACAGCTGGTTATGCTGAAACAGCGGGAAAAAGGATTTAACATTCAGATTCTAAGGCCCAAGACATGGAAAAATTAAGTGATATGCACAGTATTAGAATGGAAGTATGACTGTGGAGTTAAACCTGGATCTCTGGTTTTCTTGTTCAGTGATTTTTAACCCTAAGGCTAATAACTCCCGCACATGGCATTTTAGTAATCTCAACTTCAATATAAATTATTGATATGATTTGAACCACTTTTGCTTTCCTGTACTAAGTAATTGTTTCAAACAGATATTTTTTTAGTCTAAAAGAAGGTTTTTTCTTTCTTTAGTATAGACATATTTAGATTTTTCATAACAATCTTTGTATTTCAAATATATATACATGCACACACACACCTAGTTAAAAACATAGTTCAGCTTTTTTTTGCTTGTTTTATTGACGTATAGCTCAAAGAGTGAAAGAAATGTCCCCTCAGTCTGGTGCCACATACTCATAGCATCTGTATGATTACAGTTGATTCCAGGTTCTCTAACTGGGTTCTCTTTGTTCAGCTGACATTGAGCAAATACAGGTAAGACTGCTGGAGATAAAGATTAAAAGTCTTGAGTCAGTTCCATCTTTCCACATACATGGGCTTTAACTCCTAACGTGCCCAAAGGGTGCTAATTACTAGACCTGAGCATGTGGTTGAATTTGCAAATGTGGATATGACAGCAAATCAGATATCTGCTCTCTAATGCTGAACCTTTAAAGCTGAGAAGTTTTGCAGCCAAAGACATTCAGATATGTCCCTCCTTAGTTACCCATTATCTTTGAATGAGTTTATTTTAAATAAAGGAAACTGTCAAGTCTTTAAAATGAAAATAAACATCTAAAATATTTCTGTTCGAGGCTTATAAAGATTGAGCTTTGGAGCTCATGAAAAATTTTATTGTCTTGATAAATGTCCAGCTGTGCATGACACAGAATAGCAGACACCTTGTTACCATGTTACCATGAGGGAAAGATGAGTCATGGGAGCCTGTGTCATAGACACAACTAAAGAGAAGTTTAGAGAGTAGTTCGGTTTCTAGCCCTAGAAATCTTGTTTCAGCAGACAAAAGTCAGTAAATGTATTGCTGGCATTATTCTGTGGTGTTGTATCTGGAGCTGAAGATTTAGTCTTCGTCCAGCCCAAACAGAAGCAGTATGAGAACATGTTGATTTGGCATAACTAATGACAGGAGGGAACTAGTTAGTTAAACTGAAAAGTTTTTTCTGATTACTGACATGGCTGTCATGCAAGAGAGATAGACTTTGAAAAGTATTTTTCAGTTGGAAATAATGTAGCTTTTTCCTCTCATACTCAGTGATCTGGGACTGGCTTTTACGTGTAACTGAAATTCTTTTTTAGTAATATGCTCAAAATAAATATATATCCTTAGAACAACAACCTTTCTCCACCCCCCAAAAAAAAAAACAAACTAAAACCAACCTGATTATCAAATTATGGTTTCTAACAGAAACTGCTGCTTTTCAAGTGCTGTATGTTCTTTGAGTGTGTTTGTACAGCTGAAAGACCGGCCACACGTTGGCAGAGTGAAGCTTTGAATGAATTTCAACCTAGGAATGAATTCCAAGCTAGGATAAGACAGTCAAGATAGGATAGAACATGTCAACATAGTATAAGGGTGTTCTGATTTATAAACGGGAGTTCTGCATCTCTGAAGAAGAGGTGGGGGCATTAGGTCAGTAGTGAATACTTTGAGGAGGAGTTAGTTGCTTTGACAGGTACTTAGTAAAAAGCGACTTGACATTATAGACCCTCTACATCTATGCTTTTTCCCCCCCAAGAAAGGAATTTTTGTCATCTAAATAGAGCACCAGAGTTCATTCTGGCACTTATTATTATTATGACTGACTAGTGTACCTTGGCTTGACCTAATTAATCTAATTTTTAAATATTCATCCGAAATGATTCGAATCAGTGCAGCTATTTCTTGACAAAGGGCTTGTTAAATAGAATATGCTTTGTCAAAACTACTACTGAAGTCACCAGTTACTTTTCATACTTTTTACTGATACAGTGCTGTTATTTTCCTGTTAAGAATAAAGATCAACAATAGAAAAATAATTTGTCAACATAATACTAGATATCTTTGAACTCTTCTTCATGCCACCTCCACTAATTGTAGTGCATTTTCAATATTGCACATTTCAAGTGTCACAAAACTCTAACACAGTAGTATCTGCAATATATATATGCATATGTACGCATGCACACATAGTGTTCTGATTAATTTCCAATGCTTCAACTACAAGACTGAAAAATCCTGCTGAAATGTTGGAGTTTAGAGGTGGTAATAAGGAGCTGTCTTAATTATGTTTATGGTAAGAAGATAAATTTTTCTGGGTTACATATCTTAAAGATCTTCCTCTATTAAAGACACTTCACACCATTGATAGTGTATTTAAATGGGTTTAAATGCAATGGATAGCAATTTTAAGGATGTTTTATACTGCCAGAATTGAGTGAAATGATCTTAATGTAGTAAAAAAGTGAAAAATATGAATAAATGAGGAAGGTTCATCAAGCTGTCTTTTCCCTTCATTTTTTTTTTCTTGTTTTTTTTTTCCTGTGTTTTCCTTTATGGTGTTCTTGTACTATTCTGTTAAATCTAAAGGACACAGAACAGCCCACTGTTCAATTAGCCCTGCTAGCAAGTGCAATTTCTTTTTCTTTTTTTTCTTTTTTTTTCTTTTTAGTCCTTTAACTAATGGTGCTTCTCAAGTAGAAGATGAGGATGATGCAGCTAGTCTTAAGAGTTTGTGGGTAATCTACTCAGGGTGTTCAATAATTGTGAATCATTTTATAGCATTGAACAGTTCTGGTTGATGTGAAGCATACTATCAAAGCCCAATAAACTGACATTCTCCTCCCTTCTACCCATATTCTTTTCAAAGCCCAATAGACAATGATATTTTCTCTGACTATAAAGCAGAAAAGCTGGGCAGGGGGCTGTCAGGGAAGCAGAGTACAGAGAGGTGTGAGAGGGAACAACTTGCTGAAAATAGAGCAAATATTCTGGTCTAGAATGCAAGACATTACTACTTCTGAAGCTTTTGAGATTTTGAAGATAGGGAGTAGCCTTTAAAAGAGCATTAGTGTTCTTTTGTACAGAAAAAGGTTCGTGTGTTCAGCCTATTGCAAAATGCATTTGCTTGCATTCTTCCTGTGCAGCACAAAGGCAGCATTAATGGAAATGATAAATAGTTTGATGAGCAGGCCAGGTGGCATAGCAATGGCTTGCAAGACTGCTGAGCTGGAGACCCAGGTTTTAAAACAATCTTGGGGCTCTTGCTTCCTGGACTGGTTGAAGTTGAACATGTCGAGGAGGTAATGTGATTGATCTCTTTGGAGGAAGATGCCAGCTGGAGAGCTCACAAACTGCTCCTTCAGGATTCTCCTTAAAGATGAATTGATGGCAGCTTCTGAAAAGAGCTACTCACACCGCATTCTTCCCAGCCATTCAGAGGTAAGGCTCTATCACAGTGGCTACAAAAAGAAGGAATTGAGAGTTTAAAGGGACAGGAAAAAGGTGTCCCTGGTGAAAGAAACTGCAGGAAGTACATTCCCAAAATGCATCTATTATTTCTATACTGTTGTAAAATAGATTTTTTTTTTTTTCAGGAGCTTTTCCACACAAATGGTTTGCAGTTTTTTTTCATTACATTGGGATCCTGTAATGCTAATAAAGCAAGAGGTCAGCATTTCCTATGAAGGCTGTACTTCATTTTATATAGTAAACCAGTTGCTTTAAAAATATTCTAGCTTGAAATCTGTGCTTTTATGCTGGCAAATATTTCCTCAAAATCATGGTGAAGATAGGACTCATTTTGTCCTTAGCTTCACTGTACTCGTAGCTCTCACATTATGTGTTAGTCCTTTCATTGAAGGCTCTGGTAGCACTTTTTTTTTTCCCCCCCTTTATGAGGTACACATGAGCTATACATGAGCCCTTTTGAAAACTCCCTTGTTGATCCAGAGACTTTATTTCACAGTGTGTGACAAGTTGTTGCTTAGACCCTGACATCAGACAACAGCAATAAAAGTTACTTTGGAATTAACAGTAACTCAGAAACTTAGAGTTAATGTATAAAGCAAATCCATGCTTGTTTGATGTAAAACTACCTTGGTCTTTAGCCATACGCACAGAAGATAGAAGGGTAGAAATGGGTCCCACAGCCAAACTGGACACTGTAGGAAGGACTCTTCTTTGACTATTGGGAATCTCACTCATCCAAATGGACCATAACAGCATTAGTAAAAAGTGAAAATACAGACAGAATAAATATAGTCAACATCTAAATATGAAAGCAAATGACAAATTTGTCTGAAACCACCTGATATATTCAAGACTGTTTATTAATGGGACTAAATAAGGTAGAGCTCATTTTTGATTATTGGAAGGCACTGGTTTTACTGCAAAAAAAGCCTTAAATTTATGATGTCTTATAGCTGTGAGAAATTTGTCTCCAAACACAGATTGTTATTTTAAGGATAGATTGCTTGGTTACTTCTCAGCTGTGGAATACCTTGATTCTTTGGACCTATTTTTTGGCTGTTGCACCTACTCTTCCCATGGAAACCAGGATGTTAGGGTGTGGTGGCAAAGAGAAGATCAGTGACAGCCAGGGTTGGGAAGCAGTTACTCTCCACAGCTGGACCTAGGTGCTGCAATTTCCATGTAGGAGCTTGCTCTTTTACGTTATATCTTTTCAGTGCTCATTTATTTCTTTGGTTACTTAATCCAGAAAAGAGAGGGGAAGGGTGGAATTAAACTGCTCAAAATAGTTGGAAAACACTGCAGGCAAAACAATCCAGAGACAGGGGATTTTACATAATTACGTTTACAGAGAAGCTTCTGAGCACTATGGTTTTTTTCATTGTTGTTATTTAGAGATAAAAAAGATGCAAGTACATAAATATGTATCTTTCCCTTCCCTAGGAAGAAAGAAAACACTCTGTGCACTTTGAGTGCAGGTTACATGCAGTCCATCAATGTTTACCCTGGGAACTGACTGGGTCAGAAACAGGTCCAGGCCATTTTGTGTAATGGTTTGTGTGTAATAGCTTTATCTGTCATTCTCATCTGCAGCCCCTGAGGGTGTCTTTGCCTGCTGAACCCTGCCTCCCCCTCAGCTGGGTTGGGCTGGGCTTCGGCAAGGAACTCTGTCCCTTGAAGAGGGTGTTGGGAATTCTTTCAGTGCTCTTTAAGTTGGCCCAGTACCAGGTAGAACCTTCTGTGACCAGTGCTGGACATGTCATGATGCACCCACTTGTACCTTTTGACTTGCACAAGCAATAATCTTAAACATATTTCAACTCTAGTGCCCCCATCAGTCGTAATGTAGAGAAAAAGATAAAAAGAAAATTGTTTTTTTAAATTCTGTTTTGTTGTGGGTTTGTTTTGGAGGTGTTTTGGGTGTTTTTTGGGGGGTGGGGGGGGGTGGGTCTTGTGGACTTTTCTTGTGTTTGGGTGTGTTTTTTGTTGTGGTTTTTTTTTTTTTCCACATTAATTATGCCACTTCTGCTCAGGAAATTAATTTGGTAAGTTTTATTTCCTAGGAAAAATAGATTACTCTTCATACACTTTATATAACATAAATGATGCATCACATATGCTAGGTACAAGGTGGAAGGGAACTTTCAGCTTTGATTTATATTTGAAAGAGGCTGCTTTTGAAGTGTGATCCAGACCTGGAAAGCCTTTACTCAGTCTCAGTTCCCTCTAATGTCTGAATGAGTAAATGCTGCTCTCAGTACTTTTACCCATCAGTGTTCTGGTATAGAAATAAAATTACCAGAGAGGTATGCTCAGCACTATCTGACTTTTTTTGTTCTGTGAAGTACTCCTGTGCAGTGAGGAGCTGTAGGGTGACTGGTAGTGGTTTTTGCCTTTTGTGACACAGCTTCATGACAGGTGCCCATACCATGTGATCTCTGCAGAGTGGCATGTCCAAGTTGCTCTGCAGCAGCCCTTGCAAGTGATGGGGTTTTGTTTTCTGAAATCATTCCCGTGATAGCTAGTAAGCTGGAAACTGTTGAAATTATGCCAACACAATTTATTTTTTAAGTGTAGATGAGGGTAAACAAATATTACTTGTAGTGGATGGTCTGGTGGACTACTGAAGTCAGTCATTTAGTAGAATGGAATGTGTTTTGTGCCCTTCATAATTCATCTGAGCTTATAAATGCTGGTGGCTGGAAACATAATCTTAAAAATGGAAGTATGTGTTAACTGTAACTATTACTAAAATGAAATATTCTGTCACATGTATGAGCAACAACAATACTACACATTAAAAGCTTAAGGTTTTTTTATTATTATTTCAGAACTAGGATGAGAACAGGAGAAAAACTTCAGCTTTGAAACAGTTGGAATTTGTCTCAGATTTGCTTTATCATAACTGTATTTTGAAAAAGCTCATTGGTTACTATTTCTGGGTCCCATCAATTACTAAAGGAATAAATACTTCTCATTTGCTTGCATGCACACCTCTCCTGCCCCATCGCTGGGATTCAGTCAGTGCACTACAGAGGTGTGCATTCACAGGTTTTCTTCTCTCCATTCTCAGGTTCAGGTTCCTCTGATAGCTTCTACAGCTTTTGTTTTGCTGTTAGTGTGGTAATTTATTGCTCATCACTTCTTTTTCAGATACATAAGTAATATAGGAAGAAGACCCTATACTTATTGTAGTATTCTCCTTGACAGTTTTTAATTGCTCTGGTATAAGTTTCTATACCTGTAAATATTCTATTTCAAAGTTTGATGGGATCTTTTCTTTCACCGTGGTAGTCAAAACATAACAGGATTTATGAAAAGAAAGGCTTCCCTGTCTTGACTCTTGAACAGCCTAGTTAGTCTTGAGGAAAGCATGAAGTGATGCTCACTTTGCTCACCTTCTTGGGTAATACTCTGAAATAGAACAAAGCTTGGAAGAAAACTTTTGGATTGTTTGCATTCACCCCTTGTAGTTTTTTGTCAGCCCTTTAGTCTATGTTTAATTCATAGAAGTACTGTATGATGTTTACTTCATGAGCTCCTTTAGGCCACAAAACACTCCTTGCCATTCTGTAACAAACCCTGGACTACAGTAAAAGACAAAAAACATGTAGCACTGGTGCAAGAAATGGGGATATATCAAGGGACCTGTTGATTTGTTATGCTCTACATTTGTTTACTAAAATTTTGGAAATTATGGACTTGCTGTGGACAAAAGTAGCCTCCCTTTTTCCTTTCCTTACATCCCACCTTAATGTTCCTTGACACTCTTATCTGTCAATCTTGGCGCCAAAGGTATAACAAAGGTGCTTGGTGTAACACCTGAGAGTATGAGTAAAACATAAAAATGAGAGTTTGCCCTAATAAGTAAATGCCTTGAAAGAACAGTTTGCAGTCAATGAAGACCAAACAGATTTCCTTTTAACACTTGATATATTAAAAACACTTAATATGTTACTTGTACAGAAAATGTGAACTTCATAAATCCCTTTAATGTTTTATAAAATCAAATTAATTTCATAATTGCTTCCACAAGCATAATATTTTGTTCTGGACTAGTTCTGATTTCAAAACTTCTTTTGTATCTTGCTATTCTTGAAAAGTGGATCAGTATAGAAATATGTGAACAAGGACTAAAGCTCGTTTCCTCTCTCAGCTGCCTGTCAATCATCATACTAAGAAGCGTCTATCTCCTACTGAGCAACTCCAGCTCTAGATTTGGATAACAGTGAACATAAGAATAGTCTATAATACTTTATTCATTTATTGCATCCTAAATAAAATCTGATTCCTCTGGAAAAACAAACAGGCCAAATATATTTGAGATTATAAAACTCCTGAGGGAAAAGTCATCATACTATTATCCAAACCCAACTTTGTGAATGAGACACAGTTCTGATTTTCCTCATTTTGAGTAGATCTATTTTTTGTAATCATTGTCTCCGTTTGAGACTCAAATAGCAGTGCAGTTTTGAATTTCCTTTTCTTCAATCTCTTTTGGCATATTTTTGTCAGTAATATTTACTTTTTTTTTAAATAGCTTTCAATTTTTTCTGTACATCTCACGGATATGACTTTTTGAGCAAAAAGACTTCTCATCTTTGGCAGTTTACTTAACGGTCTCCAACTGGGAATCAATAGTTGTTTTGTGAAATTATAGTATCTTTCCTTCCACACATCCATGATACAAAGGTGTGTTTAAGACTTTCAGGTTGTCTTAATCTCCTGTATTCACTTTGTTTTCTAGTTGTAATGATTTGCTGTGAGAAATGGCTGATGGTTCATGGTGAATGTTCACAGTGACATAGAAATTTTTTGCACTCAGTATTACCTGAATGTTAAAATGCAGCTTTTCCAGAAGTGTCCCCATTAATATCTGAATACTTCAGATGTGCAAGGTCTTGAAGATGTCTGTGCATTCAGATTATTGTGCCCCTGTCAGAGATCTACCATTTTTCCCCCTCTTCTCGCTCTCAAGTGTGATGTAAGTCATTTGGATAAATGCACATCTCTATTTCACATACTGACAGCTCATGTATCAACTTTGAATACTGTTGTCTGTTATAAGGTAACACATTTTCTAGCACTATCTCATTAGAGCTAATGGGGCTGTCGAGAATCACTGTCTGTCTTTCTGTCTTTTCAGTCATATTTGACTAGTGAGCACCAAAAGCCAGGATTTGAATGTCTCCAGAATGGAGACTACACCACTTACCTGGACAGCCTGTTCCAATGCTCCATCTCCCTCACAGTAAAGAAGTTACTCCTCATGTTTAGATGGAACTTCCTATGTTTAAGTTTGTGTCCATTACCTCTTGTCCTGTCGCTGGGCACCACTGCAAAAAGACAGGCCCCATCCTCCTGATGCCTATGCTTTAAGTATTTCTTAGCATTGATAAGATCACCCCATAGATTTCTCTAGACTAAAGAGACCCAACTGCCTCAGCCTTTCCTCATAAGGGAGATGTTTTAGTCCCCTAATAGTCTTCAAAGCCCTTTGCTGTACCCTCTCCATCAGTTCTCTGTCCTTCTTGAACTGGGGAGCCCAGAACTGGACACAATACTCCAGATGTGGCCTCATCAGGGCAGAGCAGGCGGGGAGAATAACCTCCCTTGACCTACTTGACACACTCTTCTTAATGCATCCCAAGATACCATTGGCCTTCTTGGCCACAAGGGCACAATTCTGGCTCATGGTCATCCTGTTGTCCATCAGGACTTCCATATCTTTTTCTACAGACCAGCTTTCCATCAGGTCAGCCCTTAACCTGTACT
>VWZY01006419.1:0-11502 GCA_013399075.1 Chloroceryle aenea
CAGATGTTAATCCAAAGTAAATTTTAATGTTCTCCTATGAATACTCCTAATTTCAAAGCCTATAAAGCTGCTAGTGAGTAATGCCAGTATTGCCAGGAGAACACAGCATGTTTGATGATACTGTAAGTACAAGCAAAATGAGGTAGAGCCTCTGTGAAAGCTGCTGTCTCTAGAGAGCAGTGGTTTAGACTGAACGTCAGATGGGATCACACTGCAGTGCCGTAGCGCAGCCTGTGTGCATGCATTTAGCTGATGGAAATGTGAGATAATCTGTTATTAGCTTGGCCTGTAACAAAAGGACATTACACAATGTTGTTCTTATCACAGGCAGAGTGTGTTCTCTGACATTCACAGAAGCTTGGCTTATGCTCAGTGATTTCACACAAATGTTGGCAATTAATATAATTCAATCTTGTGCTCAATCTCAGGAACAGCAAGAGCGTGATGATTTGTGCAGCATCCAGGTTTGTGCTATCCAGGCTCCTGGCATGGCTGTTCTTATTAGTAATAGTATTACTTCACAAAGAAAAACACCATTAAATTAAGAACAAAATGCTGAAAGTGTGCCATCTGTGGTACAGCCCTGTCTCCAAAATGCATCAGAATAAAAAGATAGCATGGAAATGCAATCGTGGAAGAGGTTGCCAGAATGAAATATGGTTCACTTTGTCCAAATGTGGGCAAAATAAATAAAAGACACTGAGGGTTAGAGAGGCAAAAGAGAAAAATACTGTTTCTCCATAGTAACATGAGGCTATGCCTGCTGCTAATAGAGCAAGGTCTATCCAGCTAGTTCCTCTGAAGTCATGGGACAAAAAAGCCCTGAAATGACGACGACAACAACAACCAACCAACCAAAAAAAATACCAAAAAAATCCCAAACCAAACCAGCAAAACAACTCAAACAAACAAACACAAATAACAACAACAACAAAAAAAAAACAACAAAAAACACCAACAAAAAACCCCAACCAACCAGAAAGAAACAAACAAACCAGGGATTATTTCACAAGGAAGAAGAATCTCAAACAAAACTCACAGCATATCTGAAGGTCCTGAGTAGCCTTACAAGGCAGTCTCACAGCCAATGCGGTAGTCTGAGTCCCTCTCCCTTCGAGGTCTGGTCCATGTGCCCTTGTCCACAGTTACCACAGCTGCAGACTCAACTGTATTTTCACAATGACTCCCATCCAGTATTTGACACTTTGTAAAAACAGCCTGTGGATGGGTTGGCTTTGTCTCAGAGAGTGACCAGACCAGGTCTGTCTGGATATTGAGAAGTGGAAGAAGAGTTACACAAAAATGCTACCTGGGCAAATGTGGTTTTGGAGCAAGACTCCCATTAGTGCAAAAGAAGGGGCATGTTTTCTGAGGTGCAGGAAATGCTCAGAGTATGGTGTTGGTCTGATATGGCAATAATTTCACTTTGCGTTGGTTGCTGTCACAACAGGTAAAATTCTGCATTGTTCAGGATGATAATGGTCTTTTTTTATTTCAATCAATGATTAATTTTTGAGAGCTTTATAAATGTTATCTATTTGAGTCTCATTCCACCTCAGAAGACATTTTTTCAGCTTTATGGAGTTTGGATTCATGATCCTTATTTGCTTCAGATGTATAGGGTTTTTTTTTGCTTTGCATTTTGCTCTCAACTAAAATGCTCTCCCTCCTGATACCACAGAGGGTCATGGTCAAGGAGCAAACAAGATCATGCAATATTTATCATACTTGCATTTCTTCTGGTGTGTTCTAATGGTTTTGCCTGTTAACTGTAACTGGACACTTGTGTCCCTCTGTCTGCAGACCATAATCCCTGCCTGCTTGGAGAGAGAAACACACAGAGTAATGCTACACCACCTGAGCTGCTGGGACCATTTAATTTCCAACGGCAGTGTTAGGTAAATAATAAATGCAGGTGCCTGTTTCTGCAGGGGCTGAGAATCCTTCTTGTGGCCATGGAAGTATCTTCATAGAAGCATTGCTTTGCTTGTCTGTGCTCCTGGAAGCTTCTGAGCAGATATATGTCAAGAACAGTGGTCCTGAAGAAGATAGGTGCTGGCAGCTGGCAAGGTGTGGGGAGAATAAAGGCTATCCCATCTCACTGTAAATGAGGGAGAGGAAATGTACCCATAACTAACACTGCCTTGCTGGAAAAACGGCTGCAGAGCACAGTTGTTAAAAGTCACACATCAGATGTTGGACTTTTGTCATGGCCAGAGGAACTGGCAAGCCTCAAAGTGCAGAAGGGGAGGTGTTGAATGGGATGTCTATAAGGATATGATGTCAATATTGGTTAATTGTTTCAGCGATGACAACAGAACCTACAGCCACATGAAGAGGGATCCTAAAGCACACACTAACAGTTGCATATCCATCACCTGTCCCCACACAGGGCTGTGCTCATTGTTAATTGTCTGTGGGTAGCTCTCCCCTGCTGCTCTCATCCATCTCCATGGACATCAGTGGAGGATGCAGTCAGTGCTGTGACATGCAGCAAGGTTAATCTCTAAAGGCCAGCATCATGCCATAGGCAGAAGCTCCTGGCTTGGCAGTGTAAGGTAGCTTATGAAGCCAAAGCTCACAGTTTCATCCCTGGGAGTCTCCCTTCTTTTGTGCATGCTGTTAAAACTGGTAAAGCAGTTCCATCATCAACCTGTCTCCCTGTTGACTGTTCTCCAATGATGGATGTAACCCCAAGGCTCATTCTGAGCCTGTCTCAACTCCTCTTGCTTCTGCTTTGGCACACACCTTCCTTCTGCACCCAACACATGGTGTTAAAGGAGGCCCTGCCCAGGAAACCACGGGTTTAATTTCCTCAGTAGATCTGGCAAGCACACTCAGATTTCCATTAGTTGACAGTATCTCATCAGTCATTGCAGAAAAATCAGTATGGGACTGTGATGAGGGTTCAAAAGTCCATGATATAAGCAGTGGCTTGTAATGGAATGACCAAGATTACTTGGTGGAAGTTAGCCCCAGATTTTCCATTGATTGCCAGCTGAAAAAAAAATGGTGATTCCCTGAACTGCAGCAATACCTAAACTGCAGACGGGGCAGATAAGGCCTAAACCTCCTAAGTTCATGTGAACAACATTAACCTTTGCCAGCTGTACATGAACCATATTAACTGTTCACAGCTATACACAAAGCAGCTGCACACACAGCAGTGATATATGACCATGTTATCATTGCTTACAGGAAAAAAAGAGAGAAATGTTGTGTTGAAATAAAAAATGGCTTTTGAGAGAAGATAGAAGATTTCTGTCATCATGAGTATATACCTAGTTTGAGTCCTAAGATCACCAAGCCAATACTGAAGCTGGGCTCTGGGAGGAGCAAACAGGCAGCTGTAAACATCTGTAGATGGTGGGCTTCATAGTATAATCAGAGAATGACAGAGCACAGGAATGCCAGGGAGACCACAGCACAGGGGAGACAAAAGCCCCTGCCACAACCGAAGAAAAGCCTGCATATGAGCATCCACAATGCTGCAAAGTGTTGTGGTGACAATCACTGCTTGGATCACGTCAAAGGTTAAAAGAGGCTACTCTAGGAGTAAAAATTACTTGAGGGTAACTGCTGACATTGCTCAATCACATCAGGGCACATGATCATGAAGATGAAGATAAGGTTTAATTAAATTACAAAGTACATAAATCCAAATAGTTGTGCAATTCTACCATTGTAATAAGGAAAGCTGCAGCCTGTGTAAACATAATATGTTTCCATCATCTCTTATGTGCCACGAACATAATGAGCACAACACTCAGATTGAGTCGTGAGGTCACCAAGCCAGTGCATCTGAAGCAAAGTTATCTCTAGGGTAAATTCTTTTTCCTGTGCCAAAACACATCCCTTCCCCAATTCCCTGGCTACTCAGCCAATGAGGTTCAGCTACACTGATCATCACATCACAGCTTCTGGTTGCTCCACCTTTACCACTTATGTACCAGCCTCATTCCTCTTTCCTCTTTTAGATCCACTTTGCAACCCCCTTCAGTTTAGTCTCCAGTGTTAATTCCCCCTGAGTAGTATCAGACTATCAACGTTGCACCTACAGTATAAATTGTTTTGAAATTCTAACATATAGGAAAATAAAAAGGAAAACAGAACCCTACTAAGCCGTAAACTCAACAGGAACACAACACATTCTTTTGGAATACAGTAGGCTGGATCCTAGCATCATTGGTGTTGTGTACAACAGGGCTAAATCCAATGCTATGGAAGTGTCAAAGATTTGGAATAAATAAAAGGAAAAACAGACTTCCCTTTATGCTTTTAGGGGGTAGTGTTCTCCCATCTTTTGAGGTACCTCTCACCATGCAGAGAAGTTTGAATGCTCTTGCCTTTCTCTGGCCAAGACTTGGCTAAGCCCTCCAAATCAGATCCCTTAACTGAGAGAAGGAATTTAGGGAATTACTATGCTCACTGAACTAAACTACACATATATGTGAGCATATAGATAGATAGGAGTGTGTATGTATGCCTTTCCATGTTCAAGATCTGAAGATTTTTTTCACAAGGTGTTTAATGTGACCCAAAAAGTGTTCTAAATCAGATGTTTAAAACAGCTGTCATGGATTGCTCTTGTGTAAATTGCGCTGGAGCATTGCCACCCCAGCCAGCCCATCAGCCTCCAGCAAGGGCACTGAGACAAGTAAATGCAGTTCAGCATGCAGAGCAAGCTGGCTTCATTGTCAGCCTCTCCTTTTTTTTTTTTTTTTTGTNCCGGCTTTTCGTTTTTTTTTTTTTTTTGTGAAAGCTAATGCAGCTCAAATGCAACACATTCTAAAGGAATATAATGAAAATGTGTAAATTCTGCTTAGACAAAAAAGTTGTTCTTGGATTGGACAAAGGTCAGTCATTTAAACCATTGTTACAGCAGCTAGAAAATACATTCCTGACAATTTAAAAGTGATCGCAAGGCTCTGAGGGCAAACACTTTCCTGAAATGAGCCAAACTACATCTGTAGTAATAAAATTAGCTACTATTCTGTGAATTCCGTGAGGTATATGTTAAGACACTATTCCCAGAGACAGAATTGGAAACTGAAACGCCAGCTGCAAAACATAGATTTTCCCGAGGCTTGTTTTTTATTTTTTTTCTAAGGACATTGTGCTGTTCATATTGTTGTGTGTTCCACATTTCCAGATATCAGACACATTCTTTTCAGTGTGCTCTTTGGCCTCTTACCACAGAAGATCTGATCCTATAGATTAAAAAAAAGTGTGATTTAAAAATTGTGTCACTAAATCAGTGAACAACTCCCAAACTGACACTGTGAAAAAGATGTAATGACCCACAAAATAAAAATGAGTCAAAACCTTCTTTTACTCTGAATTCAGAGCATTCAGCTTCTTAACCCCTCTCAAGTACATTACAACTTGCTTGAGCAGGCCAGGTCCAAGCTTGAAAGCATGGGATCCAGCTTTCAGTGGGAGGATTTTTTGTACCTGTCTGGGTAAAGTAGTGACAGGCAGCCTTGCTGCTCTCAGCAGCCCTGTTCTGGAGGACAGGTGTCACTTGAAATGGAATAACTGGTTTCAACAAAGGTCACTTCAAGAACAACATTGACTACACCTGTGCAGGTATGTCCCAAGTTAGGCTCTGAAGACTTTCACAAGTGGCTTACACCTGTGGCCAGGCTAGTAGCTCTGACAATGTAGCTGCATCAGCTAATTGTAAAAATGTCTGTTTCCATTGCACATTTTATAGGAGCTCCTCAAAACAAGGGGTTGCACTTGAGCAGCACCTGCAGTGTGCAGCTGAAAGAAAATGCCTCAGACACCCTTTTTTTTCTGGGTTTGCTCTGTGATGAGCACTCAAAAGGCCAGATCAATGAATAGGCGTCCTCTCTGTGTGGGAGATAATAAAACAAACCATAAGTCAAACTCCTTCTTCCACATAATAAGCCATCACAGAATCACAGAATCACAGAATCCTAGGGGTTGGAAGGGACCTCGAAAGATCATCTAGTCCAACCCCCCCTGCTAGAGCAGGGCCACCTAGAGTACGTCACATAGGAACATGNCCCTGTCCTTCTTGAACTGAGGGGCCAAGCCATGACTTCCTCCAGTCCAAAAACTTCTGCATTTCAGATGTGTTTCAGGATGTCAGACATCCAAACACACCATGCATTTACATCTTTTCTTCAGTCTTATTCCTGTCACTATGGAAGAAAGACCAAATTACAACCCCTGTCCCAGCTGTGGGACACTGCTGGTGCCTCCCATAGTGCTCTGCTCAGGACAAAGTTCCTCACAGCAGGATTGCCTTGCTAAGGAAAGGTGATTCTTTGGTTTGCATTTTAACAAGCACCTTCACCAAGAAGAACCATCGTGCCTCTGAGCACAGGACTTGTGTGCTGACGCTTGGGTCTGGCAGCATTTAACTGATTAAGAATTACAGTAGTTACATTACAGTAGTTGTGTTCAACTTGGTTTTCACTTCCAATGTTTCGAGGTTTTCTGACAGAGGCAGAAACCTATGTCGAGCAAGTGAAAGCCTTTAGCAGCAGGATTCTTCTAATGGTTTATTTTCTGCTGGTCTAGCAGGCTGGAAACCACCAACACAGTGTAAAGTGGCACATGAACCACAACCTGAAGTTACCAGCAAATGGAACAGTGAAAGTGCACTGAGACTGAAACTCTTCAAGTGTGCAAGGTTTAAGTGAATTCAGTGAAGAGGCATGTTCAAAACAAACCTGAAAATTCACACTGCTGAATCCCCTTCACTGGACTGAAGGGAGAAAAAGTCAAAGTTGCTGTCTCTGTTGGTTCATGCTCATGGTAGTTTCCCATGCATGTTTCTTTATCTTTCCTTTCTGGGATCTCAGCACAAGAGAGACATGGACATACTGGAGAGAATCCAACAAGATAATGAAGGACCTGGAGCATCTCATCTATAAAGAAAGTATGAGAGAGATAGGACTATTTATCCTGAAGAAGATCAGGCTCAGGTGGGATGTTATCAATGTGTACAAATACCTGCAGGGGGTTGAAAAGAAGACAGAGTCTGTATCTTTCCAACAGTGCCCAGTGACAGCATAAGCAGCAATGAGCACAGGCTGAAACATGGGAGATTCAGCCTGAACATCAGGAAATACCTTTTCAGTGTGAGAGAAACTCAGCACTGGTAGTGGGCTCTCCAACCTTGGAGATAGTAAAAAAACATGGTCAGCAGCAACTGACTCTAGATGGCCCTGCCTGGGCAGGGGATTTGGACCAGGTGACCTCAAGAAGTCCCTTCCAACCTCAGTCTGTCTCTGTAAATACCCATTAAGGTGGAAGAATCTAAAGCTTGAGTCCATGGACAGTCACACAACATTCTCCATACAAAGCAAACTCCATTGCCAAGAGGATCTGCCACTGGTTTTGTGAAAAGAGTGTATGAATGACATTGTTTATCACCTGTCTGAATTCTTTATTACATACTGATGAAACACAGGTATATGAGCTGCCAGTGCAGAGATGAATCTGAAAAGGCACCATTGCTGAAGAGGATCTGTACATGCAGTGTAGCTGTGCTGAGTGATCTCTGGTCCTGGCCACCCTGCTGTCCACGAGGTCAGAGGAGTCAAGCCATACCAGAACAGGACTGTGCAAGAAGTAACTGGTCCACTAACTCCATGCCCTTAGGACATATCAGGCCCCCTGGAATAAGCAGGGTAGATGAGGGTGCGAGAGGTACAGATCATAAGATGGGTGAATTGCTGTGAAACAAAACGAAGGGAAGTTGTGAATGAAGTGGTGATTAGGACTAATTTATGTAGAGCAAGTGGGAATCAGAAGCTGATATATCAGTTAAGGGAATCTGGGAGCTCACCAGCCATCATGACCCCCACCTACCTGAACTGATATGGTGGCATGGCAGAATTTCCATAACATGGGCAGTGTAGAGGCAAATTAAAAAGGGTCCCACTCTCCTCTGGTGTCAGGCAGTGCTTTATGGGGAATAAATAATCTCTGAACTGTTCCCATGGAAGAACCAGCACATCCGTGAAGATCAATGAAAATAGAAAAAAGAAGGGGACTGGGAAATGAAAAGATGTGAAAATCAGTGCTCAGTAATGTATTCAAATAGATGCACAGGAGCTCAGGAGCCGTGAAAGCTACTCTAGGGAAACCAGAGTCAGCTTTCAACTTTTATTTCCTCTTCTTTCTCCCATTGCTCTTTATAGGCAGCTCAGGCTGTAGAGCTGCAAGGAGACAAGGGAGATTCTCCAGGGAGCCCAAATACAGGATTGGACAATACTCTTTCAAAGCAGGTGACAGAGTAACCATTTACAAAGTAGGTGACGTGACAGAATAATCACTGAGTGCTGTTCTGCATCCTGCCTTTGAGCAGTGTCTCCAGAGCGGGTTACCTGTGGGTGGGAGAATGGGTGCTGTTGTGGCAGGGGGACTGCACCACCACCGCAGTTACCACTGCTCCTCAAATCCCTGCAAAGAAAAGGAAAATAAAAGCCCATCAAGACTTTTACCCTTTCCTCTGATGAGACTCTGATGAGAAGCATCAGAGTACATCAGCCTCCTCACCTGTGCTTCACATAGAGGAGAAGGGGGGAGCAAGGTAGCCCTGAGCACACCTGGTTTGTAATCTTAAATCAGATATTTGGCTATGCAGTTGTTTCGGGTCTGGAACATACATGCTTGTTGACTTGAGCCAATATACCCTTTTACAATGTTGTGCTAAGTACCATGCACAGCTACTAAGCCTCCACTGAAACTTGGTACTAAACTTTTGAAGGGAAAAATTTGAGATGACTTGGCAAAAATTTAATTATTCTTTTATATCAGCCACTAATCACAGGGACTTCATTGTCACATAATTTGCAACACTAAGAGATGAAGCTCAAATAGTGGCTTGTCTGTGCTTAAAATACCCCAAATTAGAGACCTAAATATAATTGTACATATGCATTTTGGCTTTACATAAAGTTAGAAAGTATATTCCCTCCAGAATTCTAAGACGTTAAACTATCAAATAACATGAAATAGACTTAAAATTCAGAATAAACATTATAACATAGGAAGAAGAAATAAAAACAAAATTTAGAAGTCAGAGAAAAGTGACAAATCCAGTACACGAGTAGAAGGCAGAAACCAGAATGTATCTCTCACTGACAAGCTGGGGTAGAGCTCTCAGTAACAAATGGCAGTGGTGAGTACTCTCAAGTCCTGCTGCATTTCTAAGCACTTCTAGCACCTCTCTGCAGATAAGTCAGTAACTCTGAGACCATGTTGGACACATGGAAAGACAATTCTGTGAAAGCCAGGTGACAACCAGCTGATACTGTTTGTAATTACCAAATACCACATGATCTGTAATTGACCCAAACTCCAGCATATTTGTTCAATAAAAAATGTTAACCCACAGGATGAGGTCCCAGTACATTCAAAACATGAAGAAGCAGTTCAGGGAGACAAATGCACATCATGCCCTAGTTAACCTCCTCTAGCACATGACACCTCCATGTGATGTGTGACACCATACGGTGCCATAGAAACTGGACCTTTGTATCAGCTGGGTGATAAGCCAAGGCTGCCAAAGCTGGCAGCTCTTCCTCCCCCTTCTGCTGCGTGGTCAGTACCTTCTGCTATGTATGGTGCCTACAATCCCTTGGGGCAGAGACACGGCCTTGGCCCCACTGAGCAGAATGACTTCCAGCCACCCTGTCATCCTTGGTTGCATTAAGAAAACTGTGTCCAGCAAGTGTAGGGTGGTTCTTCTCCCCCTCTATTCTGCCCTAGTGAGACCACACCTGGAATACTGTATCCAGTTTTGGACTCCCCAATTTAAGAAAGACAGGGATCTACTGAAGAGTACAAGGGAGAGCCGTGAGGAGGATTAAGGAACTTGAGCATCTCCCCTATGAGGAAAGACAGAGAACTGTGGCTGTTTAGTCTTGAGAAGAGAAGACTGCACAGGGATCTTATTAATGTCTATAAATATTTGAGGTGGGTGTCAAATGGAAGGAGCCAATCTCTTTTCTGTAGTACCCAATAATAGGACAAGGAATAATGGGTATAAACCTGAACATAGAAGGTTCCACCTCAACCTGAGGAGAAACTTTGCTCCTGTGAGGGTGAGAGCACTGGAACAGGCTGCCCAGAGAGGTTGTGGAGTCTCCTTCTCTGGAGACTTTCAAAACCCATATGGACACATTCCTGAACAACATGCCCTAGGTGATCCTGCTTTGGCAGGGGCGTTGGACTCTCTCTAGAGTTCCCTTCCATCCCCTAACATTTATGTTTTTATGATTCTATCATTTTATGGCCACCTAACCCCACAGCACAGAGGCTTCTCAGCACCCTTAGAAAGCCTCATCAAGAAAAAAATAAGTATTTTTTTCAGAATTTACCAGAAAGCATGGTAAGACCAAGACAGGAGGTCGGGTAGTCAGTAGTAAAAGGATCCAAAGATTTTTGCATTCTGGCTTTGAGGGTTGCAGCTCACTTCTCTCTCCTCCTCATTAGAGCAGAGTGCAGGGCTGCACTGTGGTGTTTCCCATACTCTCTCCTGACAGCTTTATCCACCCTGCAAGATCCACCATCTGGGCATTACTCCTACTCCTTGTACAGGTCATGTGCAGCAGCCCATGAGCAGATCTCTGGAGCTGCAATTTTTTTTCTACTTTGTAGGTCAAAAATCTGACTGTTTCTAACTAGATCTTTCCAGATACACTTTAACTCCTCAGGGCCATAAAGTTAGCGTAAATGCTTTGCCTTGGACCTTTTCAAGGGAGGTGAGTGAGATGGGGAATTTTAAGACCTCTGGAAAGTAGCAATTTCACCAACTCATCTCAAAAAGAAGTATGGTTTTTAGTTTGTTGGGTTTTTTGTTTTTTTTTTTTTTCAAGTGAAAACATTTGTTAAATTACTCACCCTGGTGGATTTTAGGCATGCTTATTACTTCACAGGAAGAAATCCTGGGAAGAAAAGCCACAAGAAGGCTAAGGTATTTCCTCTCTTACTAACCCTCAAAACCCCAACTGTGCTTCAATATGCGGATAAAAATACTAGAACTCCATTTCTATACCAAGACATCTCAAGGCACCGCCATGATGATGGTTGCACCATCGGAAAATTGCACCATCTACACATTTTTTCGTAGCTATTGCATGCAACCGATCTATAATGAATGGAAGGAGTATATCTGAGTGGCTTGCAAAGATGTGCCAGTGCAGCAAACCACAGGCTGTTTGCCTGTCCTGTCACAGTTTAGGGTCAGGGCATCCCCTTGGACCTATAACAGATGCTCTCTGTTAACCCCACTCCCTCCCCAAAGGGGAAGAGAAAGGGAATAAAGGAGAGAGACTTAGTGATTAGAAAAGGAAACTAGAACAGCTTGAATGATCATGAAAATAATAATAATAAAAATAGAATATCTACAGATATATACAAAACCAGTATCAAACGCACCCCCCCCCGATGGTAATTACATCACTGTCACCACTGATGCTGTGGAGCAGGCACTGGGGGGGTTCCAGGCTGGGCCCC
>VWZY01006419.1:12010-27027 GCA_013399075.1 Chloroceryle aenea
TCTGGAAGTGTTTTGTATGAAATACCCCTCTGCCACATGGAATTATTAAGCATTGCTCCATAGGCTTGTCTCAGGTCATAGCTGTGCTTCACCATGCAGGAGTTTCCTTTGAGGCTGCTATTCAAAGGTTCTAGGCAGATCTGATTACATGTAGAAGTTTCAGGATTCTGCAGTTTTTTTGGCTTTTATTTTTGTGCACTCGTAGGAACATTTCTTTGAAACAATTTCCTTCTAAGATTATCTCAGCTTGAGGAATCATGCCACAGGTTGCATCCATGCTTGTATATCCCACTTCCTGTTTTAATCCTTGCACAAAGCTGTCATTTTTATGCATCTCCATGAAACATGAGTGTTTCAAGACAAATGGCATTAAGGTCATAAACATGCAGGCTGCTTTCTTTTCTTAGGCAGGCTATGTTTTGGCTTTTTTTTCCTTTGCCTTTTCCTTTACAGTCTATTCAGCGAGGTGAAATCAATCAGTGCTGCTAGAGAAACCGAAATCTAGCAGGCAAGTGATGACCAGCCACGGTCTTCAATGAGTTCACATCAGCCAGGCTCACTGCTCCTTTGCTAATGGGGCCTTAGATCAGAGCTCTCCCTCCTTTCTCAGGCACTTGCAGCAGATGGGACGTGTGCTTCCCCGGTTTACTTTTCTGTGCAGCTAAACAGCAGATAACCTCCATGACAGCCTGTAGCAAACTCAACAGCAAGCAGCACATAATTACCCAGGATAAACAGATCAATGTTATTGGGGCTAGAATACCTATTATGATGTTCCTAGCCCCCTTTGCTAATGTTTAGAAGGTAATGTCAGGGATGGGCCAGCAACCCACCAACAGAGAGGCTCTACCACAACATTGCTACCGGGGTAGTACTCAGCCAGCAAATGCAGCTGTTCGAGGGATGCTGGTGGCATGCCCATGAATTTGCTGGGCTTGAACACTCTCCTGGTAATTGGCAGGTTCCTGGGATATGAAGTGCTGCCCTCCAGATGCCAGCCCAATAGACATCCTGGAAAAAACATTCCCAGAAGGCAGCCCTATCTGATCTCCAGCCTATGGTCAGATATTGTCTCTCTTAGTGCTGATAGCATCCCATTTCCTGGATGCAAATCTGCAAATAGGTTTTATATTTCAAAATACAATTTTTTAATGTCCAAGAAATCTTGCAAGCTGATCAGCAGCTCCAGAGAGGTAGGAACCTTCTTCCCAGCCATGGGAGTTAAGGACAGCTGGCACTTCTCTGGATACACACAGAACTTTAGAGGAACTGGTTTTGAATAAAACAGCTGTTCTATCTAGAAGTGGGCTGTATGAACTTTGATAAGCATTGCTATTTTTCCATCCAGACTGCAAGGAGGTCATGAGTAATGTGTACAGAATAAAAGCAGCTGGGAAAAGGATGCAGAATGTCCTTCATGTGCTTCCCCTAAATGGCAGCACTGCCAGGTCTTGCATCAGTGCTGTAAACCTCACTCTCTTTAGTATGCTTTGGAAAGCCCCGTTTTGTGGAAATATCATGATCTTCCTTTTTGAAAAACAAGAAGAAGAAAAACAGACCTTTGTGGTTTCCAGTGTGTGCCAATTGAATATGTAGCACTGCTGTGATTTCTCTGAAATGAACGAGCTGTGGCAAAGGCTGTGCAACAACATGACATTGTTCAATGCAAGGAGAGATCACTTGTTTCCCCAGCCTGGCCTCACAGGAGAGACCTCTAAAAGTATGAAAAAGTGAAGAGGTCTTAGATCAGGGTGACTAACAGACTTAAGTCTCCTTGCTAGGAGGTTATCCATGCAGTGAGACCCCTGGAGAGTGGACAGTTGTTTTGGTGCACATGCTGCACCGCAGATGGGGCCTCAGGCAGTGCAGCACTGCTGATGGATATAAAGGTTTTCAGAGGCCCCTGTTTCCTGTGTCTATATGAGCTGAGATAGCAATAGGGCAGCTGTGGGCACAGAATGAGGAACAGAATACTCTTTGATCTCAACATTTAGCCCCAATCTCTGCATGACTACTGGGCAGTTGCCCCTCTCCACAACCCAGATTTAGCAACATTTTTAGGCAACAGCTCATGTCACAGGAGTTACCCACACCTCCCACAGGCTGTTCCATACCTCCTGAACGTGATGCCTCACCCCAACAAGGACACGTGAGACCCCCTAAGCCATCCTGAAGGATCAGTGCTGCCCAGGCTGTGGGGAGTCATTGCTGCACTGGCACCTCTTGGGTGGCAAAGAGACTCCCACGGCAGCAGTTTCTTGGACAAATGGAAACTTAAACAATTCTGCCCCAAGGAACAGTGGGGCTGGCAGAACCTCTTGCCCAGGCAGTACCAGCCCCACAGGTGAACTGTACTAATTCTGCCACTTCTGCTTTTTTGTACTTTTTCCTCCAGCACAAGAGCCCAGCAGTAAGATCCATACCATGGGCCACAGCAGAGGCTCCACCTGAAGAATATGACAAGGAAAAATGGGCTACAGACAACTTGCTTTCAGTTGCATCACTGATGGAATGGGACCATGCAGAGAGCCACTCATCTCCATTTCCCATGCAGTAATGGCTCAGACAGGGTTGAGGGAGGACTTATGATATACTTCCAAATTACTTCCTCCCAACCCCATGAAGGGGAAGAGGCACACTTGATTTTGGGGGTGAGAAAATAGTCCTCCCAGCTCCATTCACTCTCATTGACCTTCTCTGAACTTGATGTAAAGCTTGTTCCCTCTGGGTTTTGCCTGCAGATGCCACCTGTTGCAGTAGGACACTTGCAGCTTGCTGTGCATGTTATCCATCCTGGCTCACTCAGAAGAGCCAAATAGTTGCACTACCTCTAAACTGCGGTTATTTCTCCAGCAGGGGCCTGATTCCAGCACTTAGCAAAGTGTCTTTGTCAGTCATGGGAGATGCAGTCTCCTTTGCTCTGAAATCAGGCAGGATGAATAACTTAAAACAGTGGAAGGCATACTCAGACCTAGCCCTGGCTAGTCTGTCACTGTTGACAGGTTTGCACAGCCTGTCCCTCAGATTTCTCACTTTCCAGGTTACACAAAGCTTACATTATAGCTCAACACTGAAGTGGCACACCTCAAGGAACAGCTGTTTGCCTTGGGCTGCTGAAGCCACGCACCCTACTACCTGGTCAGCAAGGTCCATGTTCTCCAGCACTGAAATGGCCATAGCACCACACATCCTACAGGCTCTGCTCCTCTTGGTTAGCTTTTGCCCACCCAAAAGCTCATCTCAGCAAAACTGCAGACCCAAGAACAGGGCTGTGCTCTTTGCTGAATGGGAAAATGGCTAGTAATGAGAAAAAGAATGTTAGACTGTGTTGCTAGAGTGCACTTTCAGAAAACCTTCCTGTATTAAATAGCTATTCAGTTATCATAGTGCAATAAATAGGCAAGGAACAGTGCTAGCTGCAAAACTCGTAAAATTCCAAAAGCTAATTAAAAATAATTTTATGGAGATTACCTGCAAATGCCTAGAATAAAAATAATACTAAAGACAGCCTAGAAGATAAACAATATGGTATGTAGCACCAGTTAAAACCAGTTTCAGTCTGCCTCTGCTCAGGTCACAGTTCTGAGGTTGTTAGTTGTTAGAAGCAACCACTTAAGTCACAATGATGTTCAGTGGAGGCTGTGAGTTTTCATGGAATACTTAGGCACTGATGAAGCCTGAAGCATGGTCTCTGCTCTCACATGGTGCTGCCACCTCCGTGGGCACAGAGCAAATACCACAGCAGAGTTTTCTCACTATCCCTTGTCCCATTGTAGTGCAACAGTAGGTATGTAGGCATTTGCCATGTGTTTCCAAGGGGAAAAAAAAATGTTCAAATTCCCCTGTGGTAATGTCTAGGGGCTTCATCCAACTTCATCAGCATATGGCACTTCCTGTGCATCATTTTCGAGGGAGGGCAGACACAAAACTTTCTTCTCCTCTGGGATGGCCTGAAAGGTACACACGCAATGACTTAAATCTGGATGAGACATTTGAAAACACGGAGACCTTAGAAATGCTAGTCTCAGTAAAGGCATTCGTTAGGAAAGAAAAGTTATACCTAAGACAGATAAATTCCAAATAACACTGCTAGCAAACACCAGTATAACCATTAAAACAAGACACAGGAAGGACACACACTCTCTTATGAATCATGACATCAGTCAAATCGGATTAAAGAAGGTGGAAGATACCAGATTTCAAACTGGCAGCATTTTCTATCTTTCCCCTCTCTTTTGCACTGGAACAAATGAAGACGGTGAGCAAACCAGCCTTGTGCTGGTAGGTTAATAATAAAGCTTCTCATGAATAGGATGTACCACTGTGTGAAAAAATTCAAGGCTAAGGTCTGTGTTTGGTTTTATTTCTGTAATATCTTATACCCTACTGAAAGAGTACTTTTGTTTTAACAAAAGGTTTTTTTAGCAAGTAGGAATGCGAACACCTCCTCACAGCAGACAGGAAAGCATGTACATCAAAAATGTTTTTCATTTGCTAAAATAGAAGTGTTATATATTTAACAGAAAATAAAGAGGAGGAGGCTTATTAAGAGCACATTGTTTTTTGTGTTTTTTTTTCTGTTTACATGCACAAACAAGCATGCCTTATGTTTATTTAAAATTACATAAAATACATCCTCCTAAAGAGGAAAAAAGGAGTTGATAAGAAAGTCAATATATTTAGTTTGAAAGTTAATATGCTGCATATAAATACAATAAGCACATAGTTAATGTCACTCAGCTAGCTTAAAGCTAACCCTAATCCAATATGCAACTCAAATTCCCACAGCTTAATACATTTTATGACTAAGCTGCATGTTTTAATAGCCATTCATAAAACCTAAGTCACTTAGCCCAACATCCAAAAACCAGCATGTGCACTGAAATCCTGGCTAAGCCATTAAAGACAGCACTGTCTGAGGGTGTGAGCCTGCTGCGGCTTGTATGGCTGTTGGTATTGGCTGCTGTGCCTTTCCTCCTCCTGCCTGCCAACAGACCCTTGACTGAACTCTTCTACCCTTAAAGCAGCAAGCAGAAGTCACCCCTTCCCCTCATATCTCCCCAAACTCAACCTTGAATGCTACTTTTGCTTTGTGACTGGATTTAGTTTGCTGAGACACCTCTGCAGAGGGTTTAGCAACACTGCAGCCAGCACAACAGAGGGGCATTCAGAAACTGTTCATCCTCCATGGCCTCTGCCCATCTGCACCCATGCCTTGAAGCTGGAAGGTGCTCAAATTTCTGCTGCTAAGGGACTGTTACAAAGCACACCTACAACTTTCACAGTCTTATTAAGCTCAGGAACCCACACCCTGCACCTCAGCCCACTGGAGGACCAGCAGGCATGTTTGGCCAAAACAGAAGAGTTGCACTTCTCAGGGACATGGGACAGGTGCTGATCACACAGCAACTCTTTACACCAGCTTTCTGAATGCCAGGATATCAGACAAAAGCATAAGGCAGAAAACACCCAGACAGCAGGTGAGCCCTCTGTTTTATTCCCCAACTTGCCTTCCTCAGTGCTCTAAAGCATCTCCAGATAATCCAGCGGCCCCTGGCTCCATTTACTGGGTTTCAAGTAGTGAGCTCTGGCACAGAGGCTGGACATGCCCCAGATTCAGCAGGAAGCTATGTTACACCCAGATGTGCTGCCAATTCCCACTACTCACCACCCCACCAGTCATGATGGTGGCTATCAAGCTACAATAGCTGGCTCTACATTTGTGCTCCAGCAAGCAGCAGGCTCTTCCCACAGGCAAGTCCTCCAGGAGGGTGCATATTCCCATACTTAATCTCTATGAGGACATCATCAACTTTTCATAGAGTGAGAAGCTCAAAACCATTCACATTGGGAGTAATGAATTGACTAATTCCACTGTGTTTTTTTGGAGGGGAAAGCTATGAGGTTTGAACGTGGAAGAAAGACGTTAGTAAAACGGGTCTCCTTTAGTCTGTAAGATACTTTTCCTTAAGATATGCTCTGTGTTTAGACTTAAGTCAACATCAGGAAATGCTACTTACGAAGTCTAAAATGGCACAATTTTGTAGCTAGCAAGTTGGCCTCTCTGGTCCTGCAAAACAGTTATCATGCCATTTGAAGGCCAACCTCCCTTCAGACACCTGTAGCACTTTTTACCCACTGGCTCTGTGCGTACACAGCCTCTGTCCATAACTCTGCCACTGGGCTTAGCATCTCAGTGAAACAGCCTATGAAAAGCAGCCTTGAGAGAGACCTTATGTGCAAGTGCAGTTTTGCTTTACAGACTTGGTTTTATTACTTCCTATGTCAACAAAAGTGGGCCTGCTGTTCAACAGCAACAGACTGCCTGAGGCAGAAATGCACCAGCTTTTCTGTTAATGATGTAAGAGAGGACAGGAAATGTCACATTTCACTGCTGGTGCTTATTTCAGCTAAATGAAATAATCTCTTTAGTTATCACCTGCTGCACACAAAAGCAATCCATTTGACAGGCAAAGCACAAAAATATTATATCCTTGTGTTCTGGCTGCACGAAGACTGTCTTTATGAAAGTACCACTGAATGTCAAATATGACTATTTACTCATAGCAGAGTTAGCATACTGCTGATGCATTATGAGATCATTGTTTGTGTCAGTCACCATACAGGCAAAATACACTTTACAGTCACATGCAGTCATTATTGACCATGTGCTACACAACTTCACTTAATTATCATAGTAATTGTAGGAGAATGTCTGAAACATCAACATTTTAAGCCTGTGCTGTTTAAGTATCTGAAAGTAAGTGGGTTCCCACTCTGTAATACCAGGGTTAAACATGTTGTACTGACAGAACAATGCTCTTTCCAACATCTGCTAGCCCCTTATACCCCACCAAAATGCTGTCTTGCTGATGCAGTAAGACCTACAGTCGAACAGCACTGTCAGGGATCCTTCACAGCTGGGAAATTCACCAGAAGCAGTTTCAAGAGTAAACATCACCTCAAAGCATGTAGCTGCAGACTCCCCAGACCTGGGGAAGGTCCAGATCTACCTATCTGCTCCAGCTGTAGCTCCCTCCCCACAGTCAACAGGCTGATGGTAAGAATGCCATCCTTATCCTGCAAGTCATCTGCAGGACTTTGCATGCAAGTGAATACTGCAAGACATGGGAAACCAAAATGTGAAGGTCTCAGAATGGTCTGTAACCAGGAGACAACAGATGCAAATTCTCACATCTTGCTACTCAGCTGCGGGGTGGGGGCAGCAACCCTTGCTGGCTTGCTTTCCTTCTTTGCCAACCACATGACCAAACCCTAAGACAGATCTTGCCAAAATCCTCATACAATTGAAGGGAAACAGGCCAATTCTAGAGAGTTAGCCTTGAGGAACGCTTTGGAGATCTCGGTCTCTTTCAAATTAAGAGCTTTCAAAATTTTTTCTAAGGCTTCACCTCTTTGTTACACTTCCTTATTACCCAACATGTTGCAAGAGCACCCAGAAGCCAGTGAACCAGCAGAAAGGAAGCAAGTGACGAAAGTAAGTGCCTCGCTCAGATTTTGCAGGTCTGCTAGCTAAGAAGGAAGAATGTCCAAATTCTCCCTCAGTGAGTAGCTACTGAGATCACCCAAAAGGCTAGATCACAGAATCATTAAGGCTGGGAAAGACCTCCCAGGTCAAGTCCAATTATCCAATAAAACATTATTCAAGATTTTTAAGTATAAGGGAAAAAACCCTGAAACTGGATACTAGCCCCCATGGCTTATGATTTATTTAATTTTAAGCTGCTGGCTTTTTATATTAGAAAAACATTATTTTACCTATCTGGTCCACCTACAGAAAAGGAGAGGCTTGTCAAATTCAAGGCTTCTCGCAAGATTTTGCTATTAGTACACAATTAGATGCAAGAGCTCCTATATACAAATGTATGTGCATATAAATTTATATAATTTTATGTATGGGCAAGAAGAAAAATAATTATGTATCCTGACAGAATCCCCCCAAAGCTTCATAGCTCCTCCATATTTTCTCCTTTCCACAGGATTAAGGAGTCAATTTTGAATGTGTTACTGCATTTTATGTAAGTACTTCTTTTGTCTTCTGTTGTCAGAGAAAGGAAGGAGCCTCTGCCACCAAAATTAAGTTACCGTTGAATATGTAAAAAATACACTCTTCTATGCAACAAACAAACCTTGAAAGAGGAAAAGCTTCTCATCCTACAGCAAGGGAAGATTTCCAGACCTTTAGATTAATTTGAGCTCACTGCAACCCTGTGACCAGATCTAAGTTTAACACAAGCCCAGAGGATGCAAAGCCCAAGTAAGGAACAATAACTCACTTCATGTCAAAGCCCAGTGAAGAGATTTCTTTTGACAGCTCCTGTTTCAAGCTCCCAGTGAGCTTACTGGTTTCCTGCACAGGCACATGAGCCTGACCTCTTCCATTCACCCACAAGCTGGGCACATATAAAATGGCCATTAATTCCAGCTGGCACATGGGTCTGGCTGAGGCCCTTCCTTCCTGTCAGCAATACAGAAAAAGAGCTGGGAGGATGTGTGGCAGGGTAAGACAGAAACAAGCAGTAACCCACAAGCTTCCATTGCAAGTTTATACCTCTTAATTGATCACCTACCATCACACCAACATTTATGTAAAACACCTAGAGCTGATCAAGATGAGGAAGCATATTATCCTCAGACATGAGAGCCACACTGAAGTAGCAGCCCACTCTTTACCTGACAAGAATTTAAGAAATAAAGCATTCCAAAAGCTGTGTTGGGAGAGTACTAGAAATAATACCTTTTTTTTTTCCTCTTAGTCTACAGGAATGAAGACAAGCATCACAAACATCTTCCACTGAAAAGCCTAGTTAGACACTCTCCTTTCCACATACAGACTGCAGGGCTTCAACATAGTTAGAATAACATTTACAAGATACCAACCTAAAACTGCTTTTAAAAAGGACATAACCTAGCTCATCACTGACAAAGCCTTAGGATCCATGAGGTTTGCTTGTAGTTGAACAAGATGGCAAACCAAGACACTAGTTTACAAGTGGACTTAATTGACAACAGAGTAAACTATCAAGAGTGCTAACTGCAAAGTGGATGTAAGCTGGAGCAGAAGAGGTTCCACCTTAACATGAGGAGGAACTTCTTTACTGTCAGAGTCACAGAGCACTGGAACGGGCTCCCCAGAGAGGTTGTGGAGTCTCCTTTCTGGAGACCTTCAAATGCGTTCCTGTGTGACCTGTGCTAGATTGTATGGTCCTGCTCTGACAGACAAAGATCTCCAAGGTCCCTTTCAACCCCTGACACCCTGTGTGATCCTGTAAACAGAAACTGCTACAAAAAGGAAACATTTACAGCACAGATCTGCATTACAGTCAATGGCAACTGTGTACATGAAACAGCCAGACTCTTTAACACAGATGGGTCTGAAGTGCTCCATTAATCTTTGTTTCCTTACTGAAAGGTTCCAACTCTAAAGACTGGACAAATAAGCAGGGAATGCAGAATGTCAGGAGTTTAACTATAAGAATTGACACTTTTTCTCCAATGTCTGATCGTTTGCACTAGAAATTTGTTTGTGCAGTGCAGAAGAGGCAATAATCTTTAAAAACAGGCCAACTGTAAATGCTCAGTAGCTACAGGATACACAAAGCCAGTGAGGTTTGATTCTGTGGGGGTTTTTGGGGTTGTGTACCATTGTGGATTTGTTACTGTTCTGGGGTTTTGTTTAGGTTTGGGTTTTTTTGATTAAGAGCACAACCCAGATCACCAACTTGAGTTACAGTGGAGTTCTACAACACTAAGGCAGGAATCGTGGAATCGTGCATGCCTTCTCCAAAGCCAACATGAAGGTGGAGATGACTCTCCTGGTGGAAGGTCTTAGTAGCCCAGATAGGCAGCACTTACTGTTATGGGGCAGTTCTGTTACAGAATTTAGTTTAAGAGCTAAGAAAACACTTCTATTTAAACTTGAACATTTACACAATATAAAAGTAGTAAACCCATACAATATAATCTGACAAACTTTGGTTTATGCATTCTCAGACCCAAAAACTGCATTAAATTTGAAATTATTGCCATTCTATACACAGCCATCCTCCCTTCCAAGTGTTATTATTTAGACAATTACCTACACACGGCAGAAGTGTATTTAAGTAGTCCCTTTGCATAACTGTAAAGAGTTTATCCATTACCATACAAGACTCTACGTTTCCTTAACCTGCATAGCCAGAATCAGTGCTGCAGCTTCTTGGGGGACCAGCTCAACCCAACAATAGATGGAGCTCAGACCTACGTTGACATTAGATGACCAGAAATTACAGATGAGTGATGAATGATGAAATGAAACAGCTTTCAGAAGTAATGTATGAGAGCAGGTAGTTAGGAGAGAAACTTTTCCTGCTGACCCAACAGACTGAGAGGAAATGCAGGTAGTCAGTATCAGGAGACAGAAGAGAGGCAAAGAAAGGAATTCAAGTAGGAAAGATTTCATTTGAAAGCACAGAATAAAAAAAAAAAAACTTAGTAGTAGGCAGGAAAACAATAACAGGAAAGAGGATTTAGGTATTGTGCTATGTGGATTCAAATTTATCAGGCACAAAATACACTCGAGAGCGCTTAAGTTTCTGTAACTAGTTTTTAAGTGATTCCAGTGGTGTTTGTTTCTGCAATGTCTCCCAGATTCCAACAACTCTATTACACACACAGTCTTGTATTAAGTTTTGCATGAAGATCTTATTAGGTGTTTGGGAAGAGATGAGTAAAAGCAAAATATCAATGTTACTCCTCAATTTCAACATGTTTTGTGGCAAAGATACCCATCTCCAAAATCTGAATTTAGGCTGACTAGTTACAATAGATAGGGAGTTATCTGCTCAGTTGTGAGCTCTTTCATCGACTGAAGTTATTCTAAATCAGAATTAGGCATCTGAGAGTTAATTTCAACAAAATACAGAAACCAAACCAGATGGTCCAGGTGCAAAAAAAAGTTGTTCAGCTAAAAGGCACACCCATGTAACACTGTGAAGATTAATCAGAAATCAAATCTATCAAAACTGTCACAAATACTTAAAGCCATCATGTTACAGTACCATTGAACAAATGAAAACACCACCCTGTATTCCAAATATTGTATTCAAAATTTATTTTTAAATAACAGAAAAACCCATGACAATGATTTTAAATTAACATGGTACATTCTACACATCCGTGGATCACCACAACTTTAGTCATTTTTAACTTTTAGTTGTGTTGCCGTTTCCTCAACATTAGACAGTTTTGGCTTCCACTTCATAATCGACCGAACAATAGCCCAGTGAAACATTTTGGCTAAATTAAGCTTTATTTTTCATGACCAAAGATGGCTCTACTAATACAAAAGCATTTGTTAAACAAGTATCCCCACCTAATATTTTCAAAAATGAAGTCTGTTCAGCCTTTTTTGGTTCTGTTCCATTGCCTGCATAGAAATCAGCATAAAGCTAAGTTGCAAGCTAAGCTTCACTTTAGCAGTGCAATGAATGGCATTGAGCTTCATGAAACAAACAAAGATACAAACATTGTCAGCAAAATTCAACTTTATAAAACCAATATTTAAACTAGAATGCTTTTGTGGGTCACAACTAGACTAGCTTTCAGAGCGCAACCTTCCTCAGGAAAAGTGCTTCTTCCCGATTCACATGAAAGAATGAAGCATGCAACAAAAGCCTTTGTTCATACAGAAATGCCACTTAAAGGAGTTCCATGGTATCATAAGGCAAAAGATATATTAAGGTGGATGAAGCATTTTGGCCCAGAGTATGTTTTAGGACACTTACATACACATTACACTTGTGTAGCATATGACAGGTTAAGGAGGTGCTTAGTAAGGTAAAAATATCCATTTTTTATAAATACATGCATTATTGCTAATATGCTACACATTACCATCCAACTTTCAAAGCTGCTTTCTTGGCATTAGCCTTGTAATTAGCAGCTTGCATTCATGGTGACAATTCTATTCCACATGAGAAAAGTAAAGCAGCATAAATACAACTATGAAAACAAAAGACTTATGCAACTTCCCTCCCTAGATTTGCTGTGTTTAATTAAAAAGTCTTCAAAAGAAAACAAGTCCAGTTCACCACAAATTTTTAAGTCTCACAAACAAGGCTGGAAACCAATGTACAGGGAGCAGAACGAGGAAAACCACAGCATGCATTATAATCTTTTAGTCATACCACTGGAATACAAAGGTCCAATCTGAAGGCTAGACTAACAGTAGGAGGCAAAAAGCCAAGAGTAGACTTAGTCTGATATATAAATTAAGATTACAAATTTAATCAGTAACAGCAAACTTACCCGTCCCTCTAATATATTCACAATACCTACTGCAATTGTATACTTAATTATGACTAGTATAGGTATGTTCATTTGTAAAAGATATTAAATACCTGCATCATAAAGTTACATTCTTAAGACATTGTGTAAGAAAATAGCTTGTGTGAAATGTTTCTGAAATGCATTTCTGCTCCCTCCTATCTGCTACTATGTCACACACACACACAGACACCCACCCATCAAAGCACTCATTCACAGGGAAAAACAAACCCCCCTTAAAAAAAAAAGGATGGAAATATTGAAGGGGACCAGCTTGGCTAGTTACACCACAGTGCTTAACAAGGTTCAAGACAGAACCAGATCAGAGTTGGCCAAAAGATGCCCACAACACATGCCATAACAGCAATTCCTTCCACCTCACTATTAAAACCACTCCACTTTTGGTTCATTGCAATGACTGAAGTATTTATTATGTATATAAACACGAGACTCCAGCTTTACTTTAGTTTGTTTTTGCAAAGCATTTTTATCTCTTTTTTTTTTTCTGCAGCAACTACAAGAGGTAGGCATAAAGCATTTAATGGCTTCTTTCCCAAGGTCCTGTTACTAGCTTAATTTGGTGGAGTTACAACAGCAATTATCTGTCCTGTGATTTTACTAGATACAGCCTTGTACAATCCATCTGGTAAACATCTATATGAACCTTGGATTTGCTAGGCTAGTGGACCATGGAGTAAGAAGCTGTTCATATCCAGGAGAATACTTTTGTTTTTTCTAAAGAGTTTACTGCAGAGCATTCAATACAAAGTAGATGTCAAGACCAGTTCTCTCAATTTCTGTTTGTACACAGGAGCAAGGTATCATTTGGCCAAGACTACAGGTGTATTTTCACAGATGCAAGTGCCATGCAAAAATAAATTAAAGAACAGATACCAAAACATACTAGTAATAAAACTACTGAAGGTAGATTTTCTTTAAAGTATTTATATAAACAACTTATAATACTTTTCTTCCCCTACCCCCTTCTCTTTGCGACATTCACAGTTAAAAGTTGTGGCTATACATCAAGAATTTCTTCTGCAGTGCCTCCACAACGTAATCTGTAGCGTCCTGTCCTCCAGCTAATAGTGGGGTCCCACAAAGCAGATAGGAAAATATATATTGTCATGGATTCTCTGATGAACCAAGCTACTGCATAATCAAGTTTTGAAAAACACAGAGCACCACCCTAGGAATATAAAAAACAAACCAAACAAGTATTTAAGTATGCTGACTATTCATAAGGAGCTTTAAAGTAATGTAAAATATGTGTGTTACAGATAAATCTATGTTAAAGCTTATTATAAAATTTATATATCAATAACATTTATTTTCAGAAAACAAGAACATTTTCTTACTCAAAATACAATTACCCATATTAAACATGCAGACTTGGAAGAGTGACCCAGCAGGTCTGTATGGCTTTGTATGGACAGCAAGAGGCAAAAGTGTCATAATTTTACTTTTCTTTTTGAAGCTTTGTAAAACTGTGTTCAAGCAGATACTGGGCTTCAGCCACAAACCCAGAAGAACAGCAGCTAGACAGAACACTCCTGCACATTCCCAGAAGAGAGAATGAAAAAAGCCTTCAGCCTGTTACATAAGAAAAGCTGGAGTAAAGAAAATGGTTATAGCCTCCCTATTTTCTGCTTCAAGAATTTCCAGCTACATACAGACATGGAAACCAAAGAAGCTTCAGAATACTAAGAGTATGAACATACCTCTCTTACTTTTTCACATAGTGAGAAAAGTGATCAGAAATGTGACTGTTTCACTGACCTTCTGGAGTGCTACAGAATCAACGCAAGGTCTAAGCTTTTCTAAATTATGGTGTAGTGTGGGGTTTTTTTTAATTATTATTATTTTTGCTTTTGTGTGTGTAGTTTTATGCTTGTCTGTTTTTCAGTATGTGTTTAAACTACCAAAATAGTATTTTTCAGTCTGATGAGACCATTTCATAAATTTTAATTCACAAGTAATTATGGATCAGATTTGAGTGGAATACAGTCACAGCAGAAAGCTGTATAAATAGTTCATATAGCACTAGAACAAATGTTACTGATTTGCAAAATATACCTGTATTAAGAGTTTGAGGCCTCATTTCTAGTGATGGGAGTCTTTTATTTTTAGAAGTAGGCTTCAGCTGTCCTGTATTTCTTCCTTGTATCTAGACTAAATCCACCCTTTTAGTGGAAAACCATCATGCTGTGTCCTATCACAACAGGCCCCAAAAAGAAAATCTCTCCACCCCTTTAAGTACTGAGCCCCAAAGTCTCTCTGGACCCTTCTCTTCTCCAGACTGAACGACCCCAGCTGCCTCAGCCCATCTTCACTGTAGAGGTGTTCCAGCCCACAGATCATTTTAGTGGCCCTCTCTTGACCCTCACAAGATTCACATGAGCCCACCTCTCAAGCTCGTCCAGGTCCCTCTGGATGACATCCTGTCTCTCAAGCATGTCAACTGCACCACTCAACTTGGTGTCATCTGCAAGTATGCTGAGGGTGCATTCAATCCCACTGCCAATATTATCAAGGAAGATATAAGCAGCACTGGTCCCAGTACGGATTCCTCAGGGACAGAAATCATGACCAGTCTCTTGCTGGAGATCAAGCTGTTGACCACTACCCTCGGGATACAACCATACAACTCTTTCCTTATACACTGTACAGTCCACCCATCAAATCCATAC
>VWZY01006419.1:59154-85482 GCA_013399075.1 Chloroceryle aenea
CTTGCGACGGCCGGCCTTGGCTTTGGGCTAGTACCCAGTTCAGGGGAGAGTCTGATGCTCGTTACTAGTCTTCTAAGCCATCTAGTTTTGCCTCTATTTCGTTACAGTATTTATGACAACTCCTGTTAATGTGATGTTGCCCCCTTTTTGAGAGACTTTGCGGAGAAACTTCCTGGCTCTTTGGTTCAGCTTTTACAGTTTACACTGGTGTTTTGTTTTGGGTCTGGGATCAGAAACATCAGATTCTCCTATGGTCATTGTATAATCGGCAAACAGTAATTACATTAGCTGTTTTAAACTTAACGCCATTAACCTGTTGTATGCTGTGGAAATTTGAGTGCCAGTGCCTGCATACTGAGTTTGACAGATGCAGATTAGTGCTAGCCTGGAAGGATAGCCATACATAACAGATTATTGCTACCTGTACATGAGAAGACATAATGTGTTTTCTTTAGGAGTCATGACCAATAGCACAAACTGAACATAGCAGTGTTTGCACCATCTCTAACAGACTTTTTTCTTCCCCAGCTCTCAATTAGTAGTGCAGATGACGGAGTTAAGAGCTCAGTAATGGTTTGGGTTTGTTTTTGGTTTGGGGTTTTTTTTAAACATCCTAGTCATTATAATGCTTTGAAACTGCAGAAATCTGGTTTCACGATAGCTCTAGTTGTGTATGAGAAGTTAGGATGTAGAGATTTAAAGGCAATTTACTGTTCGAATAGTCTAGGATCTCTCATGATGTGTCAGGAAATTGACTAAATTAAAAACAAAATTGGAAGTGAAAAACTACTGATAACTCTGGTAAGAACATGTGAGGTATGAGTCCATACTAGAGCCAACTCTGCGGTGTGGTCCATTAGTTCCTGCTTGACGTAAGTTCACACATAAATTGTGATGGCCAACAATATAACCTTTACATCGGCTTCAGTGTTTTCTTAGTAAAATTTCCTTTATACTTTCAAGTAAAACAAATTACCTTAATTTTCAAATTTGTCTATCGCTGATTGTGTCTGTATCTCTTTTGTAACTTGAAGTGGTATTTTCATTTTTCTATTTGTTCCTGCAGTGAATTTAGGAGGATTGAGGGCCTATCTTCACTAATTGAGCAAATAATCACAGTTTATTAAACTTTTTCTGGTTTTGAAGAAGTATTGAACTGCAGCAGTAAAGATTAGTCTTTGTCCTGGAAAGGTGTTTGCCTGGGAGACAGTGTTGACAGGCTGCTTGTTTTGCAATAGCTGGGGTCAATGGCTCCAAGCAAGCAAACAACCTTTACTGAGGCTTCTTCATAAATAAAAGGAATAAAGGTTGTTTAACCTGCTACTGACTCCTGTACTTCAGCAAACCATGCTGGTGAATGAGCAATCCTCAGTGTTGCACAGAAAAATGCCAAGCTATCATAAATAACTTGGGTCAGCAAAGGACCCATCTTTCTGCCATCCTCTCTGGGAAAGCATTCTGTCCTCCTGGCTTTGTTGTATGGGGAGAAAGAACTCTCTCGAAGTTTTAAAGTAAAAAGCTGTAAAGCTGTAGCACTCAAGTTGAAGCTCCAATGTACTGTTAGGAGATTCTTTGGGACCATGATGGAGGGAAGTCAGGGTAGGGCCTTTGACCTGTATAACTTCTGTAGCACATCTTGCCACGTAAATTCTTTAAGCACATCTATTAAGGAGTCTATGAGAAGTCCACCCCATATGAAGTCTCACTGAGAGGAGGGCAGGCAAGTAGTGTGTGCACACCACAGCTGTCTGCAGCTCACGCAGCAGGGTACTGAGAGCTCTGCCAGAGCAAGAGGTACATTTGATCACACTAACTGTTCCCTTTCCTGTCTTGAGGGGCAACCCTAACTAGTCATCATTGCCCTCCCGGTAGAGGACCCAGCTATGGCTGCAACGCAGTTGAAAACCATTGCCAGAAGAAATGTATCAACCCAAGTGGATCTTCCACACAAAGATGCAGGTGTGCAGGTGTCCAGGTCTCTGGCTGCAGAGAGTGCTTCAGCTTGGCACTTGAAATGGAGGGCAGCAAAGAACACCCATGTGAGGTGCAACCAGATGAAAGATCTGCTCAGCCTGGTGGCAGAGCTGAAGGAGGAAGTGGAAAGGATAAGGAGTGTAAGAGAGTGTGAGAGGGAGATAACTGGTGGAGTGCATGGGGATATGGCTTAGTGGTGGACTTGGTAGAGTAAGGTTAATGGTTGGACTCAATTTTAAAGGTGTTTTCCCACCTAAGTGATTCTATGATTCTATGTTTACACTTCGTGGAGGAGCAAAGAAAACAGTAAATGTTTCCTGGAAGAAGGGGCCATTTGGAGCTGTGACAGTTCAGAGGTAGAGGATATGTACCTGGTCTCCCCTGTTAGAGTGGAGTGCAACAATTCACAGACAGCGGTGTTCTTCATATAATGCAAAGCTGCCTGCTCAAATCTGCCTCCTCCTTATGCCTCAGAGGTGTGATACACCTTGGTGTTTTAATAAATGCTTTGGGCCCATGCTAATATGTACTGTATTTAAGTTAAAACCAAACAGCAGCCTTCTCATGTGCTATAGAGCTACTGTTTTGTTTCATTCATCGTTTTGCCAAAATAGTGATGAATTTAGTTAACAGTGCTTGCATGTAGCTTTGTTGCTGACTGAAAAGATTGATTTAATTGACTTAATTTAATTTAATCTCGTTCGACTTAATTTAATTTAATCTCGTTCTTCGGGTTTCTAAATGGCCTACATATGAGACTTTTCATTCCAACAGCAAAAATGATGCCATATAAAAACTCCTATGTAACTTTTAACTGATAAAACATGATATATATATTTAGATCATTAGCAGAAGATCTTTAGTGTGTTAACCTGTAACAATGCTGGTACTAGTGCTGGGAAGACTGTGGAAACAAAACGCCACAGAAGTTTCTCTTACTAGTATATCTGTAAAAACTTTGAACCCCTACACAGGTCTTTCAGTTTTCTCCTAAACCATCAGAGTTTCTGTTGAAAAACGTATCTTTGGAGAGAGAAAATTGTGACTTAGTTGTTCGTCTTCAGATGGCAAAACAGTTTGTCACATGAATTGCAGTTAAAAATGTATTTAAAATCCACTGGAACACTATTTCCCAACTTCTTTTTGCCTTTGCTAGTATTTCGAAGCATACACTCCCTCATTCATGGTACTGTTACTGTTCCTGTTCAGAATGATATCACTGAGGTTCTGGGTAAAGAGAGGGCAAGAACAAATTAGTCTTCCCTTGCTTGTGTGCATTTTTCTTTATGGAAATAAGGAAATTACGGGACAGAGTGTAAATTTTCCCTGTGCATAACAATTAGATCCATTACTGCATCTGCACTCTGAAACTGCTTTTATTATAAAGGGAATACGCATTGGTAGGAATTGTGCATCTTTGAAATTAAGTTTTAAGTGTTAATAATTTAAACTCTCAGAATTCTGCCTCCAAGGCTGAGCAGGATGTTGGGTGTGTATGAGTAACCTTTTTATTAAAATACCTTTTTTATTCCTTTTCTTTGAATTCAATCAAAGAAATGTGTATATTTCTGCTCAGTATGTTTGTTATTATACAGATGTTCCTTTTTGCAGTTTCCACTTATTTAAGTCTCCTTTGTTTAGATTATGAAAAAAAATGCAGTTATTAGTTGGATTTGATACAGTAATGTATGCAACTGCTTTCTACCTGTTAGTCTCCCTGCCTAAGTGACTTCAGAATTTTATTCAAGTCTTAGAGCACTTGTAAGTATTGAGGGTAAGTCCTGTTTAATACTGGGGAGAGAGAGAGACACACTAAGACAGGTCTGCCAGTATCCTCTTTATTTGGCAGTACAAGCTATCTAATCAGCATATTCCAAGTGGCCTATGAGGTTTGACAAATGCAATTGTAGGCTAGCCATAGCATAGGCTGTCTCTTGAGTCTGGCAGAGTGTCTCAACAAAACAGGCTCCAGAAAAAATAAGACACCAAAGCTCTTACAAACACTCAAGAATGGAAAAAAATTAAGCCTACAGATTGTAGTGAAACTTCAGAGTACAAAAATGTAAGGAATGAGGCTTCACTACATTTGATCTTCAGAAACAGGGTTGCAGGAGAATATGAAAGTACTTTAAAAAAAAAATATCTCTAACAATACTGTAAGATTCATGCAAATGTTTCAGTTACGTGATATTTTTCTTGAGAAGATGATCCAGGTCTACACAAATCTAGAAACCTTCTCACAAGCACTGCTGCTGAGAACAGTTATGCTTTAACAGTTAGCATTAAACTGTGGAATACCTGGAGAGGAATTACATTCAGAAAACCAAAGTAAATAATTTCACAGTTACCAAATCTATGAATTTGGAAGGGGTCTCTGGACATCATGCATTCTCCTTCTCTCGAGATATTCAAAACCTGCCTGGATCTGTTCCTGTATGGCCTGCCTGGTTGATGCTGCTCTGGCAGGGGGGCTGGACTCAGTATACTATCTCCAAAGTCCCTTCTAACCCCTGCCATTCTATGATTCCATCCCAACCTACTACCCAAACAGGGTCAATTAGAGCAGTTTGCCCAATTTGTAATCTGTCTCCATCTTCATTACTCTCCACAACCAGGTATTTGTGCACATTGGTAATGTTTCCCAGAGCTGCCTTTTCTCCAGGATGAAAAATTCCAGCTCTCTCAGCCTCTTCTCATATGTCAGATGCTCCAGATACTCCACTGATTTTTGTGACCCTCAGTTGGGCACATTCTACTGAGTCAATGCCTCTCCTGTACTGGCAACACACATACTAATGCAAACCAGGATGCTGTGGGCCTTCTAGGAAGGACAAGGACCTGATGGAGTGGGTCCAGAGAAGGCCAGAAGGATGGTAAGGGGGCTGGAGCACCTCTCCTATGAGGACAGGCTGAGGGAGATGGGATTGTTCAGCCTGGAGAAGAGAAGGCTCTGGGGAGACCTAACAGCCACCTTCCAGTGCCTGAAGGAAGCTTACAAAAAGACTGGAGAGGGCCTGTTTACAAAGGCCTGGAGTGAAAGGATGAGGGGTAATGGTTTAAAATTAGACAGGAGTGGATTTAGATTAGGAATAAGGAGGAAGCTTTTGACCATGAGAGTGGTTGAGCACTGGAACAGGTTGCCCAGGGAGGTGGTTGAGGCCCCATCCCTGGAGACATTCAAAGTGGGGCTTGACAGAACTCTGAGCAACCCGTTCTAGTTGAGGATGTCCCTGCAGGGACCAGCAGGGGAGGTGGACAAGATGACCTCTAGAGGCCCCTTCCAACCCAGACATTGCTATGTTTGTTAACAGGGCACATTGCTGCTTATGGTCAACTTTGCATCCACCAGCACCTCTGGGTCCTTCTCTGCAAAGATGCCTTCCAGACAGTCGGCATTTGGTGTGTACTAGTGCCTGGGATTGTTCCTCTCAAGACTCGGGACTTGGCATTTCTCTTTCTTAAACTTAAAGGTCTCCCCAAACATTCTGTGATTCATGTGGTTCCTGTCAGCCCCTTTCTTCAGCATGTCAAAGTCCCTCTGAATGGCAGTCCACCCATGTATTATATCAGCCACTCCTCGCAGTTTTATATGATTTGTTAACTTTCTGAGGAGGCACCCTGTCATTAATGAAGATTTCAATCAATATTGGCCATGCTATTGACCTCTGATACACTCCAGTAGTGACTGGTCTCTGACTGGACTTGCCACTGATCACAAGGCTTGAAGCTTTTTTGTTCAGCCAGTTTTCTGTTGACCTTGCTGTACACTTCTGTAGTTCATTCCTTGTCAGTTTGTCTATGAAGTTATTATGGGAGACAGTGTTGAAATTCTTGCTAAAGTTCAGATTCATTACATCCAGATATTGCTCCTTGTTCACCAAACCAGTCATCTGGTCATAGAAGTCTATCAGGTTGGTTAGGCATGATTGTCCCTGCATAAATCCATGCTGACTACACCCAACCACCTTTTGTTCTTCATACATTTAGAAAATGTTTCCAGGATTAGTTGATCCATCACCTTCCGAGGGACTGAGGTGAGGCTAATAAGCCTGTAGCTTCCTGGCTATGACTTCTTGCTCTTCTGGAAAATGAGCAACATTTGCTTTCTCTTAGTCTTTAGGAACCTCCGCTGTTCTCCCTGACCATCCCTGGAGGTGTTTAAAAAATGAGTGGATGTAGCACTTGAGACTACGGTCTAATGAACAGATAGATGTTAGGATGAAGGTTGGACTTGATCCTAATGATTCTATGATTCTGTGATTCAAAGGCCATCAAAAGTGGCCTCATTATGATGTCGGCCAACTCCCTCAGCACTTATGTGCATTCCATCAGATCCAATGGTCTCCTGTGTGTCCATATTGGTTCAAAGCTCCCTAACGTAATCCACTTTCACTGAAGGCAGGCACGGAGTACTTCAGCCTTCTCCAATTATCAGTGAGCAAGAACAATATAGATATGTTATAAATAAGTGTTAACAGCTCATTTTTTTCCATTTCAATCTGCCTTTTTTTTTTTTCATTCCTTCCCTTTTTTTCATTTTTACCATGAGATTTTCGGAACAAGCATATTCTCTCTAAGATGAAGAAAAATTATGTTCCAATATAAAGGCTGCCACAAAATGGTTCTATCTACACACCAGTGTTTTCTTTTGCTTTTTAAAAAATGTAATGACCTACAAACAAATTACATGCTCCTTCTGGGGAATATCATGCTATCCTCACCTCATGGAAAATGAAACCATCTTGCCACAGTGTTTCGATTATTGCTGAGCAGCAGGCTAAGGAAGATGTCCGAGACTCTCCCTGTGTAATGATCCAAGAAAAAGGGATGGTAAGCAGGGGTGAAAGCATCTGGTTGAAATAGCTCAATATCTGTGGTATTTTTCACATCTGAAGTTCGTCCTGTGGAATTTATGTGAGTCCTTCACGGACAATGATATCTGAGGTACAAAAGGAAGCACTGTATTTTTATATATATGTATGTAGTTTCAGGCATTTTTATTAACCTCTAAATCCTTGCGGTTTTGAAGACCAGCTTTGTTTCAAAAGTAATCTGTGTTCCAATATTTAAAAAGTAAACCATCTAAGACATATTAAGTAGACAGCTTCCCTTTAGGAGTGAAACCTGTTTTCAGCTATGTCCATAGAATTTTACATGCTAAGCAGAATATACGTCAAAATATAATCGGGGGTTTTATGACCAAAAACCACATTAGATAAATGATAAATATGAACATATGTAAGAAGAGACAAGCTCATCAGGTCCTAGAACATTTTGCTCTGTTTATATAATGTTTTAAATGTATGTCTTCCATTAAATAGTTCTGTAAATAAACAGATTTTTTCACAAGTGTCTTCCAAAAATTTTTATCATTCATTGTCCAGTCAGATACACACTATTCATGAACTTTTTCGTCTGACTATAACCTGTTTTTTTATTCAATGTGCTGGATTGCCTACTGACAGCACCTCATAGTGGTTAATGTCCTGTATGGAAAATTCAGTTTTATAAAAGTAAGGAAAAAAAAACCCCAAAAATAGCAAATTGATTAGACAGATAAATCTTGCATGACATTGGAAGAGGAAGTTTTCATGCAGTGCTAGAGCTTCTGAGAGTTCCCCTGAATACAAACATTCATGTAAATAAAAATCTTCCAGAAATAAATGCTGAGTGCAAGTTAAAAGGCATACTACCAATAGAAACATATAGTCAAGTTTCCGTATTTGAATGTTGGACCCAAGCAGATACTCCCGGTTCTTGGCATCTAACTCCTATTTGCTGTGAAACTGTTGCATTCTTGTTAACCCAGGCAAGGACAGTCAAGAGCAAAATTTCAGTCTTAGTGTATTCAGTAAAAGAAAGTTGTTCAGGAGGTTAGGAACTAAAGGCATCCAAGGGCTAGAAATGGGGTAAAGAATTTGGTCTGGAAGCAGCACAACAGAAATTGGGGTCAGAGGGGGACCGTGGGCTATAGGAGCAAAAAAAAATTGGTTTTTTTTAAGCTGAGAGCAAGAGCAAAAAGGGTGAAATCAAGAGAAAACATGTTATGGGGAACAAAGTCCATCCATCAGAAGCAAGCTAAGCAGTGATGTTTCATGACTGATTATCACACTAGATTGAAAATTAACATTTGATGCTTTCATCAACAATTTTTGTTGCTCCAAGAATACAAATAGATACAAATTATATAGCTAGATGTATCTATTGATACCAGCACAGAAGTTAGTCCTTAAGAATTCAACTGGTGCACTCCTGGGGCGCAGCACTGGACACCTATGGTACAAAAATGGTGGCTAGGGTGGGAGGTGGTTCCTGAATTGAGAAAGAGCAGATCCAGGAGCCATTGAAATCCCCCATTCCATTCTCACTACAGCTGTGAGAGCCTGGAAGCAAAACTGCCTTGGACAGGTAGGTGAGCAAAATCAAAAAGATGTTTTTGGTCCTTACTTAACAAAACATCCCAGTATTAGGGGAGTGGAGGAAATGTGTGCTTTAGAAGGTATCTCATTTAGAAATCAAGTTCAGCCCTGCCTTGAAACAGAGTGCCTGGCAATTTCTGAAGCCCACAATTAACACATTGTTTACAAGATATCTCTTGTGATTGAATATAGTCATCAAGATATCTCACAGTGTTTCCTATTCATGTCTCAAGGGCTAGAATTACAGCATACTCTACTGGCTTAGTCAGAGGCCTCCCTCAGGAATGTCTCTTTCCCAAACACCTGCTAAGAGATGAGCTATCTTTATGTCTTTCCCAACGGCTGCACAGCTGCCAAGCATTCAAGAATCACTGCACTCCAGTATGGAATGCTGCGATCTCCTTCCTGGTATCTGCGAATGTTTGCATACAATCTCCCATAACCTGAGTGGAGGTTCAGACTGAAGATGGAAAGAAATGTTATGTACAAGAAGCTAGAACTCCATAAGAATTCTGTTGTACCTGTGTTCTGTTGCTTGGCTCTTAGAGTCACAGATTAGTAGCAGTGATTGAAAGGGACAGCTTGACTTGTCGAGTCTTTACCTGGCTGCTGCTGAAAGAAACTGAGGACAGTGTAGCCTGCAGATAAAAATACACAGCTAACATTGTTAACAGAGGTAAGCTCCTCTGGCATTTTCAGACTGCTTTTAAAAAGTATTTTAGTGGCTATTCCTTAAGTGTTTTAGAACCACTAGTTTCTAAGTAATTGTTAAGACAATATTTCAATCAATCAAATATGAATTATTCCAGAGTTGTTCACTTAGCTTTTACCGCTGTTTCTCCATCTTACCATTTTGTTTCACATTGTAGTTTCCTTATTTTGTGAAACTAAGCTCAAAACGTAGAGCTCTACTCACAGGAACATGACAAAAACTGCTGTAGAAAAAGTATTTCTCCACAACCCTGAGCAAGTTTCCCCAAGTATTTCTAAGGAGCACTTGTTATTAACCATGTCAAATACAGGTACACATCCTGAAAAAGCAGCATCTACATTTCTGTACCTGATGTTTAAAGGTGTTGCAAGGAACAGGCCCCTGTACCTAAGAAACTCTGTTTTCCCAAAATGTGTTTATAGTGCAGTCCAGACCTGCTATTTCAAGCAGAGACTTTTTTTTTTTTTTCCAGAAGGATACAACCACCACTCTTTTGTTGCAGGTTTTCAGTTGCACAGCCATTTTCATAATTACATGCTGAACTGGGCAACGCTAATGGGTTGTTATGACCTCAGAAGCCACTCCTGCATGTTTAGGGAGGTTCACAGAGTGTGATGAACCGAGACTAGCTGAAGCAGTGGGGAGTCCTTCACACAGAGTTTCAGACTGGTGCCTCAGATGTCCTCATCATCCTCACACAGACCACAGGGATCATCTATTCTGAGCTATGCACACCCTCCACAGTAGTTACAGGCTCTGGCTTTGCACAGGGTCAAGTCAGAAGCAATAACAATGGGTAACTAAAATGATGACCTGACATGTCTGAGCTGCCAAGTTTCCTGTGATGTCTTTGTGGTCCTTTGTACTTTTGCTGTGGTTATTTAATTACCACTCTCACAGTGAAGCAGCTGTTAAGTGGCTCAGAAGACTAATATACATTGAGTCTAGACAGGGACAGTTTGAAATCAGTTTTCAGTTTCTCTCTAGGTAACTGATGCTATCTGAGTTTCTGTTTCTAAAAATATTCAACATTTCCATAGTATTTTTAGGTTCTTTGCAAATGAAAGATCATCCTTAGTTGTGTTGTTACATCCTGCTTGACATAAGTTACTCCTTAGGCACGTGGGGAAAGCTGATGGGGAAATTACTAAATTTCAGTTACCATTTAAGACTATGACAGAAGCCCCAGAGTTTCATGCTCTTCTAAATTTTTTTGCAATGGAATAGTCTTATAATCAAGCACACAGCAAGTGATAGAGACAGATGAGCTTTGGTGCATTACAAAGGAGGCAGCTCTGAGCCTGCTTTTAGATAGTGATTTCACAAAGTTTTATGTACATTTTCCTTTCTCTCAGCAGAACATATTTTTCTTTATTTATTGTAAATACTAAATTCTTAGGTGTTGTGTGAACTAGATGACTACTGGGAACTGCTAGTTAGAAGAGATGTGGGATTACTAGAGCTCTTAACATTGCAGTCTTTTCAGGTGACTTCTGCTTTTACTAAAGAGGTTTTCTTCCAGTTCAGTTCTTGACATTGACCCAGAGAAGGACTGTTATATAAAGACATACAGACAGGAATTAATTTTGTATGGATGAATGCCAGGATGGCATCCAAAAATTTTGCCCCTGAAATGGAATATATACTTGCCTGTTTCTGGAATCAACTGCCTTCAGCAACCATCAGTGTCTGTCATCAGGCATGCTTACATTTGCAAGAGCAGAGTCTTGCCAGGAACAGAATTAGAAGCAGCTGGTTGCTGTTGTGTCAATATTGATAATATCAACCTGGACATCAAGGAGGAAACAGTAGGAACAGCAGCAGGATCCATCAAAATTTCACCTGTTCAGAAACATGATCTATTTCATGTATTGAAAAAAGCAAACAGATGATTGACCAATTTTCCCCACTTTCTTTTAAATTTGAGACCACAACCCAGAGTGTAAAACTGAAAGCCACCAGATTAGCACCTGATTTTGTCATTCTGCTTGTCTGTCTATGCCAAAAAGCCCTGCCGCAGAAAAAGCTGCTTTTGAAGACTCAATGTCTTGCTTTGAGTGAGCTTGAAGATGTCATGGATGCAAAACTGGGTGGATTACCTCAAATACAGGGGATAGGTTAATTCCATGTACTTATCATTATGAGTCATCATTGCTTTGCATCATTTAATCCAACCCTGTGGTGTCAGTGTAAGGTGTGACGGTTAATTTTGATAAGTAGGAAGCACATGTCTACAAATTGCTGCATCCTCCAAAAGGAGCTATTACAAGATTTTTATCTTCTCATACATTTCTTAATGATTTGCTCTGATTTTTTATTACAATTAAAGGTTCTTTTCAGACATGTAATTGTGGGGAGTTTGGATATGGAAACACTATATTCTGCTTCTGTGTGTCACACCCGTATGAACCTGGGCAGCTGTAGAAACCAGTAGGCACTTTGTCTTCAGCTGGCTCTGTCACAATTGAATCAAAAATATTTTGTGTACCTCCTTCAGGAAACCTTGCCTTTTCCCTTTTTTTTTTTTTTTTCTCAAGCAAAAAAAATATTACTCAGGCAGTAAATATTTTCTCTGTGTGTGTGTGAGTGCAAACATTAGATATGGATAAATGGACAATGTTCCTTGGCAGTCTAAAGACACATGTGTCCTTTCATGTGTGTTTGTGTGCTCAGTACAGTCTTACCTTGCTTTTCATTGGGTGTGACATACTCTGTTTCACAATGCCATGAGAGAGCAGGAGGCTCACTTAAGAGACTTATATGAACAGGTGTGGCATCAAAAGAAATTCCAGACTATTTCTAACAGGAACTTATTTGCCATTGACCCTTTTCACAGTTTTCTACTCATGACAGTAAACAAACTCTTATTGGGCAATCAAGTTACCCATGGCATGAAGTAATCAGTTTTCCAAAAAGGCAAAAAGAAAAATTCATCCATCTCTGGCTGGTTCAGATATTCACAAGGCAACTTACTCTTTGATTAGAGGGCTGTATGGCCAAAGCAATTGTAATGGATTGACTGCAGTGCTTCTCTCCATCCCTAGGGAATAGAGAGCAGGTGCCAGACCTGTTACAGGGAGAAGGAACAGGGCATAGGGTCTAAATACAGTTTCTCCAAGCATCTTTAGGGAAAACTATTAGTAAGGGGTAAAAGCACAGGACACTGGTGTCCTACAGAACAGTCTACCCTCTAAGACACTGGCAGGTTGTAGCTGGTTGTAGGTATGTTAGCACAAAAGCTCCGGCAAGAGAACTCCCAACTATTCTCCCGAATCTGTTGCCTAAAGGTATTCTACCTTGTATGGAGACAGTTACATATCAAGGCAGTGTGAAAAAGTTGTGATAATCAAACTCAATTGGTTAAGGAATGTTAAATTATGGTTGTGACTACGTTCACAGCATTTACCCAATTCTGGGAAAAGGTAAATAAATTACTCTCCTGTTTTACCACATCTGGTAATATCCTCAGAATTAAAGGGCAGATACCAGCACAGTTAACTAGGTCCTGAGTTCAGGGATGGATAGAATGCTGGTTTATGTTTATACATTCTATTATGCACACTGTGCTATCTAAAATTTAGGGTGTTTCACATCTGCTCATGCTGAACTATTTTATGTTTGTAATCTTTTCCTACTTTACCAATACATGTGAATTGAGCCTTTGCTTGAGAGATGTTTACTTCCTTAAACACAATGAACACCAACTGCCTTCCTTAAATATACTCTTCCTAGTTTTTATCCACATTTCTGAGGGCTAGGAAAATAATTCCCAAAGCTACTGATTGCAATTAATGCAATTTACAAATGGGCAATGTGAACTTGTTATGTGCAATTCACATAGTGACTTACATGCAAAATCTGCTAGATTCTTTATTATAATTTAATTTCCCTTTTACTTTGAGTATGTTGCATACTCTGTGGTACTACAAAGATACCAAATTGTTCCTCTAGGAGCTTCAGATTTTAGCCATGATACTCCAAAGACAATAAACAAAGAGGGGGAGATAAATAAGGAAAATTAAGGTTACAGCTAACTTAAATACAGTGGAGTGTAGAGACACCATCAGAAGTCAATTTAATGGTCTCTCTACAGCAATGTAACAAATATAAAATTCAAGAGCATTAAAACACGTTTAAGCACAGTAACTGAATCAGTTTTATTATGGCAATTCAATGTAAGTAGTAGCAGTGTACTCAGAAATGCAAACCTTACAAAACTATAAAGGTATTAGAGGTACAAAATCACTTTCTAACTCACTATAAATTTAAGGCTTAATTTTAAATCATGCCCTTCTTAGGAAAAAAATCTCTATATCCATTTGCACTGGGCACATTACTGGGTTCTTCTGTTCCCAACTGAAAAGCTAATGCAGTTTCAGTGGATGCATCTGTTGACCAATGAAATGATTCTTAGGAGATTCGCAGATCTTTGTAACTGGCAAAACAACAGTTTCAGGAGATAGGGAATATTAAATATTTTTTATAACACAGCTAAGCCACTTAGTGATTCTGAAGGTTATTAAAGTGTTTTGCAAAATGCTTACTTGAAAAGAGAATCTCTGTGAAACTTTCTGAGCAAGTTGCTAACACTGTGTCTTTCCTACCTGTCAGCTCTAATGAACTGACCCTTGTTTTTAAGAGACAAACATGAATAATAATTTTATTCTATTATATTAAAGTCTGTTTCTTAGTTTAGTATCTAAATACTGGGGTTATTATCTCATAGCATGTCTCAAGCACTTTCCCTCTTTAGCCCCAGAGCTTGCTGGGCTTCTCTTACCTTTGTAATTCACACATTTTACTGAATGGGAATCTAATAGCCAGCTTTCCCATTCTTCTCCCTGGTGATGTGTGACAGGACCAGAGGAAACGGATGCAAGCTGCACCAGGGGAGGTTTAGGCTGGATAGTAGGAAACGTTTCTTCACTGAAAGGGTTGTCAAACTTTGGAATGGTCTGCCCAGGGCAGTGATGGAGTCAACACCCCTGGAGGCATTTACATGGTGTCTGGACCTGGTGCTGAGGGACATGGTTTAATGGTGAGCTTGGAGTTTATACTAGATGATCCTGAAGGTCTCTTCCAACCAAAGACATTCTGTGATGCTGTGATTCTTGTGAAGCACGAGATCTGTCTAATATGCAGCAATTAGGTATCCTCTTTGGAACTGCAAAGGGAACAACATTAGGAAAATACTTCCACTCAAGAACTGTATTCTCCAATGTAGAAAAGTAATATGAATGGAGGTATTGATATAGAAAATGTCACACAACTTTTTCTGTGCCATATATAGATTACTGTCTATGGATTCAACTCTTGGCTTCCCTGCTCTTAATATCTGGGATGTTCCTGAGCAAAGTAAGTGCTTCCCAAATACTTTGGGGTTTTTGGGTGTGCTGTGCTATGTGTGCACTCCTCCTAATTCTCTTCTTCATGAACCTCAATTCTTTCATACGTGGGTATAAAAGGAAAGCGCCCATCTGATGGGGAAGGGCTTCCATACCTCCTGCCCCCGGCTGTACTGTCCCACACCTGCCCTGTCATGGACACCATGCTCTGAACTGCTCCTCCGACTCTCCACTCAGAAGTTCAATCCCATCTCACAGCTGAAGTAGATCTGTTCCTGGGGAATTTGGCTGAATTGAGCTAGAAATAAGCAGGAAGGAGATGTTTGCTTTAAAATGTAAGATTGAACACTCTAAAAGTTATCAGGAAAGAGCTGGCATAGATTGTTTGACATGTTTGATGTAAATGTCTTGAATAATGAGATCAGAAGTTTTCAACAAAGTTTTCAAAGAGATAACTTAACCCTCAGAGTCCAGCAGACCTCAAGATCTACCTCTGCTCACTGACTCTGCTGCCTGAGCACCTCTCTGGTTGCCAACACTTCCTTTTTGGACCTTACACGTGCATTAACTGACATGCGACACAACTCTTGTGCTTTCACTGCTCACTGTAGCTTGATGCTGAAATTTCCAGCAATCCAGTTGCTTTGTTCTGTGTTCCTGTTCAGCAGCTGAGAGAACACACTGGCTAAACTGTGTTTTGTGACCCAGTAATTTTTCCATTTTAGTCCAACTTAATCTCTTTTACTTCTCATTTGAGAGCCTTTTGCAGGCCCTTGATTTTTAAAGAGAGTAAGCAAAGGCACTCCAGCCCTAGTGATAAAAATTAAGTAAAATAAAGTACCTCATAACTCATACTCAAAATACAGGGTTGGAGATTGTTTGCCATAGGTGTGGGGAAGGCAAAAAGGAGGTCATGGCAGATGTAAACTCTGCACGTACTTAGCCCTGGAGGATTAGCTGCAGTCCAGAAAGCCTCCTGGCATGTTCCTACATGCTACACGTCTGCTTAGACCCTCCTCAGCACATACAGCTCGTCCCAGCTCCCTCAAAATCCCCAGCCTTAGTCTGCTGCAGGGCAGGGTATCTGAGGAGGTCTGTGGCTCAGAGATCTGTCTTCTGAAGTGCCTGTGTGGAAGAAATCCTCTCCTGGCTCGATACAGGAGTTTTTCAAACCCTCTTTATGACTTTTGCCTTAAAGCTGCTATAAAGGATCTAACATCTCACCACACATTGCTGTGAACAGAAGACGGATACAGAGCCAAAAAAAGATGATAAAATGAAAGAGTAGTAAAGCATGAAAAAAAAAAACAAAACAGAGGTTATGATTAAAAAAAAAAAATTACACCGGAAACAAAACTAAAATGTTGTTACAGCACCGGCTTAGGTAAGCAACAGGAAAACTGGATCAAATCAAGGAGGGGCAGGCCTTCATAAACCTTGACAGTCACTGGAATATGTTGTAAGAATGTCATTCGGTAAAATATGTGGCAAGATTGTTTGGAAATGTAGACATGTGCTGTACAGGTTTGGGGCATCTAATTTTTACAAACTCCTTGTGTGTCTCTGGCTTGCAATAAGCACTGTGTGTGCACCTCACCAGAGTCCTGTTTGCTGTTCTGCAAGCTGTATCTCTCACTAAAATCAATGAGTAGCCTGCTGGTACAACAAAGTGCAGGAATGTTTGGCTCACAGAATGACATATTTCTGCTGATATGTAATGAAGTGCAGTGCTAGGAGTCATTACTGGCAAAGAGCTTTACTGAGAGTATCTGCAGCATACACTCGTGTATCTCTAATGGCTACGATTAAGATGCATACAGTGCCAAACATGCCATCAGCAATACACAGGGTGGAAAACAAACCTCTACCTCCTTAACCAAGGTTCAGAATGTTTTTATGATTTTTTTTTCCAATTTAAATCCATTTATGGTTGTTGGGTTTTTTTCAATTATCATTCTGCCTTTTTAAAATGTACCAGATCTAGAAGAAACTATTTTTTTTTCATGACATACAGGACCGAAATGCTGTACTGTTATGCAGCCAGTTCAGAATGGAGTAGGGTTTTGTTTTCTATCCCCCTGTTAGGGCAGAAGTTTAGTTTTCTGTCACTAAGGCCATAGTTACTGTCACCCCACAAGTTTTTCCCCATTACAAACATTAAAACAAGTCCTAAAATTATGTGGTCCATGTATCTTTAAAGTCATGCTTTTAAAATATGTTTAAGAATGTTTTCCAAGTTCATTCCTAGACCTTGGTTTTTCACTGCTAAGCCCTGCCCCAGATGGTTGGTGATATTTTAGTGCTAACACTCTATTGCTTTGCTCCGTAATACATTTCTGACAAATGATTTTAAAAGTAAGAGGTCATATTTATGCAATGTATCTTTCAACCTCAGCTCTTAGGAAAAAAAAAAATTATTTGCATCACTATTAGAGGCCAGAAATTCAAATGGTGTAAAATTTGTTAGTGCTTAAGCAAAACGTGACCACATCAATCTGAAGTTTATGGCCAGTGAGACAATGAATTTGATTCTAAACAGATTAAATTCCTTGGCTTTAGCAGAAGGCAGAAGGAGTGGAAGAAATGCTCTTCACAAGCAGTTTAACTCAGTGCCTGGGAAAAATGAAATGACAACTGATGGACACGAGCAAAACATTGACACACGATGCCCTGACCAAGATTTTAACCTCTCTACTACTCTATATTTATTTGGCAGTATTGGATTTTGATTGCAGCAGAGGCCCAGCATTCCCAGAGCTCCTCAGCTTGAGGAACAGATGTACATTTTAGGAAAGGAAAACCTTTCTGTATGGATGCAAAAAGCAATCTCAACTTGAGAAAATTATATGACCCCATACAGAGAGAAGTGCCCTAAACTGATACTATCCATATCAACAGACAGGTATTGTCAGTGCTGTAATTATTTGCACGCAAGAGCAAGTATCAGTGAATTTGACAAGAAGAAGGTAATGCATTTTATGCTTTTATGTCTTGCCTAGTGCCGTGTGATATTTTATTGTCTCTGTGTCATTTTCATGAGTCCAGGTGACAATAGGATCTTTCTGTCCATTTTTTGCTTGCATAAAGGTGTGTGAACATGCAGAAACTTGCTTTGCTAATTGTGCAGATGAAGCAACCATTTCCTGTTACCAAGTGTATTGCTATCTATGGAGCTCTGCAGTTTATAAACACTGCTAAAGCTTGTTGGCAGAGCTACATCAACCACAGTATCTCATACCTGCTCCATGTGAAAGTGTTCCCAGGTACCAGGGTGTGTTCAAGAAGGCCCAAACCTATGTCAAGCAACAGTAAACAGACGTTTTGCCTTCCTTCCTTTGCTTGTATAACAACCCCAGGTCTTGTGTGCATTTCCCAGAGTAATCCTGACAACACATGAGCAGGCATTGATGCAGTGCTGGTCTGCACTGGGAATTCTGCCAGGAGTGTCTTAACATTGTTTTCAATAAGCCTGTCTTACTTTGTTCTGAAGTGATAACTGTATTGGGTGGGAAACAGCAGAAACCGCACCTGGGGAAGCTGTTTTGAACTGTGGTCTTTTCCTCCATCTGATCTTTTTATTTGTAAGTGTTAACATCAGCATGAACATATACCCTTCCCTTTTTGAATGTTTAAATGTATATCCTTTTTCAGTCTGCAAGCCAATTATGCCCAAAAATTTATTCTCACAACCCTTCAGTGAGGCAAGTAGGTACAACTATCATAATTTTACTGAAAGGATAATTAAGATATAAAGTTTAATGGACTGCTTAAGGCCATATGACAGTTTTATTTTTATTTACAGTTTTTTAAGCAATTTGGAAAGTCATACTCGGAGAAATGAATCTCAAAAGCCATAATCTGCTTTATAGAGCTGTAACTGACTGCAGTCTAGGCTACTTTTTCATATTAGCCAATGAAATCAGCACTTTGTTAAACTTCACTTATAAGTCCAGCCGTCTTCCTCCAGACCCTATACCATCATACTTCTCTCTGAGAGGGGCACTCAATATCAACAACCAGCACAAGCTTTTCTTTGAGTTAGATTGAAAGCAAGTTCGCTGTATCCATGCTAAGTCTATGATCAGTAATCACTTATTGCAAACTTGTCTTCTATCATTCAGTTTGCCTTGGTGATGAACTTTTTAAGCCACCTGACACTGAAGAGTAGGAGCACCTGCACAGAAAATCAGCTTGGAATAATGATAGTAACTTGAACCTTCTCACAAATGTTTTACTCCCCTGTATCTACATAAGCCAGCCATCAACATGTGAGCTTCTGGACTCTTCTATTTTCATCTTTGCATCTTATCAGCAATAGATTAGGGTAGAACTATGTGTTGCATTACAGTCTGGCGGCAAAACAAATCTAACTTGCCAAACCATGTCCGATGAAGACCAGCACACAGTGATTTCTCTGTGAGCTAGCAAAAGTATCAAGCTATATCTGCAAACATAGTTTCTTTCTGAAGATCTTTGAGATGTTGCAGTGCAAAAGACACTAGATGGAATATATTATAAGTCTGCCAAAGTTAAGACATTCCAGGAAGGCAGAAATCAAATCATGGCCAAAACTCAGCACCTAGTTTCTGCTAGAAAACTAGTACTTTAGATACACATTTAGCGTGATTTCCTTTTTTCTGGTAGGATTTATCCAGGACTACTATGAGAACAAACTCACCAGTAACAACAGTGGTTTCCAGTTTTCATATTATAATTAATGCTTCATAAAATTCAGGATAAAGCTGTGTGATCTTAATAAATATATTGTAATAAATATATTGTACCAAACTAGCAAGTTATCTTTGAGAAGTAATTTCCCTTTTCTTATTTTAATAGAATGATTCAGGCCATAGAGCTGTTTCTTCATTTATATGTATTTTTTTATTAATGAAATACCTTTCAAGTCAAATTTGTCCTTGTCTATTGTCAAGTCATGATATGTTGCTTTCTATATTTAAGAGGCAACATTTCCTCGTTGGGTAACAATTTTAGTAGGACTGGAAGTTCTGCCAGCAAACTATGCCTCAGGAAGCCCTGCTCCAGCTTGCATTTCTTTGGGAAAAACATGAACTCCTAAAGTGTAAGATCAACATTAGACTGGTAACAAAGGAACAGGGGTTACTGTAATATACGTGGGTGTCATCCCTGAAACTCAAGAGTCCAAGAAATACAGTATATTGCAAGGGAAACCTGGACTGTAAGCCAGGCACAGTTTCTCCATGCTCTCGTCAAAACTAAGAATGCAGTGCTGCTTCTTTCTTTGACATGCAGTGTCTGTATTCCTTGCACTTTACCCAGTAAAGTAAATTTGCCCTTAAAATGATACTTTTAACAATGCATGGAGCCATAAGTGTGCTATGTACTTACAGATAAATTTTCCCCTGTAGGGACTGATGGGACCAATATGCTAATAATATAGAACTTATTTTTTTGTGGTACACAGCTTCATTTTAAAAGACTGCAATTTCTTCTGCTCTGTTGCCTATTAAGCTTACTTTGTTCTGCCTCCCCTAGGATACATGAACAGCTTGCAGCTGCTCTTTTAAACTGGCTTAGCTGAACTTTCTGAATCTTTGCTTTCTCAGTTAGGAGCAGCAGAGTCAGGGGTTCCCATGGAAACACTGGTGAAAATAATGCAAAGCTTACAGGAGAGAGGCCCGAGTTCCAGCTTTAAGTGGAGCTTCACAGTTTTATTGTGATTGTGCAAGGGCTGATGCTTGAAGTGCTCATGCTAAACTGTTAGAGGAAAAGCAAATGACTGCAGGCTGACTGTAGGGATAAGAATTACACACAGACCTACATATTTTTGTCTTGTATCATGGAACCACTTAAGGAACTTTGTTATGATGTATGGTTTTTTCACTTTTATCCTGTGTGCCTTGTAATTCTAAGAACAAGCATATTTTCCTCATTTCCATAGCAACACCCTTAAGTGAGGTGGAGCTGTTCAGATTTTATTGCTGTTGATTTTACCCAAAAAGCTGCTTTTGAAACTAACAGCTAAGACGACGGATCCAGTCTGTCATCCTTATTTATCTGCTCCTTATGTGATATGAACTTCAAAGACCAGGCAATGTGACCTCTTCCTTTCAGCCATCACATTACGTTGACAAAACATTAGGAACAAATGAAATTGTATCTGGTTATAATATTCCTTATAAATAATCTTATCAATGGTAACTTCATTTTTTTTTGCTGTTATAAGGAGTTGAGAAGGTCCTATGTCAGGGATAAGTCTTGAGATATGTCTATGTCCTATGAGTAATCTTAAGCTTAGGAACCTTCAGTTTTGTCTCCTTCTCTGAATAACATTTTACCTGTCTTCCTGTTCTGCACCACAGCTGGCTTGTAGCCAGCTGGAGCCTGGCTCAATGCCTGTCTTGTCAATGTAAGTTCATGGATGCTGGGTTTCTAGTTCCATAGAACATACAAGTAAACCTGTGTCATAAGACCTCTGCCAGTGAAATACCTGGGGACTGTGGTCTCAGGATGGGTGGCATTTTGGTCATTGTATTACAACCGACAGAAAGAGGATGATAGAGGTTGGAAGGGACCTCTAGAGATCATCGATTCCAACCCCCCTGCCAATGTAGGAACATCCAGGGCAAACCACACAGAAACAGATCCAGGCAGGTCTTGAAAGTCTCTAGAGAAAGAGACTNTTCATTAGGTTTGCCTTTGCCCAACTCTCCAGCCTGTCCAAACCTCACTGGATGGCAGCACAGCCTTCCAGTGTATCAGCCACACCTCCCATTTTAGTATCATCAGTGAACTTACTGAGGGTCCTCTCTATCCCTTCAACCAGTTCATTGATGAAGATGTTGAGTAAGACTGGACCCAAAACTGACCCTTGGGGAACACCACTACTTACAGATCACCATCTTGGTCATGACTGGCTTATGTCATGTTTGTATCATGGTCTGATTCAGGGCTCAAGTGTCATCAGTGTCACAGTGGTATCATCTGACCATGAAGTGCATGGTGTCATTAATCCTGACCCCTTGAGTGATCTCTGTAGTACTCAGAGTTTTATCTACAGATTAATCCAGGACAGGAATGGTTGCCATTGTTCACAACTAGAATTATGAAATGTTAAAAAATGGATGAAATTCTGAAAAGTATATGACTTGAGATTTATAGGGTGCTATTTAAGAAGGATTACACATTTCTTTATGAACTACAGCTATAAATACCCAAAAAACCTCATCTGCTGGCACACCAGAAGAAAGGGAAACAGCGCTTGCTGTTCTTCTTAATTACTATTTACATTGTGGGCAATGCATAGCAACTCCAGGCATGGATAGGGATGGCACAATGATTGATGTTGCACTGACAAAGGATGTAAAGACAGCCCTTGCACTACAGGGCTCAATGTTTATAGTGCCATACTGCACACAGCAAGAAGTGACAAAGAACAATAAATCAAGCCTGTGAGGTAGCTCTTTGCTGTCTGGGCAGCTGGGCACTGGCGGTACCAGAGGCATGTATCTACTGCTAGTATGCACAGAAGAATGGTGCTCAGCTCATATTTTTCTCTGTGTGAGCTCCACTGCAAAAGGAAGTGTAAACATCTATGCAGGTGTTCTTCAGACAATAAACTGTTTATGTAACTGGTAAAGGAAGCAGACCTAGGGTAAAAATATTTCATTTTCATGGAATTTTTCTTTTGTGATAGGGAGCTCCATCAGCACAGATGCCTGGAAGGAATGCACTGGGTTTGTGTATCCTGCCACAGTGCCTACAACAGAACTCCTGAAACTTCAGACCAGAGCTGAGGTTCCTATCTAGCAGTACTCCTGCAGCTGTTATGCAGGCAGATATGTTCCCACAAGATGTCCTGTGTTTATGCCAGAGCACATGCCACATATGTCATTTATATGGGCAGCTTATTGCAATCACGTGTCCTTGCTCCACAGCTACTGGTGAAACTATGAATCTGCTGATATGAGGCAGCAGACAGAACAGGAAGATATTCTCCCTTCCCTGTGACCTTCAAAACAGTAAGTATTTCAAGATGACAGACATAAGCAGAAATTTGTTCCAAAAACACATCCTTAATGAGATACTTAACCTGGCCCTTAACAGGTGCTGGAATACACCTATTCTGTGAAAATGAGGTAACACTTCTGTCACAGTCAGGAGGCATGTTGAAAGCTATTGTCTCTGTGAGTACTGTATTATTTACAACTCAAAGAATAAGATAAATTGAAAAAAAAAAAAAAGAAAGACAAGGATCTGATCTAAATGATTTTTAGTTGCACTCCTTCTTTCAGGTCATTAAACTTTTCATGATCTCCACCATCAAATAAACCTCCTTTTGACTGAAGCAAAAGCGGAGAGTGTATTATAACCAATGAACCCGAGACTTCAAGACAAACAGCACCCATTACAAGAGTCAGAGAGAGGGCTGTAAATACCATTTATCTAACAGTAGCTCTTTAAGCCCACAGGAGTTTTGCTTTGTGAGGTACTGCATGTATCATATTGAGGGACAGTCTCACCCCCAAAATGCTGAACATTTAGCTGTAGAAATTAAAAAGAAGAATAATTGTATTTTAGCCATTCAGTTTTTTAGGTAATCAAACTTAATTTAAACTAAACCAGGCACATTTAACTAAGACTTAGATTCATATTACCTACACAAGCTAAATATTTATGCTAAGTGAGGCAGATTTCTTTTATGGTGAATGGATAGAATAATAGAATCATAGAATCATCTAGTTTGGAAAAGACCCATGGGTTCATCGTGTCCAACCTTTCACCCTACTCTACAAGTTCACCTCTAGACCANCAAGATGGATATTTCTGCAGAAGGGCATGGAACCCATCTTAAATACATGTGAATAATCTCTCTCTTCAGGAGTAATTTACATAAACAGTTTGAATTAGACATTGCCTCAGAGATAGATGGATGGGATGAATCACCCTGTGTGACTTGCACTAGGTCACATAGGAAGTTAATGCCGAAGTATGACCAAGAGTCCTCAGCCCTAAACGCATCTCTCTTATGTCCTGGTTTTAACTTAAATGTGTGGTGATTGACTTCCTTTCTGATCCAGCATAAAGTTCAAGTTGTTGATGTGAACTAAGAAGTAAATGGGAATTAATACAAAATGTTAGTATTCTTGTGTCATTTCTGTTTCTATCTGCTATAGTAAAAGGCCATTCTTTTCACAATAATTTAGTCTTGAAAAATTCTATGGGGTTACCTTTTCATCAGAAATATGGCAAGTTTCACTAAAGCTCTATGTGCTGTGAAATGTAGTTTAAAAACATACTGATATTCAAGCAGGAGACCAAAGCTGCTCTTAGAAGCAGAGAAGAGCTTTTAAAATTTAAAGAGCAAGTGAAGTTATCTTTCCACCCTACTGATTTCATCATTGTATATTTACAAAAATGCTCTGCATAATATTTCTGAGGTGATCCCTCTCTGTCCTCTGAGAGTAAGAGATCATCTGTGGTTGTTGGAGGTAGACTTGGTCAACATCAGGATAGCATTTGATTTAGCAGATAACCAGCAATGTGTCATCCCCTTCCTATACTGAGGAATGCAGCTGTTCTGGGTGTCAGGGGCTTGGAGTATGACAAGGGGGTTTGTAATGACCTGAAAGTGCAGACAGAAACGATAAAGGCTTGTTGTGCACTGAGGTCCTCTGACTCTGCATTACACAGAGACTGATAATGAAGTGGTCCTAATGTCTTTGCTGGCTTTCATATCTTTCAGCTGGTGGACATTAGCAGTCTGTCACAGACCTGTGTTTCATGAGGCCTTAATCAGATCACATAGAGCCTTTCAGTCCTCTCACATGGGTCAAACTAATAGATTCTGATCCAGTTTGATATTTCCCACAATAGAGACTTCAAAAGCTGTTAGAAGCAAACATGCAGTTATCATGACCAGATTCATACCACTGACTTTCTCAGAGATGGTAATGGAAACTACACTATAACGCCATCTGCAAGGAGCACAGATAGTAATTTCCTAATACTGGGCATGCGTGTGTATGGGAGTCCTGTGGTTCTGCAGTCAGAGATATGTAAAATGTCTCTGATTCTGATGGCAGATCATCCAGTTTGTCCAAACTCCAGAGATGGTCACAGAGTTTCCCATGACGTTTCCCATGTCAAAAGGCATGTTGCTATAAATGCTTCATGCAGAGAAACTAGAAGTAACATGGGCAGTGACAACATTTCAGACTATTGTGTCATACAGCCTTCCCACTACAACACAGGAAAGGACAAGGGAGAGGTGGTGGAGAGATGCTAAGAGCACTGCTCTACTGGAGCAGCTTTCTGCACAGTGCAAAATCAGAAACGGATTCTCTCACTGGAAGGAAATGTCAGTGTGGCTCAGCAGAGGAGCCATTCATTGTGCTGTTCTGTGGAACTTTCAGTACATCGTGATCTTCACCTGAGCTCTTTCATACCTGGAAAATGGCATGCTGTGGTGAATCTTACAGTATTATTCTGCAGGTAATAAAGAGCAGCTGTGATCTTAGGCTGAGGATGAGTGACAGGATGCCTTGAATTTTTCATTGTTCATGAATTCCCACCCTATTTTATTCCTCTTAAAATGTATGCAGATTTTCCATCATTAGTGTCTGGGCTGAGAGACTGTCTGTAAATACCTTCATTACTTTGTTTTCAGTAAATACTTTTATCACCGCAAGTATTTTATACTTAAAACCATATATTTACTTCTTTCTTGGAGAAATTCTATCTCATAAAAGGCCTAAGAAATCCTGAGAATTTCTGCAGAGTTTGCTGGAATGTCCAAATCGCAAGCACACACTTATGCAGGGTCTGCCATCTCTTTGGAGCTTACCTTCTGCACCTATGACACTCCTATAATGATGGCTTAAAGAGTGAATATATACAAGTTGTTAGAATGTTGGCCTTCTTTTTTCTTTGGGTGTTGCTAATTCCCAAACAATCTCTCCTGATCAGACTCATAGCTTTTTTCAAAATGAGCTTTTCTCCAGATACATATATCTGGTCAGTTGGTAAACTGACCAGATATAAAACCACCTGCAGAAGCCGAATAGCATAGTCTGGGTAAATAATTAGTACAAAAAGCTCAGTTAGATGAAGACTATCCTTGAATGTCGTGTTGTTTTCTCTTAGCAACAGTTATACAGTCCAACACCATGAAGTACTGTGTGTTGCATGCAAATGTAACTTCAATGTGGGATCATGCCACCAATAAAAAATTCTTCCATGTTTTTTTAACACCATGGGCAAATATGACTAAATGACTTTCTGATCCTGATTACATGAGAATTTATGAATCTCCAGATCACTTTCCTCCCAGTACAAACTTTCAATGTTCTACTGGTATATGAATGCTCCATATTTCATTAATGAGGTTCTTTGTCAAAAGGAATTTGCTATATCTATAGGCTGAAAAAAAAAGGCCTTGTCTCCCACCTGTTCTTCTGTACTAATTCTGTTAAGTTGAAGCACACAACACTTGAAATTATATCAGTGCTGTGCTTCTGATAGACCATATCATGAAAACCAAGGAAGTCTCTCAGCTGTCCTACAGGCTCTATGCTCTCCCCAGTGAAATCTGTGTATTTAAAGATTATCAGATTATCTATTAGCAGTAGTTTTCTTGCATTTTCTACTCAAGCTAGAAATATAAAGGGAGTAAGTAACAGCCCTTTGAGCAGGTGTCACATCAGCCAGGGAATACATAATTGTAAGGGGCATTCTTCTACTTAATTGTAAGAAGGTCTGCAACAATTTTTGTGGGAATGCAATTGTTGCATGGTAGGGCACAAACACATACAAGATTTTGACCAGCAAGTTACTAGTACTGAAAAAAACCCACAACATCCCCTGTTCCCCCCAAAAAAAACCACAAAACCAAACCAAC
>VWZY01006421.1:8451-48835 GCA_013399075.1 Chloroceryle aenea
TCCGTGTTACTCCGGCGTCAACTCGCTACCACGCAGGCGCATGGCGGGGCCGTCCGTTGCGAGCGAATGGCTGCGCGCGAGAGGTGGGCCCTTCGCTTAAGAACTCGAGGCTTTCTTCGCTCCCATTGGCTGCGGTGGGGGCACCGCTGCGNAGGGCAAGTCCTTGATGATTGGACACCGAACCTTCCGTGTTACTCCGGCGTCAACTCGCTACCACGCATGCGCATGGCGTGGCCGTCCGTTGCGAGCGAATGGCTGCGCGCGAGAGGTGGGCCCTTCGCTTAAGAACTCGAGGCTTTCTTCGCTCCCATTGGCTGCGGTGGGGGCACCGCTGCGCGTTGGCCAATGGAGCGGTGCCGGAGGGNGCTGGTTGCAGCTGTACCGTGTGAAGTGCTAAATTAATGCTGCCTTTTGATTCAAGGTGTGAAAATAAAATAAGTTGACATTGCTATTAAAATTTTCAGTAGTGTAACTTCACAAGTGTTTGCATTGTAGCCATGTAAAGGGATTTTTAAAGAGAGGCAAAAATTTACCCACTCCTCAGTGGTGGGGAGGGTGGCTTGTCATCAATTTTTTGTCACATTTTTTCCCCTTGCAACTTTAAACTAGGTATAAGCATAATATGCTCAAATAATAGTCAAAGCATTTCCAGTCCTGTGGATACTATTAAAAGTATTCATTTACCTGGGGGAGGGATAGAAATTTGATTTGTCTGGGGTGGAATGCTGCTTTTATATGATTTGGAGCCCGGGTCAGACCCAGGATCCTCCAAAAGATTTTGATGTCCAGCATCTGCTTTGTACTTTATAAACCTTTTAAATACTTATGTAGGCATTCCTACATCTGTGCCTGTGTCTGAAGTTCACCGATTAGCCCCTGAGCTCTGCAGAGAGAAATGAAAGGACACTAACAGTGTTGGGAACAGGGTGGTTTGGCATTACTACTGTGCTGACAAATCTCCCTATAAAAAGAGTAGTTTAGGTTTTAAAAAGAGAGCTTTCTCTCCTGTAATTAAGTACAAGCTTTTCTTGCTTGTGGAATATGTTGCACTATGAGATAAAAAGTGCAGATTAAGTAATTGCATTTTACTGAATTATTAACATAGGTGCAAGGGAATACTGTTGTGAAACACTTGTGGTGGTACAATTTGGGTATGAAGAATATAGCAAATAGGGAGAAGATGGAGCCTAGCACCATAATGATTTCATTAATTACAAGCTATTCTAAATTATTATCTTCTCTGAAAGTTTTCCTTCCTTAAATGCCTCCTAAATGGCCTTATGTGTTTGCTTGCATGCTTTGAAACTATATGGTGAGCATTAATCAGCAATATGGAGATGATACAGCAGTCTCATAAGCAATGAGTGCTGTTAAATAGTTACATTTATTGTTGGAGAACAGGATTGTGTATGTCTGCTTGCCTGATGTGGGCAGGGTGAGGGTTTTTGTGATGATAAAGTTGCCACGTGCTTCATGGTCACAAGCAGCAAATGAGCTCGAGCCTTTTTTCCAGCAATAATTAATTAAAATTAATTGAATTGCCCCAGTGTGCAATTGCAGCCCAGGCCAATCACATCCCCGACATGAAGGTGAGGGAAGGTCTGTTCCAAAGGGTTTGTAGTGACAGGATGAGGAGCAGTGGGTTTAAGCTGGGAAAGGAGAGGTTGAGACTGGAAAAGAGTTCTTAACTCTGAGGGGACAGACACTGGAATGGGCTGCCCAGAGAGGGGCAGCCCCATCCCTGGAGTCATTCAAGGTCAGGCTGGATGGGGCTCTGAGCACCCTGCCCTAGGTAGAGATGTCCCTGCTTGTGTAGGGAGGTTGGACCAGATGACCTCTGGAGGTCCCTTCCAGCCTGAAACATTCTATGATTCTATGAAATGTAAGTATTAGGAGCCTGCCCACGATGACTGGTTTTCTTGGAAGCAGTCAATGGTGCTATCCCACAGCCAGCTACTGGAGCTTTTTCCACCTGTCCCAGCAGCACAGCGTTCCATTTCTCCTGGCCCTGGCCACTGAACACTCACCAGTGAGGTCCGTGGTGGTCAGCCCTGCCAAGTCTTACCTCCAGAAAAGAGAGCAGGGGGTGCCCAGGCTGTCCTTGGAGGCCAGGGCAAGGAATCTCCTAAAATGAAATTCAGGGCTCATTGAAATCAGACCCTTGCATTCCCACGTATGTCAGTGTGATTGGAAATGCAGCATTCTGTATTTTGGGAAGTGCATGCAGGGGATGTACAGTGAAGAGGTAATGCTGGTGTAATCTTTATTATTCCCTATAAAGCTTTGGTAGCACTCAAAGGCTTTTATTAGCAACTGTGAGTGATGGAAGAAGCTGGAAGCACATAAACTGCGTGCCTTGGACAAAAGAGAAATTAGTAGTATATCTTGCTTGTTATTTGAAGCAAAAGGAATGGAAATGACATCCTTCTTCAAATAAATGACTGTTAAGGAGTCAGTTTTGAAACATACCTGAGTTTCCATGGATTTGCTTTTATCTAGAATTGGAATATAGGCTTTCTGCAACAGAGCAGCAAGTTCTTCCCATCAGCCAGTAAGCTCAGTTCTTCCCAACCTTGTTAGGTGGCAGGAGCTCACAGGCAGCGTGCTGTGACATCGCAGTGACCTGCCTGCAGCTCTCCCCTGGCACTGCTGCAAGCTTCCTGGGGCTCTGTAGTCGACCTGGACGGACCGACTGCACCTAGAGGTGAGGACAGCCCACTCCACGTGCCCACACGCTTGCCAGCACCTTTGTTAGGGTGACAGGGAAAGGGCTGGTTGTGCTGTGAATGGTGCTGTTGACTGAGTGGCTGAATTACACTTTGGTGTTACATAGTTCTGGTTGTATTTGGAGTTCGGATGAACGATCGTGTAGATGGGCAGACCAAAGTGGGAGGAGGTGAAGCTGCTCCAAAAGGAACTGTCTCATCCAGTTCTCCAGGGATGTTTTTGGCATCTTGAATGCAGTGGGAATTTGGGTTTTTCGTGGGGTTAGATGGGCTTGGGTGAGGTGCAGAGATGTCAGTCAGACTCAAGGAAATAGCAAAGCAGTCAAAGCCCTGGAGTTTGAAAAGCCATGGACATTTGGAAAACGTTTTATAATTCTCACTTAGCTTTTTGTCCTTTCCTGATGGCATTGGCTCTTTGTTTTATTGACTCTTCTTAAAGTATCTTCCTAGCAACTGAGTACTTCTACCAGCTCCTCCTCTGTCACATCCTCCCTGTTATCCTTCCTGGTGATTTAACTTGCTCTCTTACAGACAAGTGTCTGGGCCTCATTCTTTCAAAATGCAACTTTCATATAATGTTCTCTTTTATTACATTGATTAGTTCAAATACAGTTTATATGCAGTCTGTTGTTTTTCACTCATCCAATCTTATCTTGAGTAAGGTAAGAGATCATAGATGACTTCATACAGATCATAGATCATCACTTCTTTACTGAATGTGTTCAGTTCTTTGGTTTGTGGTAGCAGTTTTGCTTGTAGCACATCGTTATTTATGAAGACACAGACTAAATAACTCCCTCTAGGTACATTGCTTGCTAATTGGACTTAGCACAGCCTATTTACAAGCCCTCTGTATGTTTGGTTACTATGATTTGTAATTCTGTTGCTATTGTAGATACATTTTTATTAGGTTATTTGGATATTAATTTTTTCCCTGTATTAAAGAAAGGGGAGATTTGGGCTCTCTGAGAAGCCTGTAAATTATTTTGTTCTACCTGTGATGTAAGCACGTTTGCATTCCTGGCAACTAAAAGTCAAGCAAATGGCCTATTTGAAACGTGGAGCTTCTAAAATCATAAACTGTTATGGTCCCAAGGGAATCTTAAATCACAGACAGGAGACTGGCTATGAAAAGGAAAGGAAAAATTTGTGTCACTGTTTAAAACAATAGACTTCTTTCATGTGGAGGACCTAGATGTCTGTTAATTACCAACTGGCTCGAGGGTTTTGGAGTCTGGCCCAAAGTGCTGAAGCTCTTAACCATCCCCTAGCTGGCATATCCTTCCAGGCCTGCATTGGAGACTGGTAATGTAATGAATTTGAAACCTTTTCAGTGTTAGCTATATTTCTGTCTTACAGCCTCAGTATTCGTTGCCAACATAGATTCCAGACAATTGCGTGAGCACAGAAAGCAAGGGCTGGTTTAAATGTTAGATAACATTGGGCCAAGCTCAGCAGCATGCATTGTCTCTGCTGTGCCACAGCCCCACCACAACACACTGCTCAAGACCTCAAACTGTGTCCTCTAATTTTGGGTGACTCGGGCGAATGAGCAAGCTCTGAAAGCCTGGGATTACAGTTGAACTTGAAAGGGTCTGAAACCAGGCAGTGGAGGTATGTGATGAAAGGAAACCAAAACAAATGGATGCCTCGACCCCTTTTTGTCTTCATTTCTCCATGTGAACATAAGTATATATTTATCTGAAATAAATTTTCACTGGTATTTTCTGAAGTAAAGTAAAATATTCTAACCCCTTTGATTGTAAGGTCTCTGGGTGTGCATGCAGATGAAAGTCTGTGCACAAAGGATCTTCATTTAATGAAGATGTAGCAGACAACAATTTCTAAGCAGTCTTCAAGATTTAGTGAATTTATGGTGTTCCCACACTTCAGAGATGTTCTGTGGAGCTTCAGAATTAGTTCCATGACATCTTTTCAATGTGTGCTTTATTTTTTTAAATCAAAGTCTAGTTGAAGCTGCCCTTGTGATGCCAGATTGATCAGTTAGTGCTGGTCTTGGATGCAGCTGTACAAAGGAAAGGGAGTCAGTGCCTGGCATAGACTTGGACCTGACCTAATCAAAGACATCAAAAGGAGGCAGATGGCAAAATCTCCAAGTCATTTTTGTGTGTAGGTGGAATAACTGCTTTGAAATAAAACAACCCCTGTAAGGTCTCAAATGTACTAAAAGGAGTTTGACTACAACCTGTGAAAAGAGGGTAAATACAAACCAGGGTAAATGCATGTCGTGCTGTAGACACCCAACAATGGGGCTCTTACAAAGAACATTCTGGACTTCACTGTTCTTCATTGCAGCTCCCTGTGGGAAGACTAATTTAGCTGAAGAGAACCCTATTCTTTTACAGTTTACTGTGCTGCATCAGTGTTGGTTTGCCTGACTTTGTAGAGGTGTCGACACTAGCAGTAAGGTGTGGAGAGCTGGAGGAGCAAGAGATGTTGTCCTGTTAATATTTATTGTGTTTGGTTTTTGTTAATAAGTGCTATGAAGGATTGGGAAACCCCAGTCCTCTGAATATTTTAAATTGGCACTGGCAAAGGAAGAAACAATTCCGTTCCCCATGTGCTTCCCTGTTCATTTGTGTCATTGCTCAGGGAACTGGTTGGAGTTTAAAATAAAATTTAAAATTACTCAGCTGATTTTATCTAAATATTTTTCTGGTACAACTGTGGGCTCAAACCTTTGCAACTGTTTTACATAAAAAATGTTACTTCAGTGGCTCAAAGGGACGAATTTGGCACTCCTTTCACAGAATTGGATACCTTTGTTACAAAGTCATCCCAAAACCAATGGTGGCTAACACTTATATATAAAAAAACCCAACACACACTCAAAAAAACCCAACCCAGAACCCAAACCCTTCAGTAAGCTTGGGTGTTGCTAGACAGATAGATTTCATGTCTATCTGCCAAAAAAAAAAATTAATTATGTATAAACCCACCAAATACTGCTGGTTAGGTTAGTTTAGTCTGACTGTCAATTTGTGCTGAACCAGTTATGTGAGTTGTGGTTTGGGAGCATAAGTTTTAAGTGCAAAATTTCTAAGCTTAATTGATTTTTGTTAATGAATTCACAGTGAAGTGCTACAGTCCTCAATCAAGATATGTGGTTGCAGCCTGGGTGTAGAAATGTGGAAGAAAGGACAGAATCTTTTATTTTTAACAGTTTTTGTCCCCACACATTGCAGAAATATTTTAAAAGGACATCCCTTGTCATCCCAAAAAGTGCTCATGGGTGGACAGATCATTTTTTTCTTTTGTTCTTTTAGTCCTGTAGCCTGGATTGTCCATTTTAGAAATGACTGATAAAGGTAGTTCTACAAATTTCACACATTTCCTTTACAAAGTCCCTCCAGAGTTCCTCTCACTACTCCAAAAGCTCTGTCTTCAGGGGGAGTAACAGGGGGTTGGTTTTTTCTAGCTGTTAATTTTCAGGGTGCCTGGCAGGCTGACCTGCTTCCCTCTGCAGCTCTGCCCTTCCTAGAGCTGATGCAAGGGAGATAGGGCAGCAAGGGCAACCACAGAACAACTTAATCAATTGTGAAACAACATCTTGAATTTTTTTAACAGTGTGAGTGTTTAAAAAAATCCCACAAACTCCTGATAGCTCAGTAGTGTTTGTGCCTTGTGTTTCCTGTTACAAAGGACAATAATTAAAATGGAATCAAGTACTGCTGCATAATTAGACTTTGAAATGTGCCAAGTGACAGTTATTGGACGAGCTGATCTTTTTAAAGACTTCATGTCAATCTAGCACAAAGGCATTTGTACAAATTTATTGCAGCAAAGAATACAATTCCCTTGCTTTTAAATGTGGGAAGGCTTGAGTGGGGCTTTGTCAGTAAGGGCACTGGAGATTACTGAGTATGGGGAGATTAAAATTATGTGGAAAGAGAGCTCACTTCCAGCAGCTGTAGTGTTCCGAGCAACACATAACATTCAGCTCTTTGTTATGGTTTTTTTCATGTCAGCAGAGAGCCTGTATCAGCTTTCCCTCCTCAAGTGTACCTTTGAATTGTGTACTCTTATTTTATGCAGTTCACTGGCACTCAGGCAGCTGTCTTTCACTTCTGCAGATAAGCAAAAGGCCTCCAATTCATGCTGGTCATTCACCACCAGTAGCTTTTGGCTACAGGAGAAGCTGTCTGCAATATATGATTTATTTGTTGTTAGAAATAAGGCACCAAACTGAACTGTACAGGGTGATGACAGGACTGCAGGATGGCTGTAGTCCCCTGTTAAGGCAAATTTTGTGTATATCACACAATCACTGGGAAATGTCTGTGGTTTGAGGATATTTTTTGTTTGTTGGTTCTTTTTTTGACAAATTGCTTTAAGCAAATGAGCTAAGTAAGGCTGAACCCTCTAAACACAAGTTTATTACCTAGAAATTGCATTGTGCTTTGGTCCTACTCCTCATCTGCAGGCCATTAATAGGTCTTGTCTTTTCCACAGCATCCGTGTTTAGGTCTGTAGCTGCCCCTGACATCTGTACTCCTCTACTGCAAGCATCTCACACAGCCTGGGGCAAAATACAAAAGTAAATGACAAAGTGCTTTTGGTCAAAAGCAGTTTGAATGAAGATTCTGATGAACTCTGAGGTCAAATTGGCTTGGTAGTCTTTAGGTTGCATGTCATTTGGAAAAGGTTTTTCCCGTCAAAAACCCAACATTAACCTAAGGAGATACAAGCCCCTACAATTCATTTGTGCTCCACCCTTTTGTCAGGAAAAGGAAGCTGGTGCAGAGAATTTCCCGAGATACCCTTGTGCTGTTCCAGTTTCTTGGGCAGCAGTTAAATGCCAAGAAAATATGCACAGAGATGTTACCCGTTGTTTTTCCTCTCTCCCTGAACTCTCTCCACCCTGTAAACTATCTCCTCATCTCGGTTCATAAGGTCATGGGAGGAGATGGCTGCAAAACTATTTGACATTCCCATCTCTGAGGATGAAAACCAGAAGGGACTAAGTACATCTTCTGTTCTGTGTGATGTTGTGTACTGTTACCTCAGCAACACACTTCTGACATCACTTAGAAGAGTGCTTCTCAAAGCTGGGGTGGAAGAAATGCAAGATGCCGTGGCTGTCAGGAGTGTGCAAAGCCAGAGATGAAAAGTGGGTACCAAGGAAGAGTCCCATCTGGATTTAGAAGTGGTTCAAGAGCAGTAGTCAATATATAGCAATAAGTCTGAGTATTTTTTCACAAAGATGACTAGTGTAAATTCTCCAGATTCTCATTAGGATCTAGGGCTAATAAGGAAAAGTTTTTAAAAACAGCAGGAACATAAAGAACGGTCACAGATGTCTGCTGGCTGCACTGAAGTGTTCAACCACGACACTGGAAAAGATGGAATTGTTACATCTGTAGTGAGAATGAAAGTGAGTATCACAAAAAAACTGTCCAGGATTTTAAGGATTGCCATGTGGCTAATGCTGTTCAAGTTGATGAATAGAAAACAAGTATTATAAAGTGTCCAATATTTCAGTTAGGTTAAGGGTTTGATCTTGTCTGTCTGAGACTGACTCCTGAAACAATGACCCTCAATGCAAAATTACTGAATTAAGATACAATTTTGTGATGTTCAGGATATTTGTTTGCAAAGAAACCCATATCCAAATGAACGCACAGTTGGAAGAAAATGCAAAATCCTTCCTGACAGTTTTATCTAGGCCATGTAGAGTAGAAGAATGACAGCTGATGGCATAGCCTCATGTCTTTGATTGAATTAGCTCATTAGCCGACTCTTGGAAGCTGGACTCAAAGCTTTGGGAAGTTGTTGCAGAAGCACACACAAAACAGCCAGCAGCAGCTGCCCAAAATGTGGATTTATTGGAACCAAAAATTACCCAGCACTCCAACAGACTGAAGTAAATTACACATTCGTATGCCAGGCAGGAATATATTACACAACTAATTCCAAAGTCTGGTGAATATTCTTTTCAGAAAGATGTGCTCATGCTCACTCATAAAAGGGAAAAGCTCCCACTCAGGGGTACTGGGAAGCACAGTCACTCACCAGAAGGGGGTGAGGGCTCACTGAGGGATGTATCCAGAAGGTACCTCCACTCACCACAGAGCAGGGAGGGGTGTGAAAGCTCTGCTCAGTCACAGGAGTTTCTGTGGGTGGCATCCTGATCCAAGGGGGAGAGTGACTTCCTGCAGACCCACTGCTCTGAGGAGGAGGAGTTCATACCCTCTTTCTGCTGGGGCTCCATTTGCACCCTGGTGGAGCCTGAACTGTGGTCGATTCTTATCAGTTGGGTGCAAGCACATGACAAAAAANGGTACTGGGAAGCACAGTCACTCACCAGAAGGGGGTGAGGGCTCACTGAGGGATGTATCCAGAAGGTACCTCCACTCACCACAGAGCAGGGAGGGGTGTGAAAGCTCTGCTCAGTCACAGGAGTTTCTGTGGGTGGCATCCTGATCCAAGGGGGAGAGTTCCTGGCTGCAGACCCACTGCTCTGAGGAGGAGGAGTTCATACCCTCTTTCTGCTGGGGCTCCATTTGCACCCTGGTGGAGCCTGAACTGTGGTCCATTCTTATCAGTTGGGTGCAAGCACATGACAAAAAACAAGATAAGGGCCTGAAAGAAAGTAAGCAAATTGTAATGGCCACAAACCCCCCATGTTTATGGGGTCTGTGGTGAACCCCAGTCATTGGAAGGTCTTTGTCAGGGCGGGTGCAGCTGCCACAGAAGTTAATCATCTTGGAAAACAAAAAGTGGCACTGCAAGTTACGGAGCCTGGTGGGTGACAGGTGGAGGATGAGACACTCCCTGTAGGTAAGCAGTGGCCAAGGGCTGGTAGCTGAATACACTCCGTGCAGGGTGGGAGATTTCCTTTCTAGTATTATGGACCTCACTTCTGGAATACAGTCAGCTTTAGTGGATTCACTTCAAGACATATTTTTAAATTGAAGTCAGTACTCAATAGGTGTTGGAAACATGGGTTTATACACATAACACAGATAGCAATAAAGTAAAATCTGGGTAGTTTGGAGTGATTTGATCATGTGTGCATGCATCAACAAATTAGAGAGCCTTCAAGAGTGTACATTTGCAAATGTAAGAGTCACAGTGGCAGGAAGCAGAAAGGAAAGAAAGAATATGAACTTGCATAAAAGGAAAATAAAGTGGTAAGTAGTTAACTGTTGCACTAGCTTATGGATGGACCTCATAGATTCTCCAACAGCTGAAATTCATGTTGAGATCCAGGACCTTTAAAAAGCTGCTCTTGTTCAAGAAGCTGTTGAGCTACATCAGATGACAGCTCATGCTTTGTGAGAACTAGAGTAGATCTTTGCAATTTTTAAATTCCATTGGTGGTAGTAACAACGTCCATTTCTTGTTTTGAGAAGAGGAAAAAGTCCATTTTTCCCCAAATTATAAGGTCTTACTCATAAGTCTATAGGAAGCATGTAGAACCTGTCTCCAGTCTTGCAAGAAAAGCCACTTCTGACACAGACTGTCACACATTCATGTTACTTTTAAACTTTTCAACTTCTTAACTGTGTCATCTATATTTTTTTCAACAGAGAAAGGTAAAAATAGGTAGTGTGGTTGTTGGATTAAATGACAAGGTATTAAATGTCTTAGGTTTATGTCTTTAGTTCCTTGGCTGATATACAGCTGTTTGGGTACAGGTCTTTGTGTGCTGAAATCTTTCAATGGAAGTTCATGTGCTCGTGCAAGTAATTTCATCCCATGATGACAGCTAGGGACTGTCTTGCTGCGGTCATGGAAAGTTGAACTGGTACAACTCTCTCTAGGTGACCTTCTCACAGGATTCTTTCTGCTTGCTGTCAGAAAACAAGCCATTTCTTTTCACTGGGATGTGGAAACTCCAAAAGTGGCAATAATGCCAGACGTGATTTTATGTCCTTATGAACACTGCCGTTTGGAAAGAAACAGTTCCAGGACTTTTTCCTCTTGGTTCTGCTCTCAGGCCTACAGCTCTGACTCCTTGGGTTCTGCAGGAATAGAGCAGATATGTAAACTACCCTCAGCATGAGAAAACTGTCATTTCTTGAACTATTTCCAGAGGGTGTGACAATGTTTGTAAGGATAAATCTGTACGCTGTGTAATAAAGGAGCTGTCAGATTTCGTTGACAGATGTAAAGGAGCGATGCTTGCCAAGGAGATTTCCATCAGCATATTTGACCTGATACAACCTGTGTATCTAGAGCTTGCTCCTTATGACTTGTGGCAAGTTATTTTCTCCCAGGTGTCCAGAGCCTGTCAGGAATATTCACCGTTGAGGCTACTCAGGAGCAGAGCTGAATCAAAGCACACCCAGGTGCCTCAGCTGTTCTCCTTCCAAAGCAGAGATTGTCCTGCCTCACAGGACTGCTCAATTTCTATTTCAAATGAAGCTTAATTTTGTTTGTTTGCAAGTTGTAATGAGAGCATCTGATGAAAAATACTTTAGACTTCAAAAGAGGAAAAGTCTTAATCCCATACATTCAGAAGTAAAAAGCATGATGTTGTTATGAGTTCACTGTTCTTCCACTCGTAGAAGTGAGAGTGTGAGTATGGTTCTTAGCTGTGGTTTATGTTGGGACACAGCAGATAAGGGATTCAATTAACATTTTGTAAATGCCTGTTTAGAGCAGGCATAAAATGTTAATGCTTTTATTTTTCAGCTGTTGGGCTTTAGTAACCTCCTGTTTAGATGTAATTCCTGTTTGGGGATGGCAATGTGCAAGGGAATGGATTAATTTTAGGTGACTTTCTCTAAGCTTGGAGGTGATGGTTGCCTTCAAAATGAGTAAAATTTTAAATACACTGACCCATACATGAAATATTTAATTATATTTAAATAAAGGTTTCTGGTAGAAAGACCAGTGTCAGTGTGTGATTGCTGGAGTGATGTAAATGTGAATAGAATAATATGTTCAGTAAAGACTCCTGAGCAGTTTCTAAGAGTTACTGCAGCTCTTTTTAAAGAATAATCTTAGCAACTATTCCTATTTCCATCAAATAAAACAGGACAGAAAAGGCAGTACGTGCTTAAAAGCACTAGAGGGAGCCAGGATTAAGAGCAGGCAGGGGAAAACCATTGAGGACATGTTTGCATTTTTAGGAATAGCTTATACAAAGCATCCTTTTAAATCCTCCCTCTTACTCCAGCTAAAATGCAGCCACAGGTCAGCCTCTGACACTGGCTGCTCTCTGTTCCCCCACAATTCACTGAAATAATTTAAACTTTCTAGCCCTGGGAGAGGCCAGAAGCTTTGCTGCTTTTTAAATGGCCATAGTTGGAAACCACTTGCCCCTCTGTAGCTGGTACCTCTTCCCCCCACCCCGGTTTGTGTTTGGCTGTGCAGCCAAATGTTAATCTGCCTTTGTTTTGGGGGGATCGGTGTCTGGGCTCAGTTCTGTCTCCCTCCAAGATTATATGGGGAAGAGGGAGAGAAAGTGGGGTCGGGGGTGTATGTTTGTGTTGGGGATCAATTAGACAAAGAAGAATTTTAATGCATTAATTGGGAGCAGCCACGTTTTTCTCTTGCAAGGGATCAAAGGGAAATGAGTATCTGCAAGCGTGTAGAAAAACATCAAAGCACAAAGTTACCCTAAAGTTTTGTCTCTTATTTTTATGAGGTTTTAGAAGTGTTGTTGGGCACACTTTTTATATTGTTTTGTAGTAAAACTGAATGCCTTGAGTTAAAGTGTAACAGCTTTACAATGTAGGTAATAGAAATAATTTGGCTTTCATTCCCCTCTGCTCTGATAAACTCCCCAAATGTTGGGATCTTGGGATCTGTGAGAGTAGGATGAAATCCTAGGTTGGGAGTGTTCCTTAGTTTTCAGGGTTTGGGGGGTGAGGGAATCTTAGAATTCTAAATCTTTTCCTCTTGATATCCACTCTTACACAACTACACTTGTTGCCGTGGAGAACTGAATTTGATGGCTCGGGGCCCTAACACTGAGGAATTTGGGGGGGGAAGGAAGGATGTAGTAGTAGTATTATTATCCGAGGCTGCTTAGGGCTTTGGAATGCCAGAAGTCATCTTGGACTTGGAAATGGTGATTAAATGAGTAGAATTACTGTATATGTATTGTGTGTTTATCATCTGCTGCTGTAATTTATTGCTGCCACAGCCATTGTTCAAGCTTCCTAATTACTCTTTTCCACCTTAGAAATAAATGGAAAGGGCAGGAATAATGGACTGGGGTTTTCTTCCTTCGGTTTTTAATAGTTGGAATGATTTGAAGTTATGAAAGCAAGGACAAACATTTCTCAAAAGTACTCTAACTGTGCTTTAGCCTGAGGACTTGAAAGGAAACAAATATAATGGAATTTAAATACGTGGAGGTTGGAGTCCTCTAGCAGTGCGCAGAGATTTTTTTTTCTGTGTACTTTGAGACTACAAATAATTGTTTATAACTTCATCATTCCAGATTTGAGATGGCTACAAATTAAGAAATGAAAAAAAACCCCAACATTTGAAATATTTAATAACCTCTTGGCAGCAACAACAATAAAAAAACCTCCAAACTGAACAGGTAAGAGCGTTGAGTAATTACAGCTTAATTCCTCTTGGATGATTCAGGGCCTTTTGCTGTCATCTGAGAATGATCTGCACTGAAGATGAAACAGAGCATTGGAGTAGCAGACATATTTTTTTCTTCCCCTGCCCCTTTAGCTACTCTGCTTTGTACTGTTTCTCCTGCAGTGCGAGGCTGGAGGCAGATGAGGTTCTTGCTCTCCTGCTGTGTAGAGGGCTCCTAGTAAAGCCCAGAAGTATTTCCTCAGGCAGAAGACTGCCAGAGTTCAACTCCGAGCTGCGTGTTCAGTTCAGTCCTCAGAACCAGGAAAAGAGGCATATTTAGTCCAGAAGAGAGGGTAGTGTTTTCTAGGTAAATTTCTTGTGCTTACTCAGCATGGCCTGTGAATACTGCAGGGAACTCGGTGATACACAGAGCATCCAGTGGGGCCCCTTAATGTGCAGCTCAAGCAGCTTTTTTGTGATTATTCAATCTTTTCTTTGTGTGATTATGGAACAGCAGGGCAGCGCCCACCAGCACTGAACTCCATAGGGCAACAGAGGAGGTGTCTTTTTAACTTTGGAAGTGGTGGTGGATGCACCGTGGAGAGGATGTAATTTCCCCTAGGAGAGCCAGAGGGGGGAAAAACCCCAGAAGTTATTCTCTTAACAACACACAGGGGAAATCAATGACCTGTGGTACACAGAGTTTTGTATCGCCTCGGGAAAAGCCGGTGCCTTCAGTAGTAGCCCAAGGGCAGAGTTTTTATCATTTGACTCTTGGCATGGTGTTTATCCAAAGGCTGCAGTACCCGATAAAAGAGAAAGGGCAAATCCTGGAGTGGGTGTAAAGTGCCACAAGGTGCAATGCCCCTTTCCCATCGAGCTGGGGCAGAGCAAAGTGCCCATGAAATGATGCCCAGCACCAGTTTTTCCCCCCAGGTCCTTCATGTCGTGCAATGTCAGCCTGTGGTCGTCATCCACAAGCCCACTAAGCCTCATGGAGAAAGATGTTGCTTCAGAGGGTGGTTTGTCCTGCTCGGAGCTTGGTGGCCAGTGTCCCTCCCTGAGCTCTTTCCAGGGGTGGCATAGAGAGGAAACCTGGCCATGGGTGTTTAACGTGAAGCCTTTAATATTGCTGGAGCAATATTTCACTGCTGGTTTGAAGCAGAAATTTGGTGTCACTTGTTGCAGCACTTTTGGGTGCAGCAGGAGCAGCACAGGTGCCAGCTCCCAGTACTGGTCAGGGCAGTCTAGAGACAGGGGGCTGAGGTATCTCGATGCCAGCTGGGTAAAGCGGAAGCGCAGACGGCAGCACACTTTACAGATAAGTTGAGAGCATAAAGCTGCTGATCTGAGGTCGGCTCAGCACCTCCTGTGCAAAAGCAGGAGCAAAGGCAGCGAGGGTAAGGAAGCAGGGATGACTTTTGCCTCAGCCCAGGAGGGACAGGCGAGTTGCTGACTCTTGGCTCTCCAAGTGAGGATTTGGGCTACTCCAGTTTGCCTCAGTTAGGAGCTGCCATCAGTAGCAAAGGGTGGTAGCCCTTTAAAAGGCAGCAGTTTCATCTGTATTTCTCAGAAATTAGGTTTCTCGTGGGGTTTTTTTGTTGCCTTTAATGCAGGGCTGTGAATAGCTGCTGCAGGTGAGCCCTCCATCAAGAACTGATGCGACTGTAGTGCTGGGATGCGGCGGGGGCCGAGAAAGCTCCCCAGGCCAATGTAGCATGCTGAATTATTTTTAATAATGTAGGACTTTGGCTGGGCTTTGCCCTGAGGAAGAGGGGACGGGAGGTGAAATCTCCCCTCGAGCTGGTGAGCTCAGCAGAAATACGTGCCAGGCTCTCATCCCTGCTGCGGGTTGGCTGAGATCTGGGTGAGGATGGGATTTAAACCGGGGTGGCTGGTAAAGCACCCTCCTTTCCCTGCTCTCAGTGCCTGTTAGACAGCCAGAGGGGGGGACAGCACTTCCCATTTGGGAATATGTGGCACTTGCTGAGCAATAGCTGCTGAGAGAGAATAGTGAAGCATGAAAAAATCCTCTAATTGCATTTTACTGTATTTATGTGCTTGCTAATAGCTGGTAGTACTTGGTTCAGAATACTTTAATTATATACTTTTGTGCTGGTTTTATTTTATCCCATCGTTAGCCTTTATAAAAATAATTTAGGCTTAATCCTTTCCTTCAGTGGGATTTAAATTTTACTTAGGGTACACCGCAGGGTTTGGCTTTTTTTTTTCTCTCCAGTGTTACCATGGAAAAGTCTTTGTCTCTTCACGTTACAATATTCTTGTGGCCGAATACTGGGATCTTTAGGTTCTAACACACAGCCAGGCAGGAAGCAGCTCAACTTCGGCTTCTCAGGCCAGGACTCTGAAAGATGAAAGATGCGGTTGCGTGAACGTGTTGATTTTATTATTCCCTTGCAGCCACGGCCCGCTGTTGGGCTTCCCTTTGCATTGCAAGGTGAATCCTTTCATTCCAGCAGCCTCCAACACGTGAGGATGCGAGGAGGACCCGTCAGCGATGCCTCCCTGGCACGGACGGACTTGGGAGGGCAATGGAAACTTACANTAAATGGAAGATAACTGAAGGCGGCTGCTGGCGGCGAGGGCTGCGGGGAGGTGGCAGAGCTGTCTTCAGCACCTGGCCATGGGGCTGCGCAGGGCTGCCTAAGGAGCCCCCACCGTTCCGCACGCAGTAAGTGGCAGCCAAGACCATGTCCCCCCACCCCGTGATGGAAAGTTAAGTGATTGAATGTAACTTTGCTTTTTTCCAGCTGGCACCAGCCTTTTGGTAAGAAACCCTTTGCCTGCTCCTTCTCGGTAGTTAGGCTGTTAAGCTTTTTATAGCTTTGTAAACTCTGTTACCAGGAGTGGCTTTTTAAAGCAGGCAACCCTAAACAATACTCCTCCTGTTACATAAGGAGCTGGCTCTGCGACCAAGAGCTCCGTGTCCATGGAATATCTCTGGAAATGGCTTTATTTACAGTGCAGTTTCCAAAAATAAAATATCTGCAATATATCATTTCTCTTGCTCCTCTCCGCTGACCGCCTGCAGCTGCAGACTGGCTCTTGAGATGCAGAGGAATGAGAGCCGGCCCCTTGCATAAGACACTGGGAAGCAGTTAGAGATGAAGGGAAGCTGAGTGCGTGTGAACTGTCACAAGAAGCAGCATATGTGAATTAACTGGCTCATTATCTACAGTCGGTAGGTCTCCACAACCTGGAATGCTAATTCCGGGCAGTGGGCTATTCCTGAAGTCCTTATCGGGCAGAACTTTCGTGGAGCTTAAGGGATGTTGGGTGGTTTTGGTTTGTTTGCTTGGTTGTCTGTTTTTCTAAGACTCTTTCTCGGGCTAATATTAGGAGTAAGGTGAAATTGCTGCTATAGAAAATTGTTTTAATGTGTTATGAAGCTGTTGAAAGTAACATAGCAGGTTTGCTAACAAGGGAATTCAATTCAAGTGAATGCTGTGAAGAGAGGTAACTCTTCAGCAATACTGAATAAAAAGCAAAAACCAGTATTCCTGTTCCTCACTAATGGGTTTAGAGGAAGATTCCTTCTTGGCTGCTGCCTATGTTATTTAAATTGTTACCAGTTCCCTTTATTTCTACTGTTACTATTACTGCTAGAAATGGACATTTAACTTGGTTCCCCTTTTACTTAAGTAAATGAAAAGCCATTAAGGGCTGTTCTGTTAGAATTGTGTGTACTGTAGAGATGTTAGGTAAGAGACCTCTTTCTGCATGACCGAGCTTGTGGGAGTTTGACTGTGGACTATACTTAGGCATGGAACTAAATTCCTACTATTTTAGCTTTGAAAGACCTTCATGGTGGCAAATGGAAATAGGGATCCCAAATATTCTCCACTCATCAATCCTTCAAATTCGGTGGCTGTAAAACTGCTGATTTCTTATCTTTTTAGTTTTACTCACCATAAAGCAATAACCAAGTACATGGAGCTAGATCTTTAGCGTGAGTGGAAGAGTCTGTGTGATCCTCTGATGCAGAGATGATCGATGCCAGTGTGAGGATGGTGCCATGGGACGCTGATTCTGCATGGATCCAGAATCTGAATGTTACCTGGCATTGCAGTCAGCAAATGCTGGTTTGGAATAAATCATACTAAATAATATTTTGTACTAAATAAACACATTGTGATAATACTGGATGTGCTAACACAGGACTTGCTGTGATAAAAGGCCGCCAGGCAGCAAAGTCAAACACTCAGATAGCTTCTAACTTTAATTCTGCCACATACCTGTGCCAGTGTATTCTGTTCTCTGTACCCTGCTCAGGATGCTTTCATTAAGTTTGTATCATCATGCACTCCCTTTCCCATCATCCCAGCCTCATTCCATGTTTGGCTGGTGAACACTGGAGCTGTAGCATCTGCTTCAACAGACCTATCTCTCTACCCTCCTTACCCTCCCTTCTTCCCCTTGTCTGCTGGTACAGCTCTTTGTAAGACTGTGGGGAGAACTGGGCTGGAAACCCATGTGACTTTTTATACCCCCACCAAGGTATTTTTTTGTCAGCCTGTGGCAGCTCTCTGACCTGGCTCACCATTTGGCCCTGAAATCAGCTGTACCACCCCAACAGAGGCTGCAGGGCTGTGAGTGGATGTGGAGTGGGGTGGCACTCTCCTGGAACAAAGCATTTATCAAACTGTGGCCTCACTGGCCTCATAGCTCTTTGGTGTTTCATTTTATCCCCCACATTTGCTGATATAGCAGTTTGGGTTTTTATTGAATGGGCATTCAAGCACTTAATTAAAAATAGAGTTATTAATTTGAGTTTTTCCATAGAGCACTTGAGTGGAGCATCACTATGAATGCTTCAGTTTCATAACAGTACTCAACAAGTATGTGATATTATTATTCTCATTCTGTAGAGGTGATCAGATTAAGGGCAGAGCTGCCTACTTATTTTCCATGTATGACCTTCAGGATGCTTGCCAGCTGCTAAAAAAACCCCAACGTGGTGGTAAGCATTACTACAATCTTTTCAAAGAATCATAGAATTGTCAGGGTTGGAAGGGACCTTAAAGATCACCCAGTTCCAACCTCCCTGCCAATGGCCAATGGCAGGGACACCTCCCACTAGAGCAGGTTGGTTTCACCCAATATTCCCCTTGATTCCAGGTAATGCAACAAGTTGCCAACAGCAAGGTTTATGATGAGTAAATCCTCAAGTTTTTGGAGGAGATTTATTGCCAAGATGGCATTTGTTCACCCTAACCATAAAACTGGCCTTTCCTCTGTTAATCTTTGGACTTGTTTGCACCCTACCTTCCAAAATCTGCAACTTGTTGAGGACTTGCAGAGAAGTTACTTGTTGTGTAGTCCAAATTCCTTCTGCACAGAAACATGGGTTGTGTGAGGGAGCTGCACGGGGGAGCTCAGATCATAACACACAGGGGCTTCCATCCCATGGTTTGAGTAAGTGTAATTGTAGTAAATTCCCTGAACACGTCAGGAAGGAGAATTGAGGAGGGAATTAAGAGTCTCTTCCTTACACAGAGACTAAATTAGGCAAAATTATGAGGAAAGTGTGCTAATTCAGGCCCCAAACATATGGGTCTTAGGCACACTGGGAGGAATGGAAAATGAAGGTCTGGTTTTCCATTCAGGAAGCTCTGGCCCAATATTAGTTATTGAAATATTTTGATTCTAACCAAGAAGTTGCTGAAGGTTAGGAGCTAAGACAAGATGGATGTTTGATACTTGAAGGGAAGGATTCTTTTTCCCACTCGTTCATTTTTAAGGAGCAAATGGCTTGTCCAGAGGAATGTCTGCAAAGAGTCCACGGATGGGCTCTCCCATTCTCACCATCGTGGGCAGCAGGAAGCATTTGTTACCAAGCTGCTTAACTGGGTCACTTCATAGTGGGATGGGCTGGTGAGTAGAATGATGTTGCTGTCTGCATTTTTCCTCCATCGTGCTTACAAGCTCAGTTACACTGTAATCTTTGGAGAAAGTATATGATTAAGAGCAAAGAAATTGGGGAGAGTGCCTATAAACAGAACTAGATCTCTTACTGTACTTTCCAGTTGTATTAAAGAGCTCAATTTACACTATTTTTTCTTACTGCATTCCCTTTGTGAGCAGATAAACTGGCAGAAGAGGTATTTCAAAGACTGATAAAGCATAAGCTTTGGTGTCAGATGATCTGGGTTTCAGTTGTGACACAATAACTGATTTTATTATGCGACCTTGGGTAAGTCTTCTAATCTTTCTGTGCTCCAGCTTCTCTCCTGGGAAGTGGGGCAGAGTAGCAGCAGGTATTTAGAGTTTTTTCAAAGTGTTTTTTTCACCTGGTTAAATGTTTGCAGAGTTGGAGGCCTCTGAGGGAAAGCATGCCCTGAGTATGAAGGAATGTTATGTTACCTTTGACAGGCTACTGAATACCCTAAAAGTCAACGTCCTGTAAACCTCATCCATATCTGGAGTCAACTCACTGCTTTAGTCTGCTTGATACACTTTTTTTATTTCAACAGAAACAGCCAAAAAATGTAGCAAGTGATGCTTTAAAATTGCCTTTTGATGTGTCTGTCACCTACTTAAAATAAAATCAGTGCCATTTTTTTCCTCCTGAACAGACATGGAATTATATTCCCTGTAAGTATTTTTGTAAAGGTAGGGCTCACAAAATGTGCACTCTCCAGCTCTGGTGGCTGAAAAGTCCTGTTCATCCAGATGACAAGATCAGGCTTTGGAAACCACTGTTCATCCTACAGCCCTGCCAGGGCTTTTTCCCCATGCCCAGGAGAGACAGCCCCTGATGCTGGGAGAGGCCATCTGATGAGATACAGCTCTTTCTTTCCTCGCTCTCATAAGCTGCACACAGGAGCACCAGTGAAGCAACATCATCACAACTAAATGTTTCAGAAGGTGGCTGGTCCCCCATTATGAATTCAGGAGTGTCCACAGTGCTCTTCTGATGTTCTAAAAACATACGTTGAATAACCATTAGATGGAAAAAGTTTTACTAGAGAGCAGGAAAGAAAGGGCTCATTCAGCTTTGTCCCTTGGTGCCAGACAGCAGTGTCAAAAATTCATGAACAGATGCTCTGTAGTGTGGCTGGTAGGGCAGGTCATTTCAAAATCTCAAAGCTCCAGTGGCTGGAAACCTTTACATTTTCAGTTTAAGTTTATTCATTGGCAATTTATAGACATTTGCTTCTGCATAAATAAAGTTTTACTGTTACTTGAGCTGAAATACCTTCAGCTTCCCTGCATGTTTATTCAGAGCTTACCAAGGTGAGCACCCTTAGCCTCTTAGACCTGCTGTCCCATCTTCTGGCCAGCCTAGGGTTCTTCTCTGACCCCCTCTGATCTCTGTCACCAGGTGTCTGTATTTCTCACAGTGAGTGCTCAACTTGAAGCAGATATTCATAGAATTATAGAGTGGTTTGTGTTGGAAGAGACCTTTAAAGGTCATCTAGTCCAACCCCCCTGCAATAAGCAGGGGCACCTTCAGCTAGATGGTGTTGATCAGAGTCCCATCCAACCTGACCTTGAATGTTGCCAGGGATGGGGCTCTCTTCTGCCACTGAACATTATCTGATACTTTGTACTTTTAATTTTTATCTCATTTTTATTATCTAGGTGCTTGAGGCAATCCTGTTTCTCAGGTAATGATACTCCCATCCTCTTCTTTGTGGATAATATCTTCCTATATTTTTTGGGTAGGCTTTTAATTCCTTAATTCCTCTATAAATATAACCCCATCCCCAAATTGCTCCTATCTTCTCAGACAATCAGTCTCCCTTTACATGACAGTTTTCCTTCAACTAGTTTTTCTACTATATCCAGTTTAATGGATTTCCAAATTAGATGTGTGAATTTACTGTGTTCTTTTTCTCTAAAAATATAGAAACATAGACACGTCTGGGCTGGAAGGGACCTCCAGAGGTCATCCAGTCCAGCCCCCTGCTGAGAGCAGGGACATCCTCAGCTAGAGCAGGGTGCTCAGAGCTCTGTCAGCCCCACCTTGAATGTCTGCAGGGATGGGGCCTCACCTGCTCCATCAGGTCCCCATCCTTCCTGTGCTGGGGGCTCCAGAGCTGGATGCAGTATTCCAGGGGAGGTCTGACCAGAGCAGAGTAGAGCAGCTGAATCCTCTCTGTCCATCTGCTGGCCACACTTCTTTTGATGCAGCCCAGGATGGGATTTGCCCTCTGGGCTGCAAGCAACTGGCTGCTCATGTCCATATAGTCCTAAGGGATTGTGGTATGAGCTACCTTTCTGTTCAGTTGTCATTCATCTTTCTATTTCATTTATTTTTAGACTGCTTTCATGAGGAAATGAAGCTTATGTGGTCACACTGTTCATCTCTTACCCTCTTTGTCTTCCCATGTTAACTTTTGAACTTACTGGCCAATTTCAAGTAACCTTGACACAGGGCTAAGTGTCTGGAACATACCAGCTTCCAGAAATGGACTGAAGATAAGAGATGAAGGGAATAGGGAGTTTAAACCATGTTAGTGCCCCTACCAAAGAGAGAACCTTCCAAGTAAAGCTCAGAGAGCAGAGAGCTGCTAGAAGGAGGACAGGGTGGAAATGCCCAGCATTGTTAAGGGCTTTAGCAAGAGCTTGTGCTTTCTTTGATGATGGAGAATCTGGTCATGAGGAGCAAAGCTGGAGGAGAAGAGTCCTTGTTTGGCCACGTGCCTTACAGAGCAGCCAGTCATACGATGTAAGGAGTACAACTCCCAAACCTCAGCCAGGTGCCTTTACCCCCGTTCGCTTCTACCTGTGATTGTGAAGAGTGTGTGCCCTCTGGGAGACCCCTGTGTGGAGAAGGGAAAGGGACCATAAGCTGCAGCTGCCAGGCTGTATTTTCTGAAGGGATGGATCATCTTTTTGCCAGATGCTGCTAGGTTAAAAACTGGGTCCTGAAAAGCAGTAAATCCCAAAACCTCCTTTGATGCACATGTGGGGCTCTTGCCCTTTTCCTCTCTGGCTCCCTCCACGCCTGCATACAGTGGATGCTTTGCTTTGTATGTAAGACTGAAAAATGAAGCAGAGACTTGGCTCTTTTCAGTGGAGGGGGGAACTAACAGGTCTCGAGTCCCTTCCTGCCCTACTGTGAGTGATTTTGTTGTTGAGATTAGGACACTAGTAGGGTATGAAGGGAAGAGAAATGGTATTTATCTCTGAGCAGTGCTGTGGTGGCTTGGGGGTGGGACTGGAACTATCTAGTGGAAAGTGCTAGCCCAGTTGTTGGAGTTTTGTGGACAAATTAGTGATTATTTAAACACAGACACCATGCTCTAGACAGCTCTGTAGGTTACTTTCTGGGAGGAAAATATGTTTATAATTCATAGTCAACATTTCACTTAAAAATGTGGACTTCCTTCTAAAAAAAAATCTCAGAACTCTAGCTCATGAGTACTTAAATTTAAAAATTAAACGAGCTCCCCCTTTGCTTTAACTTGTGTGGAGACTTCTAATACAGGAGCATGAAAGGATGGCCTTAGCAATCCAGGTAAACCTCCAGCACCTTGGGTGAAAATAGTTCTTTTCTGAAAGGCAAGGTGCCTGTTAAACTCCTGCTCTCAGACTCCTCTCTCTTGCCTCTTCAGGTCCTCATGCCACGTCTTCACAGACAGTACAAACATGCAGAATCAGGTCCTCCTCAAAGAGTGTTGTCAATCACTAATCTCCTAACTGCAGCACGGAGAGGATTAAGGGGGTGCCTGGCTCTTGCTAGCAATGTTTAAACAGATTTGTATCATCTTGGCATCCCAGGCTTTTCCAGTGCTTTTATGGAGCTGAACAAGCCTAGATGAGTTAAGTTGTTCGTATGCCCAGTCTTTAGTCTTGCACGTTGTCANCTGGCTCTTTTATATGGTTGCTATTTATAGTTGTAATAGAACGTATAGCTCAACTGGGTATTAATTCCATAGGATACTTGGGGATTGGTAACACATGGATGTACTGGGGTCATTACACTTCCTGATGGACCCTGTAGCATGTCAGCAGGAACAACAAAGCCTGAGAGGGGCGGGTTCTTTGGGACCACTGGGAACACCTTACACCCTTCTGTTTTCTTCTTTATACTGTGTGTATTGTGCTTGTTTAATCAGCTCCTTTAAAATGTCTTCTGTAAATCTTATTTGAAAATGTAGAAGTTGAAGAAGAAGAAGGAGATTGAAGCATTTTCTGTATATACCCATCTTTTCATCACTGATCTTGCAGAGGTTTGTGGGGAGGGATGGTCATGGTTGTCTTTTGTGGTGGAAAGAGGTGAATGTTTGAGATTATTTTTACTGTTTATTTTTTATCTCTTTTTCATTATTGTACAAATTGGATTCCAGTTCAGAATGGTGCTGGGCTCTCCCTGGAAAGTGATGCTGCCTTACCCAGAGCATACTCTCATCTGTAGTCTGTCCACTGACTTACGTAGATCCTTTCATCAGACCCTCAGCAAAATCCATGGGAATTCACCACTTCTAATGCCATGTGGGATCAGAAACTAAGCTACTTGCTTTCTTTCATGGATGAATACAGTGATGTGGTATTTGTCTTTCTAACCATACAGAGGAAGAATGTTTTAAATTAAACAAATGCAGTTTCATTAAAATACTCAGCCTTTCATTTAAATGTCATGAAAACATTTGTGTCCGTATTTGGGGCTGATCCTCTGTTGCTTATTTAATTCAGGCAATGTTTGACACAAGCTGAGATCTGACCCACAGATTCTTGAAGTCTGTCAGGGGATAACTTAAACTGCTTCTTCTCAAGGAGCTTTAGGCTGCAAAAGAAAAGCAGCTATAGGAGAAGGAACAACGGTGGAGAAGCTGGGACCTTATCTTGCAATGCTCTAAACAAAGGGTGCCCTTGGTATGCTGGCATCTAAAGTTAGTTATCTGCATGTGTTGAAGCTGGTGAAGTCTGGCAGAAGCCCCTGTCAGAAATCTAGAGGAGCCTGGCAGAGAGGCAGTGTCCAAAACACGATGGACTCCCTGGAGCACTGACCTGTAGGTCAGGGGCTTTGGGAAGCATCCTTCTCCTGTGCTGGTGCTGAGTAGTTGCTTTCCACGTGCTAATAGCTTGTGAATCTTGGGTGAACTTGCAATAACTGTATGTGAGAGCTTTTACTGCTCTGCAGAGTAGCTGAGGCAAAACATAGTGCCTGAGGCCTAACCTTTTGTTTTCTGTAATGACTTCCATAATTTTACTGCATTTTGGTATAAACTTAACAGCTATTTATGTTTCTCATTTGATTAAAGGGAGTCCTCTTCTATCCTGAACGAAGAAATCCAGGTGAAGAAAAACCATGCCTTTGTTTAGTAAATCCCAGAAAAATCCTGCTGAGATTGTGAAAATTCTGAAAGAAAACATGGCCATATTGGAAAAGCAAGAAAAAAAGTCAGACAAGGTATGAAGTAACATTGTGGAAGAGCAATGGAATTTTTGTGCTGGGGGAACAGCAGAATAAAGGGAATTAAATTGTGTTTGCTTGCTCTCCTGGTTCTGCAAATGCTTCTAAGTGGCTTTGTATTTGAATGGTCCTCTTGAAATGGGGGAACATTTGCCTAGGTCAAGTACAACAGACCTGGGGGTCCAACAGAAAATGTTGAGATCCAGAAGCCTCAGCCAAAACTAGGGCAATAATCCCCCTATTTCAGATTGTAATGCACCTCTCCAAACAGCTCAGACAACTATTATAACATTAATTGTTTTAGCAGGATAACAAACGAGACTGCCAATTAATGTGCTGGAACCCACTGCTGCTGAATGTTGTTTGGGGAAAGCAGCAAACCTGTGTGTTCAGGTGTATATGTGAGAGATCAGTCCTCTCCAATCTTCTGTGTGCTAATGCTTCCTAAATTGGTGTGCTAGTTACAGTGCTGGCTTTTTGCTAGTACTGTTGCTCTCCTCTAACTCTGTGACACAGAGTTACTGGTCAAGCGAGACCAGTTGAGAAGATGCAGCCCAGCATCCAAAATGCTCCCAGCTAGGATTTTGTGCTTACATGAAGTTAAATAATTTAATTTGTTATTTTTCTTTCTCATCTGAGACTTTGTCTCTCTATGTTATTGCTGTCATATAAATAAATACACGATTTTCATTACAACAAACTGATTTTAGGTTAAAACTGAGTGTCACTTGAAACAGAAATAGCTGGTATGTGACATTAATGTCAGGATGAGGAGCAGCTAAGGGGGCTGGGGTTGTTTAGCCTGGTTGTTTAGACCTTATCACACTACAACTACCTGAAGGGAGCTTGAGCAAGGAGGGGGACATCCTCTTGTGTGACAGGAGCAGAGGGAATGGCTGCAAGCTGCACCAGGGGAGGGTCAGGCTTGATAGTAGGAAACATTTCTTCACCCAAAGGCTTATCAACCATTGGAGTCACCATCCCTAGAGGAATTTAAATGGCCTGTAGACCTGGTGCTTAGGGATGTGATTCAGTGGTGAGCTTGCAGCCTTGGGTCAAAGGTTGGATTAGCTGATCTTGAGGTCTCATCCAACCAAAGACGTTCTGTGATTAACAGAGTTTTTGTGCAGCTGATGTTTTGTGTGCATGTTGTGCTTCCCCCACCTTGTGCAGGAGCCTGTATTAAACTGAACCCAACCCAAAAGGTAGGCATGCTGCCTTTTACACCCTTAACAAAACCCTCTTACAACTTTTTGGTTCAAAGCAAGTAGCTCAGAGTGTCTTAATTATGTAAAATCAGTCCCACAGATTTCAGGGAGGCCTCTGGTATTTGATGTCTCACGCTGAAATACCTTCAGTTAACTGAAAAGCACTGAGAGAATGTGACTCGAAACTAAAACTGAAAATAAGTAACTAAATAAACCATCAGTCTGCCCTACCCTGCTGCATTCATCCTTCAAAGCCTGATTAAAGATGACATTCAAAGCAGAAGCTCTAGAATTGGGTTTCTCATCAATTTGCTCTGCCAGCATAACTCCTTTGGCTTGGGGTTTCCAGGATCACAGGTTTTCAGAACTTAGTAATACTGCTAGCATCTTGTCATTCATACAATTAAGATCATTTTAACTCATTTTAACTGGAAACAAAAGCAAAGGAAAACAAAGCACAGTGCTGCACTCTGTCCTCTTCAGAATCTGGAAGGGTTTTTAAATTTATTTCCAATTCAACTTCCAAAGGAAGATGAAATGTCTCAAACTTTCCTAAAACAGCCCAGAGGTCTGGCTCCTGCAAGAGCCACAGATCCTGGTTATCCCAGAGCTGGTTTTGGATACTGTGGGCCTGTGAATGCAGAAGTTAGGGAACCAGAGCTTTCTGATTTTGCAGATTTCTGTCTCCTTATTGCTTTCCCTGTGAAATGTGGAGGTGCTGTTTGGCTTCACTATAAAACTGCAGTTCCTAGGACTTCGGGGGTCCAACCCCACAGCATCCCTGATTTTGCTTGCATGCAGAATAGCTTCCAACTAGGACTTGTCTCAGCTGCTTAAACAAGAAGATTTATCCCCTGTCAACTGCGTTGTTACTGTAGCACAACAGCGTGGCATGTGGGCTGAGATAGCTAAAAGCTGCTAATACAGGCAGAGCTGGCAGAGAAGCCTAAATTAACTGCAGGGCTAGTGGAGAACCTCCTCCTTTCCTTGCCCAGGTGAGAAATTTTAAGTATGAGGTGAAGATGCCCTGGACAGCTGGGGGTGGAGCGTGAGGTCAGGCAGGGAGAAGCTTGATGCTTCTAATAGAGCTTGGTGTAACTTCCAGCAGGAACCATCTGTGTTCTTAAATGCTGCAGCAATGATTGTTCCTCCCAAGCTATGCAGTACAAAGGTAGAAGGAACCTTACAGCAGATCTGTTAACACTTTGAGTAGAAGGAAGAGGGGGGAGGACACAACTTGGTAGATAGGATGCACTTGTGAGTATATGTGGATCTTACTTTTAGTTTGCTGGTGGAGATTTTTGTTTGTTTGAGTGGATGAACCTGTGCTTAAAGCTTTGTCATTTTCTCAGCTACATTCTGCTGCTTGGTAGACCATGGGCTGAGAAGTGCTACCACATGTGGCTCCTCTTTTTCCAAAATGCTCTTCTTTTTCTTTTTTCTTTTAATAACATCTATTTTAATGAAGCTATTGCAATACTGGCAAATCTAATGTAGCGACTGGGAGAGATCAAGTAGAGTAAGACAGCTGAAAAGTGGACTAAAATCCTTCTTTATCAACCATCCTCCTGTATTCCATTATCTGAATAAATAAGGTGTTCTTGTGGCACATACAATTGCTGACATCCTGTTCAGGCTTTGATGTGGTGAAGAACAATTAATTATGGTTTATTACAGAATTCTGTAAATGCCATAAGAAGTTAATCTCGGTCATGTAGAACTGAACTGCACTTGGAGTTTATGAGAAATACCTATCCTGGAATTAACCAGAAAATCAGAGAAACACATAAAAACCTAGGAAATTAAACCTGCAGAGTCTAGACTCCCTTCTTTCTGACATGAACTCCCGTAGTGTTTAGAGAATGCATGTAAATGGGGAGCAAGAGAGGAGAAACCCTGCTCTGAAGTAGACAGAGGAAGAACGGACAGCGTGAGACATGCTGGTCACAGTGCTTCATTTATTACTGATACTCCACTGTGTCTTTTGTTAATGGGTGTTATAAAAAATCATTAATAGAAAGTATGTGTGACTCATCTCACAGCAAAAGGGGAGGTGACATCCTGCTATCTCAAAGTCTGCTGTTCAGCCACTCAGTCCGGTCGGCTGTTCAGGTGGCATCCAGTATGTCAGCAAAGGGTGTCCTTGGACACATCACCCTCTCACTGCTAACAGAGCACCTCTGGGTGTGGCATCTGTGACTCAGTGCCATCGGTGGTGCCTACAGGTTTGGTAACATTTTCTCAACCCTCCCTTTAGCAAAAGCCTTCGATGTGTCACAGGCTTTTCCTTTAGTACAGCAAACAGATCTGGGGGCAGTTGAAACTTGGCCTAATCTTTGTGCTTGGCCTGTATGGGCTGAAAGATTTGCAGTTTCTGGCATAGCTGGGCAAAGATGTGAGGTTGTTACAGAAGATGAACCCAAGTGAGTTCGAACAGGTCCAGGGTGCTGTGCTTTGTGAACAGGCAGAACTGCTGACAGCAGCACCTTTTGTTGGTAGTCAGAAACATAGTAAAGCTAGATATAAAATCAGCTGAAGTGTCTAGCTCCTGTCCCTTTCACTTAAATATATCTATCAAGACTGCTTGTTTGCACAGGTCAGTGCAATCTGTCCTCTCTTTCATCTCCATGTACTGTTGGTCCTATTCAGAAGGGTCAGGAGAGCAGCATTTTATTAAGGCTACACTAAAAAGTCCTTAGGATTTCTGAAACAAATACGTATATAGAGAAATCCTGCTTTTTTACATAGCAGCAAATAAACCATTATCAACTCCTGTTCACCTTGCTTGCTCCTGCATTGATAAGGTGTCTGGGGACCTGTGTGTGAGATGAGGTGCAGGGGGAGGACACGATGTGGATTTGCACAGAAGACTGGTTGTGTGACTACAGCAAACACGGGTACCCACGGGTGCGACTCTGCGGCGGCCAAAGGCAGTTGCAAAAGTGCCTCCGACTTCAGCGCTGCACGCTGAAACTGAAGGAAGGAGATAAGAAGGGCTTGGCACCCCTTCCTTCTAGCTCTGCACGTCCTGGGCTTCTGGAGAGTGTTTCATGTTTCAGCTTTCCCTGTTCTGCAAAGACCTGTTATTGCTCTAGAGGTGGAGGAAACTCCCGATACTATCAGGTGCCGGTGCCACCTGGCTCTTCTGGTTGTTTGGATTATTCTGCTGTTGGTGGGTTTTTTTTGTGTTGTTTTGTTGGGTATTTTTTAAGGACTTTACAGCCTTTAGTGCAGGATTAAGAGTGGCAAAGGAATTTATATTCAGGTGAGGCAAAGCTGTCCGTTCCATTTCATCATACATCCTTGTAACAGGCGTTTCCGTCTTGTGCCTACTTGGCCAAATTGTCTTTGCCAACTTCCTTGAGTACTAGGCCATAATATTTTTCTGCATGACATAATTCATGCCTCCTGATCCAATTTGTTCCTGTATATCCGTTTAGCATGAACTTGTGCTAAGAACAAGTCAGTTGGGATGGCCCTGAAGCTGCACAGATGTTGGATTCAGATACTAAGGGCTCTTCGTGGGGGTTGCTGACAGTTGCATGTAGAGAGAGGTGTGTTGGCACTATTCTAGCAGGAGAAAAAATGGCTTGAATCACACAACGAGAATATTTTTAAGCACGATAAAGCCACAACAAGGAACTTTATGGTTTTGGTTGTAATATATAGTGTGGAGTACTGGCAGTTCACTGAATCACACACTGGAGTGTTTAACATCACGCTGGCAGCCGTGTGTGTGGTGGTGTTGCTGCTGTGCAAGAGAGCAACAGTTTAGAGAGATTTTTTGCCCTGGAAGTATGCTGGGTACACAAACAGAAGCTGTACAATCCCTTTCACCATATTCTGATGAACAACTGACTGGGCAGATGCCAAATGTTGGGCATCCTGTATTTTTCTTATCAATATTTGGTATCTTGAGTTCAGAAAGGTGGAAAAAGTTCATGCAATCTCTTTTTTCCTCGCTGTTATGGTCGGTCCTAAATGTTATACTAAGTCCCTGGATGAATAGAAGTAAGAATAAACCCTTCCAAACATATGTACATAACTGTGAAACCTCTAATCCGTTTGTGAAAAGGGGTTAAAAAAGAGACAACCCACTGAAAGCTTTGGAATGTTGCAGTTCAGGTATGGGAGATCAGAACTGTTGATTATTCAAGGTCTGATACATCTTCCCTTTCAGTTTTGGCAATGTTCCTTGGAGAAGAGTAAAAAGATGCAACAGATCTACACTGCCTAACAGGAGATCCATCTCTTTTGCCTTGACAAGCTCTGGATCACAAGCACTTAACATGGCACTGTTCAGATAAATGTGAAATTGCCCTAAGGAGTTAAGGAGAGGGGAAGGGCCAGATTAGTAAGTAGAGGTTGGTTTTATGAAGCTAGCTGGAATAGCCAGAAGTTTAAGCTGGTCAAGCTGGGGACTCTTGGTAAAGCATCTCTGTGATACACCATGGGGTTTTTTATGAAGTTTTGATTTCTGAAGCAGAAGACCTGCTTTATTTATTTTGCTATATCACACCCAAGTTGTGTTGCAGATAAAATTGGTTAACCTTTGAGTATGCAAAGTCCCAGCTCGTGTAATTGTGGAAACAGAAATTCAGCTTTCTGCATGAACAACAGATAAGACCTTTGATTTTACCTTCCATGCTACTCTTTCAAATCTCTTTGGAAGATTTTAGAAGAATTAAGGAGGATTTATTTGTAATCCCTTAATTAAAAAAGAAAAAAAAAAGAAAGAAAGAAGAAATTCCATAGTGAACTGTCCTGTGTGATTGTGGAATACAGAGAAAAAGTTAGCTGCTTTGCAGCATTCCTTAATAAGGCCAAAATTCTGCCCTGAGAAGGTTGTCATGTACTTTGGCCCTCCCATAGAAATCAGTCAAAAACCAATAGATAAAACTCAGGTCTTCTGGACCTGGCAAATCATGTGTAACTGAAGAACCCAATATGAGCACCGTGGAAAAGGGAGATCAGCACTGAGCACAGAAAGATTTCAATATAGGCATGGTGCTCTTACCCCTTCTGTAGTAAAGACTGGACCTTTGCAACAAAATCATCTGGTCCTCACATGGCAAGAGGAGGCTCTTGAGGCCTTTCAGGGAAGATGTTTCTTTCATCTACAATTTCAAGGGAATCATTTCCTCATAAACTCCTTTCTTTATGTTATGATCCCGTTAAGTCAACAATGACAAGACTTTGATCTATGAGGAAAACAAGCTTGAGACAAGTATTTTCAACTCAAAAATGTTCCAGTTCTCATTGCTGAAGTTGTTGGTAGGTTTGGAAAGATTCATGCTTACAAAAAACCAACTCTACAAGCAGGGGAGGTTGAACGTGTTTATAATTTAACTTAAGGATGCTATGTTGTCTTTTCTGTGGTGTCAGAATAGACCCAGAACCCTCCTGTGGGTTGCCAGTCGGTACAAACTCCGTGGATAAAGAGTTATTTCTTGTTGGAAATAACTTGTTGGTCCTGTGTTGAGTGAAAGCAGAGAAGAAATGGCCAGTGTTGAAAAAGCTGCCTTCGTTGCACGGGTGGGTACAGGTTGTGCTCCCCTTCGCTCCTCAACCTTCTAACTCAGATGAGGCTTACCCAGGTATCCACCCTGAACTGTGGTGTTCTGTGGTGGGGTTGGATCCTCCCACGTTTGGATGTTGTGAACTGAGATGCCCCTAGGTGAGAAAGCTGCAGGTTGCTTTAGGAGGTGAAGCTCCTGACACCTGTGCAGTGACAGTAACACCAACGCTAAATTCATGCGTGAGCTGGGAATGGGCTTGCATTTCATCTTGTGCTTTGTTGTCCCTGGCTGCAGTTTCAGCCATCCATAGTTCAGCATATCTAACTTCTAATATTTGTATGTAATCCTTGTAAGCTGTTCTGCTTAGGATTCTGTGCTTAGCTTTCTCCTCTTCCCCTTTATTCCCTCTGTTCACACCAGCTTCGCTAAATATAACGGCATAACTTCAGTCGTGATGCACGCAGAGGGTAAAAGGAAAAGCTGCTGGAAATGAGATTGTACTAAATTGCAGGCATGAAGCAAATGCCTTAAAGTGCTCAGAAACCTTTTCTTTTGCTCTGTGGCTTCTGAAGAAAGTTGCAGCACTTTGCTGTTGTTGCTGTTGCTGCTGATGGAAAATAAACAGCACGGACATTATAACAGACTTGGGAGTTTCTAGCAAATTTCTCTCTTTTTTAAATTTTCTTTCTTTTTTGTTTTACTTTGTCACTGAAATTCTGTTTGTGGGAGTGCTGGGGGGAAGGGTGGCTGGTGAGGTTTTTGTTGTTTTTTGAAAACTTTCCTAAAGAGGGTCAGGACCAGTCTGGCTTCTTAGGACAAGCTGCTCAGCAGCTACGTTCCTGTCATCTCCTATTTTCCGTGTACTCGACTGCATGTATTTGCTTGGTTGTTTGCTTTGGAGAGATTTCAGGTCTTTGGATCTTGAAATGTCTTTTTTTGTTTAGTTGGTTTGGGGTTGGGTTTTTTTTTTCCTAGAGTCTTGAGAAAATTTCTATCCCAGCACCAGTACTTATGTACTTAGAGCATTATTCTGAAACTGCTGTAAGATTAAATGGAAATGTCAAAGTGGAGGCTAGAAGGGGCTGTTAAATTAAGAATCTGCATTTGGGATTAGGGTTTTCCTCCAGATAGATTCTGAGGGAAAGGCACCGAAGAGAATATGAGCAAATGGGATGGCAGAAGATTAGAGAAGTGCAGCTGTGGGGCCGTGTTGTGCCCATCACACCGTGATGTTCAGCAGTTTCACCTTCTCCTGTGGCACTTTACTTTTCAGCCTTCTCTAGAATTAAACTTTAAGCTGAGTTTTGTGGGTATTTTTCTACCAATCCAAAATGACTACTTATACTTGAAAGGAAAATTAGGAATTGTACAATTTATTTCTTTTTTAACCACAAAATGCCAGCGATATTCACACCCTGCCCAGCAGAACGGGTGAAAAGCCAAAGATGTATGGGTTTTTCCTTTGATATGAAAATATTTGCACAGTTCTTATAAAGATTTAGAGCTTTAAGTTTCCAAGATAGCACCCCTGTTGTTAATCCCATCTGTACTCTGTGGGATATCTCTAGTGACATACCACTAACATCTGAGGTAAAAATAGGCTCTTTCACTGAGCGATGGAAGGAACAGCAAGACTTCTGCTGTGGGTAAAGTTATCACATAGTCAGATTTATTTCCATGCCACTCATGCTGACCTATCTCAAGTAGGAGAAAACTGAGAGTAGGTACCAACAGATTGGGGGAGAATATTTCTTTATGCTGTGCAAGACCAATGCTTGAATCCTCCTGGTAGCTGCAGTGTGGAAGTGGATTTTATTGGGGTTTTTCTTTAGGATTTCTAGGCCTTTTCTAGGATTCTTCTTCACTGTTGTGAGTCAAATCAGTGATGTAAATGATTATTAAAGTGTTGGTGGATCAGCAGCAGTGGAGAATTGCCTCTCTGGGGTTATTTTAATGCAGATTGATGGGGTGATATTTGAAAGCATGACATTTTTCCTTTCAGTTTCTGTGAGTGATATATTGAAACTATCCATCTGCCTTTGAACAGCCATTAATGTCCAGTTAGTTTTTACAAATGACTCTTGGGTTTTCTCTGCCTGTCTTGATTTTTATTTATTTTCTTTCCCTGCTAAGCTAACAAAACTCATTTCAAATAAGCCTTTTGCAATATAGATGTGAAACACCATCCTATCTTTGGCGTCTTTCACCATCCTTCCTGGCACTTTCCTGTCATTCTCAGCTTTGCTTTCAAACATGTCCCTGTCTTCTTGCTTCCTTCCCACTCCCTGCTGAAAATTCCAACCAGCTTTGCTGCGGGTCACACGTGTATTAAAATATCCTGACCCAGAAAGAGCCATTTCTTCTATGGCCCTATGGTTACAGCAGGTGGGATTTAAACCAGATGCACACACGTGGAAAAATATCACCTTTGCTCCATGGAGTCTTTATACAAAGCAGTGTGAAGCCAGGAGGAGAGCATGAGCCAGAGCTGCTGCGTTGTGGCCAGCAGTCATTTCCCTTGGGAACTGGGACCTTAGTGTTCATAGCTGATGTAAACCTGCTGACTGCCACGAACGCCAAGCTGTTACCTGTTCATCCACATTTAATTTTCTTGTTGTAAGCTTTCTGATCAAGATAATTTGTAAGGTCATTCCTGATTTGTCCTCTACGTTGGGTACCTGTAACATTCCATGGAATTAGTATATGCTGGGTGAGAGCAAAAGGTGAAAGGCTTTTGGTTTAGTTTGCTTGGTGGAAGCTGTGACTTGAATCTATCCATCTGCTTCTGTAGGACCTACAGAGTCCAGCCTCAGTGATTATATAGAATTATTAAAACCATTTTACCATAGCTAATGATCAGGGTAGGTACAGTTAGAAGCTTTTGGTTTGAACTGCTTCTCTTTTTAAAATAAAACAGTGATTTTTTTCTTTTCTGTTTTTATTTTTGAAACAAACCCCTTACCTGCTGCTGAACAGGCATCGGAAGAAGTATCCAAATCTCTGCAAGCAATGAAGGAAATTCTGTGTGGGACCACGGACAAGGAACCACCTACGGAAATCGTGGCTCAGCTGGCACAGGAGCTCTACAACAGTGGCCTTCTAGTGACACTTATTGCCAACCTGCAGCTGATAGATTTTGAGGTAGGTCAGCATCCATAAACCTTTTCAGCTCCGTGGTCTCGGTGTTGTCAGTGAGTAGAGCTGTATTTTTCTGTAGTCTAAAGAATTTTATTGCATTTGAAACTGGTTTTATTTTTTTACATGCTGAAAAAAGTAGCTGCTTTAGATTGGTCAGTATCCTGATAGATGTGCTTGGACACTGGAAGTAAATGCAGGGCATCTGTCTGATTTTTTCTTTTATTAAACCAAAACCACTAAAGTAACCTTGCCATGTGTATCCGAGGGAGGTAGGAAATGATGCTGAGAATACAGTCTGTGACCAACCTTGTACACTGCAGTGATGAACCTCTTACTTTGGGATATTGCAGCTAGAGCCAGCCCTTCTCTTGGAAAAGTGTGTCCAATTTAGAAGGGGTCCAGGGCCATGGAATAAAGATAATTGAAAGCACTGGAAAATCTCATTTGAAAAAGACTGAAAATTATTAGGGTAGTTTAGTTGGGAGGAAAGGAGTTGAAAAAGGTGTTAAAAACTGACAGCAGGTGGCAAGGTAAAAGAAGAAAAAGAAGAAAGGAATATAATTTATATTTTTGTCCATCAGAAAGATTTATATGTATATATAACACCAAATATTCCCCAGAACTCCTTGCCAGTTCTGTTGTTAAAGCCAAAAATCTAGTAGATAACGACTAAGACAACTGAGCTTTGCTTATAAATAAGGATGGGAAGAGCTGGGGTAGAAGAGATTACAATAATTCACGATAAATATAAACCCTTTTAATTGACCTTTGACCAGCAGGGACTGGGAAGAAACTTTTGTCACTGGTGGGTCATTATGGTATTGCTGTGGTCTGTGGACAGCCGGGACAGCGGTCCCCAGGGACTGGTGCTACGAGTCCCATGGTTCTGTGGCTCCCAGGCACTGGTGAATCCTCACAAGGTCCTGAGAATTTCCAAGCAGTGAGAAAGCCCCAGCTCCCAGGAACCAACCCTGGAGGTCCAAAGCAGGTCCAACATACAGGGCAGGGAGGCTGCTGAGTTTAAAAATCAGTTCCCTGGAGAGATCGGCTGCTGCTCTCAGAGACATCTTTTGTGGGAGTGACTTTCTAGTGGAAATGTTCCCTCCTTACTGAAGTTATTTGTTGTTACTTTACTTTTCTTTCCATTTTCTTAGTTGGCTTTTTCTGTCTGCACACTCAGTTCTCCAAAGTTCAACACTAAATTTCATACTTCAAAAAATCCAGTTTGATCTTGATTCTGGGCTCCTGCCCAAAGCCAACTTCAGTGCTTCCTAACAAGATCATCACCATCATTAGATCTCATTTCTCCACTGGCAGATGCAATAAACCTGTGTTGCCTATAGATGTGTGATGGACGTGTGCAAGTCTCTGATTCTTACAGATCAAAAAACTATTTTGCATGTTAGAAAAGGATGAAATCTCTCATTCAACAAAGAAATCTAAACGCCAGCTGTGTGTAAGTGTAAAGGTTCACAAGCAAGTGGCTTTACAAAGCTACTAAAAGAGGCATTAAATAGCCACAAGCCCAGCACTGGTGACCTGAGGCTTTCCTTCTGTCCTGAGACAGGAGCTGGTCACAATTTGTTATCAGTACAATTCAATTTATTTGTACAGTGGCATCCTTTGCAGGTTTTTTGTCCTTGTCTAGCCACTTTCTCTCTACGCTGCCTTACCTTGTGCTTCAGTGGCCATATGTATTTCATTCCAAGGCATAACTGAATCACAGATCCAAGTAAGATGTATTTCAAAAGCGTTACTACAACTTTTAGGGACGTCTGATGGTGAGGGAAGTCTGCTTTGGTTCCCTCCTATCCACCTCCATCCCCCCCAGGAGAACCCAGAGACACCAACCTCTCTGGATTTCACTAGTGTTGATCTCTAGAAGACTGGCTATGGTTGAGATATAGATGCATCTCCTCTCTGAGATCTATGGAGGTGGATATATCATCTCTCTGCTATTGGATGTAATGCTGCAGTGCACCTGATATTATGTAACTAATATAAAATTTGGCATGGCAGAGAGGATCACTTAATTTTTGGCCGTTTTCACCTCACTCTTTCAACTGCTGTTCTCTGTCTGGATTGGTTTTGGAGTCTTGGAGTAGCTGCTGAAGCCACTGGGGATCACAGAATTCCAGGCATATGTCATGGATGTTGTAGAGGTAGGGGAGAATGGGATGACTTTATAAAGAATTAGCCTAATTAAGAGAATGTCCAAGGGTCAGAAGTGTTCCAGACAAAGGCAGATGGACTGGCCTGCTGTGATTTGATTCTCCCATTTAATTCCCTGAGTCTCCAGGCCAGCTGGGTTGGAACGAGTAGGAAAGCAGAATATTTTGTGTTTCTCAGCAGTGATTTATTTGTAGAGGTGAAACCAGGGAATTTCCCTCTGTGTGAAACTATCTGCTCCTTGGCTTCAAACGTTCAATAAGTTATCTGCCAAGAAATGTTTGTCCTCTCAAGACAGATCAATGAGCATGTACAGATTCTAAGTAACCTTTTGCTTTAGCTTGCCCCGTGCATCGTGACCTGCTGTTGACTCAGTGCCTTGGTTACTGGTCATTAGCTCAATGATCACCCCCCTCCATTAATTTCACACATCAGTTTGTGTCCTGTGGCCAGGGGAGAAAGCAGTGGGGGAGGAGGAGGACTTCTAATGCAAGATGTATTGGCAAACCCCATGGCTGAGTAGAATGTGATTTGGAAAGACTTTCTAAAAAGCTCTTTGCACGGGGAAGCATTCGAGGAGAAAATGTGATTGTGCAGGTATGTGTATACAGGAGAAAATCAGGACACAGTGAAGGATCTGGGCTGTGGTTAAAGCAGAGACGTGGACGTGAGGCAGCTGCTTTATCAGCAGTCATCACTTCATTCTTCACAGTGAACTAATGGGCATGGATTTAAATTTAACCCCGAATTTCAAAACTGCAATCACAACTCGGCGTTGATTGCATTTGAATAATGAAAAGCTTTAGCTTTACAAGTTGAGGCTGTTGGGTGGTGGACTCAGTGCTGGTTTGACAACTTAAATTTGGCTGCTGCAGGAGCAATAGTACACGCTGCAAAAGCACTTTTGGCTCAGGGTAGTGGTTGGCTTTTTTTTTTTGGTACTTTAATGTTGCTATTTAAGATGGCCAGGGACTTGCTTGACAGACTGAGGGGGATGCACATCTTCATTTAGGAAAAAGAAAGGGTTAAATGGGAGTGGGGGGGATCAGCAGTCTCCAGAGCCAGCTGATGGATGGAGCCTTCTTGGGGTGCTGCAGAAACAGCAAGTGAGGTGGTAACACTGGAGAGCCCACAAAAGGAGAGTGACTCGTTTAGTTTTCAATTTCATTTCTGCTGTAAATAGAGATTATAGTAAATGGCCATTTGTTCATGTTTTTTTCCAGCTGAAAATAGATTTCCCTTCTTTTAACAGGGCAAAAAGGATGTTTCCCAGATCTTTAACAACATCTTGAGAAGACAAATTGGCACACGCAGCCCTACTGTGGAATACATTAGTGCCCATCCACATATCCTCTTCATGCTTCTAAAAGGGTAGGTGCTCTCACTTGATAGTCATTAAAAAGCATTGCCTGGAACGTGCTGGCATTGCAGCTGATCTACTTTCTCCCTTTTAGTTATTTAAAAAAATAATAAATGTATATAGTTTCCAGATTTTGTTCCAGATTTCTTTTTTATTGACTTTCTTTCTGCTTAACCTTATACTTTTTAATGACTGGATTATTTTATTTGGCCGTTGTTTCTTCACTGAACTTCATGTGGGAATAATTATGTGCTGACTGTTTTTGACTGCTCCCCAAGTGGGGTGTACTTCAGGTTTTCTGCCCTAAACTCTTGTATAGCATTGTTGGCGACTGCTGAGTTTCATTTAGACCTTTTTTGCATTGCAGAAGTGACTTAGAGTGGTGTCTGGAAGTAACTGGAGTCATCCTGGACCACAATGAGTCAGAAAAGAGAAACAAAAGTGCATAAACCAAATAGTTGTGTCAGTGGGACAGACTTCTCCAATGCTTGTAGCCACACGTGAACTTCAAATTCATTCTGTAATGAATTCCCCAGCTTTGAACATGAAATAATTTATTTTTTCTTAGTCTTTTGACCTTTGAGGGAGTCAGTGCTCAGCTAGAACCTGACGGGTTCCCAAGGTACGTTGGCCATTGAGAGGGAGTAGACTGCTGTGTGAGGACATCAGCTGTAGTTGCATTCAGGAGTGCCTAAGTGTGAGCCTAAAACTCTTTCTGTCCCTTTTACTTTTGACTAAAAACACCTCCTGCTTTGCTTTTCCAGCCCTTGAAGTGTACAGTTTTCAGCTCAGTTTTCTTTTGACTTTAGGGTGTTGTTTCTTCTTTCCTTAGTGAAAGTTAATGTATGTGACTGGGATTAAGTAACTGATGTAGAAATAAGGGCATTTATCAGCTGATCAGTACAAAACAACAAGGACTCTCGTAGTAGTTGTATGGTCACAGTAATAACAGCCATTCAAAACCATGATATAAGCCTTTAAATCTAACTTTTAAAGTGTCTTTCCTGCTCTTGAGGTTGAAGATTTCTATTTTTACCATTTGCTTTGCAGCCAGAGGTAGGAAAATCCTTAAGCACCATCTCAGGTTTGTGCATGCCAAGGCTGCAGCCCCAGTGGTAAAATTCCCTTCTGCCAGCCTCCTCCCTTTCCCAGGGCAGACCCGAGCCAGGAGAGGGATGGGCACAGGAGTCCTCCAAAATGGTTATTTCCTTCAAAACTGGCCATGTTCCAGCACAGCCAAGTAGGGAAAAGCATAACCAAGGGTACTCATCAGTATGAGGGATTTCAGGAGCTGTGAGCTTGTGGTTGAACATGGTGACCAAGCTCTTGGCTGCTGTGCCAGGAGGTGGTGTGGACCTGCTGCCTTTCTTGCAGGCAGGGCAGTGAGGAGCCTGGGCACATGGCTGGGCTGAGCTAGGTCTTGCTTTTACAATAGGGATTTGTTGTGATTTAGCTATCATTTTGAGACTCTTGACTTAGTTTGTGTTACTAAATGCCAGCTTCCTCAGAAAGGAAACCAGTAAGCTAGTTAAGTGGATTTTGGTTTCACTTGTTCATTACAATCCACCATTTCTCTAAACCTCAAGCTAGTCATTTCAGGAGAGTGATGATAATTCTCTCAATCATTATAATGTTGTACAATCATTTTCCATTTCATATACAGATAAAATCATTTTCTTCCATGTTCCCTGTTTTGCTTTTTCACTCATTTTGGTTTTACACATCACATGGATTGCTACCATATGTCTGGATTTTAGAGTTTTGGATCGTGTCCCACATATTGTTTGGCAACTGGAACAACCAGTAATATTAAGATGATAGTAAAGATTTTCTGTTATGCATATGTGCTGCTGACAGATATTTTACTGTAGGTGATGGGAGCCAGGGGATTGATTTAAATGACATCACTTAGGTGCTTTTGGGGTGATTGCTGCTGTGTGCAGCAGCACGCCCATGGTTGTTCTTGATTTCTTGGCTATCTGTTCTGGGGGGGGTTGACCTTGGCTGGACACCAGGTGCCCACCCAGCCACTCTATCACTGCCCCCCCTCCTCTCAGCTGGACCAGGGGGAAGAAAAGAAGATGAAACTGGTGGGCTAAAACAAAAGCATTTTAATGAAAAAGCAAAGCAATGCTGCATGTGGAAGGAGAAGAGAACAAAGATTTGTTGTCTACTCCCCATCAGCAGGTGGTGTCTGGCCCTTTTTGGGAAGCAGGGTTCCAAATGTGTAGCAGTTGCTCCAGAGGACTCCCCAGTGCCCCCCCTTTTCCTAGCTGTTCTAGTTCAGCTGATGTCCTGTGGTCTGGAATATCCCATTGACCAGTCTGGGTCAGCTGGTCCAGTTGTGTCCCCTCCCCAGGTCTTGC
>VWZY01006421.1:48932-69086 GCA_013399075.1 Chloroceryle aenea
CAGCACTTTTCCATCTCTCATCACAAATCACTGGGAGGGCTGCTGGGGTGAAATGAACTCCAGCTCAGGCAGAACAACATCTTCACAGCACTGCACTGTGTCAGAACAGCCATTTCTGGAGTTTCCTGGTCTTATTCAGCATCTTCTCCAATGCCCTGGATGAAGGGATGGGGTGGACCCTCCGCAGGTTTGCTGCTGGTACTGAACTGGGAGGAGTGGCTGATAGCACCCACAGGCTGTGCTGCCATCCAGAGAGATCTGGACNTCTCCAGAGGTCCCTTCCAACCCCTACCATTCCATGATTCTACCAAAGTGCTGCTGAATTCCTTGTCCAGAAGACAACCCCATCCAGCCCTGCTGGTACCTAAGCAGCTGCTGCAGAAAGGTGTAATGATGTCAAACGTGACACTGCCTTACCTGCCAGTGTCCCATAAAAATGCTACTTAAACTTTGTGCCTGCAGCCAGGGGAGGGCCCTGAACACGCCACGTGCCGGCAGCGATGAGACTGGGCAACAACGTGCTTTGTGGTGAGCCTCCACCACCTGAAAACATGACCTGAGGACACATTTTAACTATTTCTTTAATGCTGAATGAAGTCTGTGAAATAAAAATCTGCTCGAAGAAAAGGAAAATTGGATTTGGCCAGCTTGTACCTTTCAGGTTTTGTTATATGACATTATCTGGAGAGGAAAAAAAAACCTGCTGAATTTCTACTGTGACTACAAAAGAAACAGCCTGGGATTGTTGTGAAGGCTTGTCATTGTTTTACTGGTATTGGATGCAAAATTTCCTCTGCCCCCTGACAGTCAGTTCCCAACAACATCAACAAAAGGTTGCTTTTTCATTGCATAATGTGAGCTGTGTGAGTGGGAAGGATCCTGAATCAGAGCTCCCTCCCGCCCAGCATTTCCTGCCTAATCCTCCAGCAGCACTGCCAGCTTGAGATAACTTCTCTTACCTTTTAGGCTTCGTTTTACTTTCTGGCTACTTCCTTCCAGCTTCTCAGGCTCAGGAAAACATACAGCACATAATTCACTATTTTTTTTTTTAAACTATTTTCTTTTTCAGTAGGTTGATTGACCTTTCTGCTGCATAAGGACTTGTTTTCATAGTATCTTATTTTGTGTGTGTGAAGGCTTTGTGTATTGAATGGCATTTCAGCTTAATACAATGTTTGGTGTATATAGAGTCCCAGATACATCCCAGGCCAGTTTTTTTTCTCCAGTGTCAGCATATTGCATTAGCCCAGAAATAACTTTGTAATTTAAAATATTTTCCTTCTGGTACAGTGACAGTAGAGGACTTGAAGTTTGTGGCACTTGCATTGTTCCCCACAAGTGACAAATTTATAAGCTGCTTTGTGAATATATATCATGACACATGCTAGATCTGTTAGTCACTGCCTTACTCTCTTAAAGCTTTAATGGTATATTGCCTCAAATTGCAGAACTCTGCTTGAGTTTATCCAAGGAGAAATGGATATTTTTGGTGTAGCTAAGGATAAACTCAAGCTGTAGAAGTTTGGGTAAAATCAGATCAGAATATAGCTCTTTGTCAAGAGTTTGTGTCTCCCAGGCTTGATGCCTTCAAAACCTCCTGCCTGTGCTCCTTACCTTGTACCATCTTCTGCACTAGCCCTACCAGTACGATTCCCTCTGCATGGAGAGGAACCTCTGCTCTCACTCTCCCCCCATTCAGAATCCACAATAAGTGTTTTGAAATCTTATTTCCTTTTCTGTTTGTCCCAGTAGTCAGTAGGTGGGTGTTTCTTCAGGTTCTAAGTTCATCTGAACAGAGAACTCCTCAGTATTTTTCTTCTGCAGTGGGAATACATCAGCATAACTAACACTAATTGCACATTAGAAGTCATTTTGAAACACATTTCTATCATTCCTGGTGGCTTTACATGTAACTGTGGGTGCAAAGAACACACCAGTTATGACTGGGCAGCCTGGAAACATCTTCCAGGCATATTCCAGGAGCCAAACCCAACTTCCCTCTCTTATGTGAACAGCCAAAGGTCCATAACCCACTTCCAGAGAATGGAGCATTTGACTAAGAATGATTCTGTTGATACTTAGGTTTTCAAAAGTTATTGTGCTGGAAACAATGTAATTTGCTTTTATTCCAACCAAAATATTCCTCAGCCAACTATTAAATATTTTCCTGGCCCTGCTCCTAGGAGCAACTCCGCCTCTTTTTCCTTGAAAATTAGTATTCCTGTTAGTGGAGTTGAGGAGAAATAAGCCTCAAGGGGATACAGCAGCAAATCTCCCTTGTCTAAAGACTTATAAATTCACACTGGCAAATGTTTCCCAAAAGGAAACAAATAGAGGCTTGAGTGCCTGCATTTCCTGGAGGGTGGGAAGTTTCACTTGCCCCTTTGGAATAGTAGTTCTTTTTTCATTAAGCCAGCTATTGTTGCCATCAGGTTGAAGTATGCAGCTCTGGTATGCTCACCAGACACTACCATTCTTTTAAATCACAAGCTGCTGGTACATTTGAGGGCCTACTCACTTAGAGCACAGATGGCATTTTGTGTTTTTCTTCTTTTTTTTTTAATTCTTCTCCGTTGGCCTAGTCACAAGAATTAATTGTACAAAGGAAAAATGATGCTGATAAGCTCTGAGTGATACTGCACAGTTCTGATAGAGTATAGCCAGCTGACTGAAACAGTGTGCTTGCTGTCCCCTTGGACTTCATCACTTTCACATGACTGTGTATTGTTGGAAGAAGTTCTTTTAAGTCCTTCCTGACTGCTGGATTTCATTCTGGTTTATTTTACATAATTCTAACAGTTTTGTTTCAGATTAAATTCATCTTTAAAGAAATCAAGACTTTGCAGAAATAGGAGATGATCTGAATTGCCTCCCCCCTCCCTCCCTTTCAAGATGAAGAAGTGTGCTGGCTCCTGGCTATTGCAGTTCCTGTGCCCTAACAGTGCTTGAGGAACAAATAATTGTCTCCTGACCACAGTTGTAGCCTCTGCAGAGGAGGGATTGGGCAGAATTCCTCCTCACCTGCTAAAAAGATCTTCAGTGCTCCAGAAAACTTAATGCTGTGTAGACTGCCTGGATAGACTCTTCCTATTCCTACCTTCCTCATTAGACATTCATTTCTAGAGCAACGTTCTCTAGAAGAGGAGTGGGAGGTGATGGATGGTCTTGAAGTGTTCTATTTTCCTTGGATAAACCGAGGAGCTCGGAATGAAATCTGAAGAGGGAGATTGGTGTTTTGTATGCACTCTTTCTCATCAATCCAAAAGGACAAAGGAGCTCTACTGAAACCTTATGGCCTCTCCACGGAGAGGAGATGTCAAGCACATTGGCACTGAATGGCAGAGGTGTGACTGGGAGCTGCTGTCCCCGTGTCGTGTCCCTTCTGGCGCGTGTGTTCCCTGTGCTACGGAACTTCTCTGCTGCTGCAAAAGTGCCCGTTTCTCTTTGTTCTTCTACGTTTTTATCTTTTCTGTTTCTTGTCATCCTTCAGGTACGAATCCCCAAACATTGCCTTACGCTGTGGAATTATGCTGAGAGAGTGCATCCGGCACGAACCCTTGGCCAAAATCATCCTTTTTTCTGAACAGTTCAGAGACTTCTTTAAATATGTGGAGATGTCAACATTTGACATAGCTTCTGATGCCTTTGCTACATTCAAGGTAAATTATTTGCTGCTTTCATCATAGCCTTGTGTCAAAGATGGCACTCCCAGTAGCCACCGAATGCCATGTGGCTGATATACTGGGTGGCTTTCCTTGTCCAGTAAAGGATATCATTCATCCTTGATCTGTTTGTAACAGGTAACCATTTAAACCTCAAATGAATCATGTCTTAAATACAGTTCTTGTAAAATGCATAACCCTTTTCTCTCCCTACCTTCCTCCAGGGACAAACCCACCACCCATCACGACTGCAACCAGTAAACAGAAGGAACCATTTAAAGTCACTTTTGAAATCCTTGTCATTTTTTTCTGTCCCTTCTGAGTAGATGAATGCAGCTCCCAACACTTGTTTTATAGCATATTCATGTGCTTACTTTTCTGCCCCGTGGTTCAGGACCATACTGCTAAGAGCCAAGTGGGTGAAAGCACAGTGTAGACCCTCTCTAGAGTCTCTCTCTTGTATTAAAATCAAAGAAGGGTGAAGCTTGCCTAATTTCTTGGAGTTTGTATGTGACCATCATCTTTCCTGTGAGCTGCTGATATAGTCTGAGCAAAATTGGGTGCCTGTGAGCTTAATGTACAGGGAAGATTTAGTTTATTTCTGAACAATAATTTAAGCAAGCTGGGGAAAATTCTTTTCAGGTACTCTCCTAAATACAGATGTAACTCCTAAATATAGATATAACTCCTAAATATAAATGTAACTCCTCTTTTTTTCCTTCTATCATCGAGTTCCTTGCTGTCATAGAAACAAGTTGTTCATTCTTTCCTCTCAAAGTTAATTAGCAACATGATTAGATAGACCTTAGGACTAACTAGAAGGAGTGTTAGAGTTCAGCTCAGCCATTCAATGCATACTGAAACCTGGCCTGGTTTTCACTTACCTGCTGAATGGGGTAAAGATTTGCATAATGGAGATAACGTTGCATTCTTCAGTAAGGAGTTGAGCAGGATTTCCAATTCAAACCACCAGTTAATCAGCAGCAGCATCTTTCCATTATTTTAAGTTGTGCTGTCATTAGGTAAATGATATGAAAGTGGAAGTAGCACAGAAACACAAACAATTAAGTGTAGGACTGTATAAAATGCAGCATAACTGAGATATTTAAATCCTCTGTCTCTGGCATTTTACCTCATGCTCAGAAGAGTATTTGTCTCAGGTCAGCAGAAGTGCTCCTGGACTTTGTTCCCAGCTTGGCAGAAGAGATTTCCATCTTTTCCCCAGGTCCTGCACCGAGCATGTGATGGTGATGGGCAATCCTCAGCCCAGCCAGGAGGCAAGACAAGGGTCAGTTAGTCCGTGTCAGGGACTGCAGATTGCTGCAGCCCTCCCCAGAAAAGAGGCATTGGCATTGTTCATGGATCTACAGCTGTGGAACTTACTCCTGTCCCCTGTGATTTGAGTGTATTTTTAGCAGGATTTAAAAATAGAGTTCTCCATCTTCACAGGCACTGGAAGGAGAGGAGTATGAGGGCAGTTCATCTACAGACACAGGGCAGAGAGCACCTTTTAAAATGCTTGGGGAAACTCTGTAAACTGCTTTTTTATTTTGATTTGTCTCTTATTTTAAATTGCCTGACCTGATACATGGTCAACTGTGGATATAAACCAGCCATTCACCTCATCTCCTGTTTGTCTCTTACCCTGAAAAGCTGGAACAGCAGCTGGGGAAGAGATGGAATAATGGAATATGGAGATACCTCATTTCTAATACTACAAACAAAAGTGCTGTGATTGCTCACTGGCTGAATTACTGAACTCCTGGTTTTGGTTCTTTTTCCCCCATGTTGGGTTTGTAGTGTGGCCACTGGGATGTCTGGTTCAGAGCTGAAAGCCTTGGCCAGCCTGTGCACCAGAGGAGGGCCAATTAAATGCGCATTAAAGTCGGAGGATATTTATAGTAGGGAAATATTGGAATTTTTTGATGATCTGGAGCTGTGCTTCTTAATTAAATTCAGCCAGATGCACTGCAGAGAGGAAAAAGGGCTGCTAAAAATGCAGAGTTACAGTCGGCTGTGGAGGGGACCAGCAGTGGTTGGAAAGCATGCTGATTGAATACTGGTGCTCCACATTCTCCCATGATTTTCTAGCTCATTTTGGATCATATTCCATTTGTGCCCCCTACTGAAAAATGTTGTACTTGCCTCCTAAGTGCCCTGCATAAAAGCTTCTGAATCACATCTCTTGCACTAAATCTTTTCAAGTGCTGTCATTGCTGCCCTGCTAAATAAAGGAATGTATTCAAAATGTACTGGGCTTTAGAGTGCTCTGCTTTGCTCTTATAATTGATGGTAAAAAATAAAGGATTAGTATGTAAAGGATTTCTTTTATTTGTGATGCTGGAGAGGATGTGTCTGTGCATCTGCTTCAGCTACTTGTCAGCTTCAGTCTCTGACTGTGGGCAAGGCCACCAAAGAAAAGCTGAGGAAAAAGAGCAGAAGCTGGTTGACTGGAACAGTATCAGCTTGAATGGACATCATCAGGCATTCATTGTGATCAGTGCTATGTTTTAAAAGAGGCAACAAGATAAAAATTAAACTTAAATGCCTCAAACTGGCCACTTAATTTCATAGCCATTCATTCAGTAAAGAGACTTGATTTCTCTTGGAGCTGAACATTTGCATCTCTGTCGCTGCACGGCAGCATTCCCTTTTGGGGGAGAGGTTGCTTTCATTTAGATGTGGATTACTTGGCCTTTTACCATGGGAGGCATCCCACCCAGCCTTCTACAAGGTGTCAGTAAGCCCACCTTGGGCAGAAGAGCTGCAGAAGGGATTCATCCCACCTACCAGAGACCCCTTTCTGGGGAGGGAGTGGCTATGAAGGGAGCCTGGATGGTGCCTAACTTCTGGGTTTGAAATAAATGTACACTTACAGCAGCTGGATTTGGGTGTTCCTTGTTGTATTCTTGGAGATGAGCAATAGCAGTTGAGCCAGTTTAGCATAGGGGTAAAAAATGCTGAATCCATTTGAGAATGAGGGGACAATCAAATGAGCACACTCTCTCAGGTAACCTTTCTCTGTTCTTCCCCAGGACCTGTTAACACGACACAAATTGTTGGTAGCAGAATTTCTGGAACAAAATTATGATGTGGTAAGTATAAATGCTAGAAGAATTCTTTTTAAAAATCTTCCTGCTTAGCTGGGAAAAAAAAAAAGTGCTTTCAATAGGATGGCATTTTAGAGGTGCCCCCTCTGCCCACACCTGGGGACAAGCACCAAGGATTCAGGAGAACTTGTAGTTTAAAAGCAAATTTTATTCCTCTCTGCGTGCACTGGATCTTCTCATAGGTGAAGGAAACTGTAAACTTTTTATGTCAGAGGATTGTGGGGGGATATGTGCACGTCTCTGAAGAGGTTTGTGATAGTCCAGCACTGTGGGACAGAGGAGAAGAGCTCCTGGGAGAAGTTTTAGCATTACTGGAAATTACAGGTACTGAAATAAGGGGCTCAGGTGTGAGTATTCCTCTTACCATCCTGAGGTACTTAGGCCCTTGGTTAGCTGCCATTTTTCACGTGGATTTTTTGGCTTGGTTTTGAAGCAAATGTGGGTCAGAAAAATTCCATTGGAATCCCCTAAGATTGGACTGATACGGATCATGGAATTAGACTACGGGTTATGTTCTCACGTTACCCGAGATATTCTTTATTTCATTGCCAAAGTGAAAAGGCCAAAGACTTTTTCTTTCATTCTAGAGTTACCAAGAAGGTTAAATAAAGATTAGGCTCATTATTGCTGAGTCACAAATGCAGTTTAACTGAGCAAAATTAGTGTCTCTGCTAATCTTTTTCACTTAATACTGAAGCACTGCACTGGAACAGCCCCCATTCTGTGTTTATTTATCATTTCCATTTTTAAAGTATAAATTATGGAAGTGAGCATTCTTTAGATGATTCTTGGACAGCAGTGTTGGGTTTTTTGGCTTGTTTGCTAGATGGTTCAAACATATCCCAGCCTTTTCTCTCAGCCTTCTTTACCACAAGGTTCCTTTGACCCAATCCTGCAAAAACCAGCATGTGCTTGGCTCCTAGTGACCTTTGCTGGGCAAATGGCTTTAATGAGTGAGGGTGCTGAAGGCAGGTGAGGTGGCACCTTGCAAAAGGAGCTTCTGGTGTACACCAGTATGGGATGCAGCATCACCAGTTTGGGGTATTGCATTAAATCACACACCAAGTCATGACCAAAACAGGAGTGAGTGGACATTGTGTGCTGGACCCACATGTCCTGGCAGTAGATCCACTCTCCTGTAAGAGAAGGCTGTACAGGCACTGGCTTACTTCTGTCCTAGCTGGCTCACACCAGCTCCTCTTCCATCCAGTCCATATGTGGTATCCCCTTCTGCACTGTTTGGAAGAGGAGTGTTCATGGGCATGAGTTCATTGCATGATAACCTGCTGGGAAAAAAGGCCATGAGAGCTGGGCCAAGCATTGTCCCTCGAGTGTTAGGGGTGGCACTGCTGCTCTCTGGGGTGGGAAGGACTGGGAGGAGGAGGGATGGACAGCAATCAGCTGCATTTGTGTTTTCTTCTTACTCTAGATCTTTGAGGATTATGAAAAACTCCTTCACTCTGAGAATTATGTCACAAAGAGACAATCTTTGAAGGTAAAGTTAAGCCTCTCAGCACTTTCCTTCTAACTGCTAACAAAAATAAATAAGTGGGGTGTTCTTACAGTGTTCTCACTGTGCCTTTCCTGGATCTCTGCTGAAGCTTTGGGCTCTTTCTGTCAAACAAGCCCTATCCTTTTTCCTCTGACCTCAAATCTGGACTTTGATCCAGAACTTGGGTTAAAATGAACTTGAGAGTAAGGTGTGAAGTCTCTGGTGCTGCTTGCTCCTCCAGCACCCAGTCTGACATGACCTGCAGCTGGGACCAGATAGGCACCTTAAGGTAACACCTGAATGCAACAAAGATGTCTTTGTGGGACAGCTGCACTATGCTTATTTCTGTCCTGGCTGACTCACACCAGCTCCTCTGATGCCCAGCCCATATGTGGGATCCCTCTCCATGGGATTTAAAAGGTGACTGTTACTGGGCATTAAGTAACTCACTCCATAATAACAAGACCAGTTACTTATTTTTTAAATGGAGTGACATTGAAACCTCTTAGGCAAGCATTAGAATAGGTTGCTGCTTGCTTTGCATTCAAAAATAATGTGGTGAACTGAAAAAAACCACTTTTTTTTTTGTCATTGCATCTACAGCTGCTGGGTGAATTGATTCTGGACCGACACAACTTTGCCATCATGACAAAATACATCAGCAAACCAGAAAATCTGAAGCTGATGATGAATTTGCTGCGAGATAAAAGCCCCAACATTCAGTTTGAAGCATTCCATGTGTTCAAGGTGAGCTAGTAGGAGCTGCATTGGTGGCAGACTGTTGCTTCTCATAAAAGTGTCTTTCAGGGTGGACAAGAGAAAACCCAGAAAATTAAGGCAAAGGATGATTAGAGGTTTACAGTCACTCCCAGTCCTAACTGAAAACTCTTCTATCATTCAGCCTCTGATTTCTCTTTCACCTTTCTTCAGGTGAGATCTAAAGCAGCATCATTTTCATTTGGGCTGAGGGTAGTCAGTCAAGTAGCAACAAAGTGAATGCTACAGGTAACAAAATACACAGCTTCTAGGAAGTGTCCAGGGTACCTCCCTCCAACACCTATGTGGTTCCAGGTAAGGGTAACAAAAACCCACAAGAGTTTTAAAACTGCCTTCAGAGTAGAAGTGGATGGTCCTGGCGCTGTGCAGCAGTGCACAGACAATTTGCTTTCAAAGGTATTAAAGTGACTGGTAAATCTGATCTGGAAATGACTTTAATCCTTCCGTCCTTTTGCAGTGATCATTAGTGCAGTCTGAAACACTGACCTGACCCAACCAGTGTCCCTTTTTTTATGCTGATTGAAGAGTTTACCATTTTTCTATACAGATTATTCTCTGCTCTGTGGTAGAGGAAGTGAGATGGATTGTTATTATGCAAAACTACCTCTAATTTGGAAAGAACACATTAATTACAAGCTATGTAAATCGAGTTGTTAATGATTTTCAGAAGACTAATGAGCCTGTAAGGATATTCTTCCCCAAAATAGTTAAGGAAGATACCAGATCACATCAGAATGCTATTGGAAAAAGGCTACATCACCCTCCACAAATTCAGGGCAAATTGTTGAGTTCTGTACTCCTGCCATTTCAGGTTTGGAAAACACCTTTCAGATCTTCAGTGTGGAAGCCTAGAGGGTGTGCAGCTTCTCCAAAAAGCTTTTTTCTTTTCAAAAAATCCCCCAAGGCTTCAAGGAGGATTAACAAAACTCCCAAAAAACCCTTCCTGAAATAAGTAGCTCTTCCCTTGCTGACTTCCTCCACAGTCAGCTGAACCACTTCAAGTAACTTCTCCTCCTTATCAGGAGGTATGGGGCTCCAAGATAAGAGAGCCATCAGGTTCTTGAAGCCTTGGAGATGCTTATGGAGGGAAGGAATCAGAGGATTGGGCTCTCTTAGCTGCTCAGTGAATAAATGCCAGATTTTTATGCATGAAATACATGAGTTGCTGTTCCTGAATTAATGATAGACATGGCCCAGGCCTGGGGAACAGCTGATTTTGCTTATTTTAAGAGGCACTTGAAAAGATTTGGAGTAACTTGAAAGGATTCCAGTGTGCAACCATATCACACATCCTTATTGCCCTCATTCCACCTTCCCATTCCTCCCTTTTTTTTCCTTTTCCAGTATGTTGTGTCCCATTTCCAGTTAGAGTGAAGATATTGTAGGCTCAGCCTTGCTTGACCACTTGCAACCACCACCATGTGGCTGTAATGCCCAGGCCTTTGGGTGCCCAGCAAAACAGCATGAGGTGGTAATGTTGTGTCTCTCCAGTTAAAGGACAGAACTCTGTCCTCAGATATTAACTTCCATGGGATGTTGTGGGATTTTTCCCAGTAGCACCCATCAGCAGCGTTTACTCGGTGCCAGTCTAAGCAGCTGGAAACTGCTGGTTTACAACCACCACCAGAACAACTAGAGTCACTTCAGGTCGTCACTCAGGATCTGGGATAGCCAGATGCTATAGGGAGTGTTATAGAAATTGCATTGTCACTTGTAGAGCAGTGAGAGAAGATAATTTTCCTTTGATTTCACTGCTTCAGTTGAATTCTTTCAGTTGAACTTCTTGAGAACTACTGAAGGGAATCCTTAAATATTTATGACAATGGAGGAAAACACTGCTGGCTGCTTGTGCTCTGTTCTGCAACATCTCTGCTCTGCCTCCTCTTTCTGGGTTAGTGTCCCTCAGCATGGTTCCCCTGTCAGCTGTAATAATTCCATGCTAATGTGACTGGGAGAGGAATCTCATCCTCAGTGTTTAATCTCATCAATTTTAAACCGTGCCTACATTTTTAAATTGTGCTTGAAAAAATACCTGTGCAGTCCTGGTTGCAATTACAGCAGACTAACCACAGTGACTTGAAATCAAAGGTCTGCTGAGAAGTGGATACTCGCTGCTCTGTTTGAGCTGCCAAAAGATTTGGGTTTCAGTTACCTGATTTAGATATTTTACCAGTTAGACACTGTTGAAATGAAAAAGTGCTTGTTTGGTAAGCTTCCAGACTCCAGCAGTCCCCCAGAGACATAAGACTCTTACTTCCCTGAGGCAATTTCTAATTACTGAAGTTTCAGAACTGTAAGGTAGAAGATGATGAACACCTCTAGTGCAAAAGTATTCTGCAGGAACATTTTGTGGCTGAAAATGCCAGTACCACTTAAAGCTCTGAGAACATTTCTCTCATCCAGAATGCTTTAGGTGGGAAATAGAAGACAGAGCATCCCCTTGCAATGCCTCCTTCCATTCTCCACTGAGGAGATGCTTGATCTTCCTCCCCTTCTCCTCCTTTTTGCCAGAGCAGAACGGACCTTTTGCCTTGCAGCACCATCCTGAATGCCCGTGGCTGCTTTGTAAAGCTGGATGTCCCAGACAATGCATGCATGAGGATTAGCCTGTATCAGGAAAAAAGCTAACACAGCTCACCCCCTTCCTCCTCCTCCTCCATAAATAACCCAGTGGGGTCACTTAGAGTTGTAGGCTTTGAGAGTCACCAGTTCTTCTCTGCACTGATTTCAGAGGAGAAATCAGCCTTGAGCACTCCCACTTTGAGGACCAAATATTGGGACGGGCTTTCCAGCTCCTCTGGTGGATTTGTGACAGTTATTAGTGGAGCCTGCTTTGTGCTTTGTGCCTGTAGGGGAGACCAAACCTTTCAGACATACGTGGATGCAGTGCAGGTGTTCCTTTGACCGTACGCAGTTACGAACAGGGGTTAATAACAAACTCTCTTGGCTGTCACATAAACCATTGGATTATTTTATGGAAAACACCCTGTAGGGTGAATTGGGGTTATGCAACTTTCTTGTTCTTAAACAGACTTCTAGCAAGATATATTTTACTCTTTACATCTAAAAATAGAATGGGTACACTGTGTTTTGTGACCTTAGTTTCATTTTTCCACTCTCTTCCGTGCGCATTACAGAGCAACCTCCTGCAGCTTGCTCACAGAATTTGACCGAGCTGAGAGCTTCCTCTTGTACAAAGTGGAAACCACATCTGGGGGGATGTGTCCTCTCTGCTTCTTAGCTGGAGAGTTCAAAGGGCAAGAAGTGTTATGTGAAGCATTGTGCTACAAGAAACATGAACCATGAGACATTACTGTGTGCAGTTTCCTGACACAGCAGGATTGTGCGTGACCCCAGAGTAATTCTTCAAACACCCAGTGCAGGGTATCCAACCTCTCTAATCACTTTTGCTCTGCTGTAGTCCCAGAGGGTGGTGATGCCTGGTTATTAACTGTAAGGAAACAAGGTCAGATTCTCCAGTCAAGTGGTTTTGGTATTTGTTTGAAGAAATACAGTGTATGACTTTTAATGGAGAAGAGAGGAACGGTTCCGCTTTGGACGACCTTTGGAGCTTCAGAGTTAATTTTCCTTCCAGGCCTTTTGCAAATATTCACAAAAAGGAACTGTGGTAAACCAGCTATTTTTAGAGTTGGCATTTTAGTATCAGTCCTCTCTTTATTTTGGGTCTCTTGTCTCTCTCACCTACCTGAATTAAGTCTCTAGAACATGCAACCTTTCATAATGAAACCATCGGTGCGAGCAAAGTTCTCTGTGAGGCATTTTAGCTTCAGTTAGACTTGCTTTTAGTAGAAATATTCCAGACAGTGTTAATAATGATTTCTGTTTTCAGGGATTTATCTCCTCCTCTATGGCAATACAGAGTTCGGAATGAGAGGGGGCTCTTTTCCAAACAAAGTCTGATGGTGGTCCTAATCTTGGGCTTTGTGACGCTGATGAGTTGGCAGAATTGAGGTTGTTTGCTTAGCTGAAGTGGTGAATACCATCTCAGGAATTCTCTGGTCCTTTAACAGTCTCTCTTTATGAGTCCCTGTTGACACCGAGCAAGACTGGCAGTCAAGATGTTTGTCTGAATGTTCAGTTTGCCAGTTTTACAAGGGGAAGATGATAATGTATAAATGACCAAGCAGGAAGATAAACAGGATGAGATGCCTTCTATGAGGCTAAGTTCTTTAATTATTTGCTATGGTAATACCAGTTGTAGGACCACTATGAAATGCTGGTATTGACCAGGTTTGCCACTAAAACCTGCCAGTTCTGCAGGCCAGGTGGCTTTTATAAGAATAATGATTTAGATTTCTTCCATTTGTAGAGTCAGCCTTCACCTGACTTTATAAGATGGCCTGAGAGTCATCAAAGGAAGATGTTCAGCACTTCAGCATCAGGCCTTCTTTAATGGATCCCATTGGCAGCATAATCAGATTATTTCTGAAAATGTGGGTGCTGCCCACATTTAGAGTGGCTGGTCTGAAGGGATCCTTGGGAGCTGGGGCTGTTGGGGCTACTCCTGAGAAGTCTGAGGTGGTAGGTAGGCATAAAAAGAAATTATCTGAGATTCTAGCTCAGGGTCATCAGAGAAAGGTGATGTGGAGGCCTGTGCAAGTAGACTGAATAGCTGTAGATGCCAGATTGGCACAGGGACCACATCTGGCCATTAGATCAAGGAAAACCTCACAAAAAAAAGATTTGGAGTCTTGGAGCATTCACCCAGTATGGCAGAGGTTGCATCTCTGTCCCCAGAGCAGAGGGAAAAGTGCCTTGAAGCATGGACTCCCAGGAGAGACCTGGGGAGGAGGGATCCAGAGGAGACAAAAGCACAGGCAGGGATTAGGGCTCTTACAGCATCAGGCTGCCAGGGTTTAGGATTAGCTGCTTTGCCTCATGGAATAATAAAACCAAGTAGTCTTACCTCCCTATCTGGGCAGCTAGTGTGGCACTGCTGATGTGTGCCAAGCCCCACTCTTCCGCACGTTCCCCGTGTGTGGCATTTTCCACACCACCCACACGACATCTCCTAACTGGGCACCACAAAGCTAACAGTGGGTCCAGTCTGGATCCAGTCCCAGGCTTTACCAGGTGGTGTTTTGGGGGGAAGCAGCTGTAGTGCAGCCCCCCAGGTCAGTGTTTGCCTGTTCCTCGTAATGTAACGTGGCAGGTCCCTGTGCAGCTGGATGTGGCCCAGGTTTCCATGTGGGCACAATGGAAATGTAAATGGACCTGCAGAAGAGCTCCAGGTCTGGAGCCAGTGTCTCCAGGGCTGGGCAAGTGGTGGTGCCACCAGCCCTTGGCCGGACAATGTGCCATTCTGTACTGTCAGCAGATGTTTGGTTTCAATCTGGTTTGAGCAGGCTTGGGGGGAAGCTGGACATTTCCCAGTCCCGTCCATCCTTAACTTCTTCTCATTGGGTAGAGAATAACTGGAGTTATTTATGTTGTTGCACAAGCACACGGGCAGTGTTTTGTTGACCAGCCATGGTAACCTCAGTGCTAGCCAGATGTGGGAGCTCCTCCCAGGGTGGCCAGGGATGTGCTGCACACACATTTCCACCGCTGGCTCCCTGCTCCATCTGCCCCCTGTGACTGATGAACACATCTCCACAGCATCCTGAGGTCCCTGGGAAGAGTTTGTCACCTCTGGCCTTTACAGCCAGCCTTAAGTTTCCTGTCATCAGCCATCAGCGAGGGCGTAAGGCAGAGAAAATGTTAAAGGAACAGTGTAGGGGGGTCATGTTCAGAGCTGGAAACCTGCAGTTTGTAAGCATTACAGGAGGAAATATCAGAGCACAGCTAGGTTTAGCCTTAAAAACTACTGTTTGACAAGACCAGGAAGCCCCCAGTACTGGGCTGGCTGCGCCAGGTGTATGTCTGTGTCCCATGTCACCTCCCTGCCTTGCCACCCTCATCTGCTCAGTGAGGACAGCAATGGCACTGGGCACACCATGGCTGTCCTGCTCCTGTTGCTGGAAATTTCCATGCTCCCGTGAGTGGATTAGGCAGAGGGAAGTGGAGCCCCTGACATATTTTCCCAAACCAAAACAAAGCCGGCGAGTCTAATTTTAGGCCTGGTTTAGTATGGAAATGATATCACTACTGACACCAAGCTTTTCCGTTGTCCTGATAATGAATTTCTGCTCTGTGGATTTAAGTCTTGCCTGGGGAAGGGGCTGAGAATTGATACCTTGCTCCCAACAGCTTGGTTTGTAATCAAAACACTTTTATCAACAGAGAGCAAAACTAAAGGGAAGTGACAGGGCACACAGGCAAAGCTTTGCTTCTGTTTGCTGTTGAACCAACGTGTTGTAAGTGCTCTCTGTGTGCCCTGGGACAGGGTGTGTAGAGGTAGAATATCTGCCTCCTGCTTCAGCTCCCTTGCTAGGAAATAACTTAGGGTGATACCGTGACTGATGCTCATCTCTCTTTCTCTTTCTCTCTCTCTCTCTCTGTGCCTGGGTTTGTTTGCACGTTAGGTTTTTGTGGCCAGTCCAAACAAAACACAGCCTATTGTGGAGATCCTGTTGAAAAACCAACCCAAGCTAATCGAGTTTCTGAGCAATTTCCAGACAGAGAGGACGGATGATGAACAATTCACTGATGAGAAGAACTACCTGATTAAGCAAATCCGAGACTTGAAAAAGCCAACGGCGTGAAGAACTCCTCTTGTTTTCCACTGTAGGCATTAATCTCATCTGTTAAGTTCCTCTGTGTTCCTTAAACACCACAATAGTGCTTGAGAAGGCACAGCAAGTGCCTGGTTTTTATTTTGTCTTTGTTCCTAGATGTCAAGAGTTATAGGGGTTTTACATGAAAACTAAAACAAAGCAAAAATCTAGAATAATATATTCTTTTTAATCAAGACTATAAATATATATGTCAGTTTAGAATCTCTCTGTAATAGAAGTTGGTTTGATGGATTTTCATTTGTGCTCAAGAAGAATGAACCTCTTTGCTTAACTTTATCAGCCAACTCAAGCTGTCGGTGAGTGCACAGAGTAAGTCTTCTGAGGACTTGTAGCATTGTTCCTTTGCACCTGTAATTGTGACTTTGTTCCAGTGCTGCACACACACAAGACTGTGAAAGAGTAAATTTGTCTCTGGAGTTACCTGCACTTAGAGTAGCATTCTTTAGTCAAAGCAGTGGAAGGTAAAAAAGCAGTAAAGGTCACGTTTTTGCTTTACTTTTGTGTTCTTTCATCTTGAAGTTTTCTTTTCCCCTAGCTCAGAGGTTTTCTATTCAGTGCTAGGGAACGGAGGAAGACGTGAGCCAGATGAGCTGTTTCTGCCTGCCTCCCATTGCCCTGTATGCCATCTACCTTGTGCTAGGGCCCGTGCTATTCCCACCAGCTCCCAGCCAGACCGATGAAGACCAGCCTCAGGTACATGGTCCCCGTGTACCCCTCAGTGGGAAGAAGGCAAGAGCAACCTCCCTCTGTCAATGCCTATGCAGTATTGCTGATAAAGTGATCCTGCACCTGCTAAAATCAGGAAGAATTCCCAGTTTTGGTGAGAGGTAGCCAGAGCCATGTGGCTGAATCATGCCAAGTGCTGAACCCCAGCACCAGTGCGAGAGGAGGTTCCTCAGCATCTTCCCATCCGGATTCAAATCCTGGCTGTGCAAAGCAGGGTAGAGCTGAGCTCAGCAAAGGGATGATGCTGAAATGACCTCAGCCTGAGCCTCTCAGTGGCCTGGGAGCCACCAGTCTGCAGGTGCTCCCAAAGCTGAGACCATTTATTGAGTCCCTAAGTCAAATGTGGGAGGCCATTTAGCAGCCCCTGGGCTACTTGGAGCCTGTTGTTTTCTATCCTTGTTCATCCTGATGTGCATTCAGGTTCTGCTTGAAGTTTAGAAGGGGAAACTGTTGCACTGCTCATGTTTTTAAGTTTAATAAGCTCTGTGGTCCAAACAGTGTTTCCCAGGGGTGTTGGAAGGGTTTTTGGGGTCCTTTGTTTTCTAGAGGGAAATGAAAATGTGACTCTGATGCTTTATTAGGAAGTGGAGTTTGAGAGCAGGGAGTGGAATTTCTTGATTTTCTCTAGACAGCCTAAGTTCTGAGTGTTCCTGTTTGTTGTAAGGCAGTTACCTTGCTAAAGCTCTAGCTAATGCTTCAGGTGAAAAGGTGACACTGAACTGTAAAAACCAGACCTTTTCCTTCATTCAACTGTTGTATATTGGCGTGACTGATAGGTTAATTTATGTGCTTTAGAAAAGAGATGAAATGGAACAGATTGTGGACTCATGGGGTTTTCCAGTGTCAGATATACACAACAAATGTACATTTTAGTTGCCTGGAATTAAAAAAAAAATATATATATTTACAAGCTATTAAAGGCATGATTACTGATCACCCTTTATTTCTATCTCTGGTTTTTGCCTCTTGCCTTTCTGGATAGCCAGATTCTGCACGGTGTGAAATTTGTGCTGTCCCTTGCCATCCAGTTTCAGCAGATGGACAGAGAGAGAGAAGAGCACTGCCTTCAGAGCTAATGCCCTCTGCAAGCATCACATCTGCAGCCCTGGCTGGCAGGGGGACTGGCAACCCAGGCTGCAGTCCAGTTTGGCCTGACTGTGATCTTCAGTCCCACAGGTAGTGCTGGCTATCAGTGGTAGCTCGTGGGTTGACAAAGGACCATCTCCAGAACCCCAGTCCTAAGGGCTAGTGTTTTAAGTCTGATCCTCTGAGATTTGGAGCCTTGAAGCTGAAGAGCACTTGGCTGTGTTTTGAGGTGCCGGGGTGGGGCTGGTCTCCAGGGACCATTAACAGACACAAGGCCATTGCCTCAGCCTCGGCACTCACATGAGAACATCAGGCTGTGTGCACAAGGCAGCAAGAGAGAAGTGGGGAAAAACAAGTGGTCTTCCAGTAAAATGACTTGTGCCAAGCCCCTTGCAGCTTATCATACAAGAAGCCAGTCCTGAATTAGATCCTGCCAACACATCTTGAAGTAACTGAGTCTTCCCCAAGCTCAACTTGTGTATTTCTCTGAAAGAAGAAAAGCAAATGAAATGGTGAAGATAAAATGAAGCACTGTAATAGTATCTCACAGCAGGTGGGGACAGAGCCAGGATTACAGGCAAACGAGGTGTGTTTCTAATGCAACTGTGAAATAGTGAGAGAACTCCCAGTTCCCTTTGGTGCTTTCAGCCAAGATGGTTCTTCTGCCTAAGGGACTGGTCCCACCAGGACCACTATTCCTCTGAAGGTAGTACCCAGGGGAGCTGTGTGATTGCAGGACACAGTCCATCAGAGTGAAGACAGGGAAGATTGTAGTCTGGAGAGAGACAAAGCAGCTGGAGGACTCTTGGGCTGTGACCTCTCCATTCCAATCCCCACCCAGCATTCAGGGGGGTTTGGACCATGTGGATGAATCTCTGTATCTGCCAACATGCAATGTATGATCCTGCACATAAAATCTTACTTGATGCAGCAGAGTGCCAAGAATCTTTGAACCTTAAGCTGCTATCCTGGGATTTGAGCAGCTTGTGCTACTAAGAAAAACCTGATTAGAAGTGTCAGGAGCCTCCCCTGTCTGTAATGGCATGTACACCAGCAGGTGTGAACCCAGGGGCACGACGCAGGCCTCTGGCCTCCAGGAAATGTGGGCCTTAAGACTGCTTGAGCCTTTTAATCTTCATGCTCTGGGGAGAAGATCAGATGAGAAGGAAGGAATGACTTGGGCCTTGTAACCTAATAAAAACCACTCGTGTGAAGGAGAGGAGATCTGGATCCCATTTGTTCTCTAGCGCATACTTCGCTCTGGTCTGTGAAATTGGAGTGGTGCTAAAAGAACTCGGGCCTCTTTCCAAAGGGAGCAGTGATGTTTGTCAGCAGGGAGGCTTTTTCTCTGGGCCAACAAATGCTTCATTCTTCTGTCTGAAGTAGAAGCACCTCAAGGTTTTGGCTGGAAGCACCTTCCTGCAGCATGTCTCACGCCTGGTCGCCAAGGCTGTTGTGAAGCAGAGGGCCTGTGGGTTTTAGTCTGTATGACATGAAAGAGAATTGTACTTAGCTCTCCTCCTTCTTCACTAAGAATGTGTAAAAATACACATTTCCATGGCCTTCCACTGGTGTTGGACTTGCCTTTTGGCATCTGCTGCTTTACCTGCGTGGAGCTCAGGCTGTGTTTGCCTTAAGCATCACCCACTGGACTGGTAGACGCTGCCTGCAGCTCAACGGCATCAAGCGACTGAGGGATTATGGACACCACAAAGATTTGTTGCATTCACTGCCAAGCAAAGGAAGCCCATCCCAAAGCTCTCGTGCCGATGGACCCGAAGAGGCCAGTTGCTTTCCTGTCAGAGCAGATAGGTGGTGGGAATTCTGCTGGGCTGCAGAGCTCGTAGGGTCTGAGCAGGAGACACTTACTGATGCCCAGTGATGAATGTGGGCTCCTAAGGGCCTTCACTACTGGAGCCCAAGTCCTGGAGCTGCTGGTTTATATATTTTTTTGGTGTAAATGCAGGCCCAGCCTCAGGAACTGACAAGTTCCCCCTTCCAGCTGTCACCTTAACAGAGAGTTCAGCCAGTCTTTCTACCTTTCGCATTCCTGGTTGGTGCTGGGCAGGTGAGGGGGGACGAGGGGAAAGCAAATCCAGGACAGGGTTAGCAGTCCTGGCTGTGGGATTCAGCTGTAAGCCCAGCACCTCAGAGGGCTGTGGCTTGGCCCGGGAGCCCCAGGGAGAGGCAGGCAGTGAGCCCAGCCCTCCTGACTCATGGTCCCCCTGCACAGTGCTTGCCTTGGGCCGGGCCCTCTTTCCAGGAATGTGAAAGGAGGAAAAAACCATCAAAGAAACCACCCCTTTCCTATGGCATTGGTGGCGGGTGGCTTTGCAAAGCCACAGTAAAAATGACCTTTTCCAGCTGAGGCTGTGTCGCAGCGAGTGGTGGCACAGAGGAAAGCCTGTGCCCAGGGTGCAGCGCCTGCTCCACGCTGGCCAAGCCATGGCCATGCCCAGCTGTGCCACAGCAGGGAGGACCTCCCCAACCACCCCCTCCACCCACAGCCATCTGGCTTGGTACCGAGTGGTGTGCTGGAGGTGGGGACAGGGGCTGTCCCAGCAGAGCCCGCGAGGCAGCCGCCTGCCCTGCAGCGTGCAGCT
>VWZY01006421.1:74837-89933 GCA_013399075.1 Chloroceryle aenea
CATAGAATCATTTTGGCTGGAAGACACCTTCAAGATCATCAAGTCCAACCTTATTCCCAGCCCTATCAAACCCACTAAACCCTGTCCCTAAGCACAACATCTCCCTGCTCTTCAACACCTCCAGGATGGGGACTCCACCTCGTCCCTGGGCAGGCTGTTCCAGTGCCTGACAGCACTTTCAGTAAAGAAATCCTTCCTCATCTTCAGCCTGAACCTTACCCAGCCTGACTCCCACCTCGGGGAGGAGTGTTAGAAAGCGAGGGGGTTTGGAAGCTCCGAGTTTTGTTTCCTGACCAGTGCAGCTGTTGGCCCCAAGCACAGCAATCCCCCTCTGCAGCGACTCTGAAGCAAGACACCTGCACACGGCCACACAGGCAACCCAGGAGGGCAAGGCAGAAGTCACAGCAAGCACCAAGTGCTGCTGAATGGCCAAAGCTGCACCCACTTCTATCCCTGCCAACCAGGCAGCACTGGCTGTGGAGGTGGCAGCTCATGCTGAGACAAATTCTCCAGGCAGAGCAGAGCGAGGCGACGCGGCTCAGCAAACGGCTGGGACTGGGGGAGCACTGGGCCAGTAAAGGGTGTGAGCATTTCAATACCCAAAGCACTTAAAAATGCACTTCAGTACTTACTGTCAGATTAATTTATTAGCAGAAAACATGTTTTGCTGTAAGGCAGACAATTAACAGAGTATTTCTGTAATTCTCAGTCAAGAGCCCCAGTTATAACTGATAGCTAAAACCTGCAATTAAAAGGACTGCTGTGAAATGAAGGGGAAAGGCCCAAAGTGCATATGGAAATTTCATACAATATATAAAATATATAACTTTTACATTTCCTAGTTTTAAATACATTGTCATTTTTAGGTAAGAAACAAACATAAAGTTTGCTTGCAAGATAAGCACTGCAGGAGATGTCCAAGGTTCCCTGGCTATCCCTGGTAAGCAGATGACACAGAGCAGTGCCCGCAGAGTCCATGGGTTGAGGAAACCCCCTTCACACACCCTTCCTGCTGGCCAGGATAAAGCCTCTTTGTAATCCCAGCAAGAATTAAAGAAGGAGGGTTAGACCAATTTTTTAGCCCTCAGGAGGAAGCTGCAGAAACACAGCAAGCCAGAAATAAAGCCAGAGTCCTAAGCCTTCAGCCTTACAGGCAATTCCAAGCTTCACAGAAAGTTTTGTACAAAAAAATCCTCACTTTAAAATGACAAAAAGTAAAGGTAGAATCTTAACTGCTCACGAAGCTCCTGTTACCAGCACACATTCGCTGCAGTGTTATTTCATGTGTGTGGTATTGGACTCCTCTCTTGATTTACTTCATGTGCCCAGGTCACTGAAGATGTTTCAAGGACTTTCCAATTTCAGCTGTTCCTTCTTTCCTGATTTTGACAGCAGCTGGCTGACCAGTATAAAACCTGGAGGGACCTTAAACCCGTCCCTGTTTGTGTCCCTGCTTCTACCTCAAGTGGAAGAGCACTGCTGATGGATTATAGAAACAAGGTTTCAGTGGGTGAGGTGGGGGGGACTTTTTACTCTAATCTGGACAGTGTTCTGATCTGTAGAAAAAGCCAAGAGTAATTCTTCTAAGACAAGATGCTTACAGAAACTGAAGGGAAATAAGCCAAAGGAAAATATTTATGATTTTTAAAACAGATTCTAGTCTTGTTTATGAAACACCAATATCTGACATTAACTTCATATGGAAGTTACAAACAATGACGTTATATAATCCTAGATAAGAGGAAAAATACTGTCTGAGGTTTGTGCAACAACCAGACCAGTGACATCATCCCCAGGCCCCAGACTCCGACTCTGGTGAGGCTTAGAGCTCTTGCAGCTGGATCTGCCAGTCCCAGGTTCAGGACCTGGGCTCCTCCACACTAGATTAGTGACCCGCTGAAGTGTCAGCTCAGCCATTGCCTCATGAGCACTCTTTTGGGGCCTGATGCACAAAAGGGCTTCAGGACCCTTCCCTTTGTTGACAAACAGGGTCAGATTCTTCTCCTTCACTCACCACCTGCTCCTGGGAGACGAAGCTGCAGGCAGGCTGCTGAGCAAGCCTCGGTGCTGCAGGTCAGCTGCTTGCCTGCTGGAAATTCTGCTGCTAACTCTGCGTGTACCACACTCAACCAGCAGCCCTAGAGGAGCTTTCAATCCAACCAGGCTGAGAGAACAGCAGCTTCTCCAGCTCCAGACAGAGGCAGTTCTCCTGGTGGAGGAGGATACAGGCATTTCCCAGTTACAAAGTCCAGGTACTCAGGAATGAGGTTATGCTAAGAGCCATGGGGAATCTCAGCTTCTTGATGCAGCTCCACGGGTGAAGATCTGTGCCTTAATGACAGGACCAGTAGCCAAACTGGGTGAGAAGAGATTCCATATAACAAATGCCACATTAAGGATGCTTTGCACACTCTCCAATCACAGCTTTTCTATCTAGTTCCAACCTTTTCCAAAGCCTAAATGAAATAAACAGAACCTGCAGCAGCACCTTAAGCCATGACTCCCCTTCCAGGACTTGAAGGAGGGCAGCAAGGACAAGATGCATTACAGAGCTGAGAAGAAACCAGCTATACATCCCACCAGCAGCAGGAGCAAGAGGTTTAAGGTGTTTGTTTAAGGAGTTCCGCAGAGGAGTGGACTCAAAAGTCTTGGAACATCTGGTACAACAAACAGCTAGAGGTCATATCCAGAGCAGCAGATGGGTGGGAGTTAGGACAGTAACCTCTTAAGTGATGCGGGGTACAACTCTCTGATCTGGTTACCCATTATCCACCCAGCACCCTCTCAAAGCCAACAACAGTGTTAGGCTGGAGTTTTGCTGGCTGTTTTAATGTCACCCATGCTCCGTGTGCAGTCATCCAAGAGACTGGCACCTGGAAAGAGCCAGGCTCTTCCACTGGGATAGATCATGCTATCAAGAAACAACAGTTCATCGAGCATTTTTTAGCTCCTGTAGTCCTGGAAGCAAAGATTAACAAAGCCAAAACATGAGAGATCTTCACACAGTATGTAGGCACCAGGGAGATGCATACAGCCCAGTTATTTTATGTGTGCATCCAGAAGCTGAGAAAACCCAAAGCTAATCTTTGTCTCCATTAATTCAGATGGGCTGCACTTGAGGAAGCACTCAGAGCAGCAATGCAAATATCACAAAACAAACCAGCTCTGCTGCAATGGTAGCTGGAAGAGGTTGTTATGAAAGACAAGCTCCAGCTCCAAATCACTTTCCTAGCAACAACTGCCATCCCAAAGGCTTTGTCTCCTTTAGACAAGCAGACTGGGAAGCAAAAGCCACTTTCAGGAACAGGAATAATTGCTGGGGATTAGTTATGTACCATTTCCTAGAAGATTCCCTCGACAATTGTACTAGGGCTTTTTCCTTCATTCTGCTAGTCCAGGACTTAGAAACCCATTCCCTCCACCCATACACCAAGCAAAAGAGATCCCATTTTGCTATTACCCTGATCCACCAGAAATGAACTTCCAGCATTTCTTTTTCCAAATTCATTAATGATGATTACTCACCCAGTTACTTTCACAGAAAATACAAGCAGCATTTTTTCCCCCCCAGGAACTTCTAAATTAAAAAGACCTGCAGGTAAGTCTGTAAAACATTTAAGACATCATAAATAAACTTGTTCTAAAAATTACTTTCCAAACAATAAATAAAACTCTTCCTTATTTGAAAGTGCAAACAGGCTGCATTATAAAAAGTACAGAGCAAGACTGCAGAAGTGCTTTGTTATTCAACAGTGACCAAGACACAGTTTCTTGTTTTGGTGCTGCTGGTCGTCTAGGGATTTTGTTTTCTGGACTCCATCTAAAGGAAAAAAACAATGTGTGAAGCACAAATACAACAGCAAGAACAGTCAAAACACTCAACACATCCAGGCAGACTGGAATGCCACTGGGTGGGGGAGCTCGTCTTCCTCCCCATCCATAGGAAGATGTGATTGTCACGGTAAAAAGGACATAGTAAGAATACCAGCAACTTAAACAGTGCAGTGTTGAAAATGAAATCATCTCAAAGAAAACCCTGTTAGAAAAACGAGCCCTGTTAGTGGTTTCCAAAGTACTCCGGGAGGAATCTTTCTCCAGCTGGGTCTAAAAACCATTAGCAGAGAGAGGGACAAACAAGCCCTAACATTTTATGACTAATGTCATAAACACTGCTCTGAGCCCTTCCCACTCCCCTTTCCCCTCAACTCATCAGGAAATCTCTAACAAAGAGACTTCTCCACCAATCTAGCTCACTGTGTGTTAGGAATTAGCTTGTAGTACATGGCTATTCACGTGCTGCAAAAGCCACCTCCAGTCTTTTTTACTCCTAGCACGGTGCTCAATGCTTTGAGTAACTGCCAGCTCCCTATCTTTACACTCCAGAACTTCGTGCTTGAGGCACAAAAATCATTTAGCTATTTTTTTTTTCTACATTATTTTCCTGTCTAGATGAGAAACATTTTAAGCACTGATAGCTGACAGTAGATGCTGATCTTGGGCCCCTTTTGTAGCATAAAAGGCTTCAAGACAAGCCTCACCTAAGCTCTGTTTTCAGAGGATGACAGCTCCCTTACTACAGGGGCACAGGTCGAGAAGGATTTGGTGGCCTGTCTATTATATATGTGTCTCTGTATAAAGATAAATGTTGATTAAAAAGCACTGGCATGGATTCTACTTCATAAAAGCAGCACTGAAATGTTGTGCTGAACGTATTGAAATGACTTGGAGGAGTCCTATTGCTCTGGAAAAAAGAATGGCACTCTACAGAACATAACACAAGTCTTTATAATCTTTATAGAAGACTTTATAGGGCAAAATTTAACATGATAAAGTAGTCTGAAATGATCCATGTGCAAAGCAGCACATTGCTGCCCTTGAAAACAGCATCACTAAATGTTGTACCAAGTCCCAGGCCCAAGCATTTATTTAAACAAGCTTATGTTGCTCACTTGCCATTAGTTCATCTATTCAAAAAGCTGAGAGATTTCAGAGCAAAATTTAACTGATGGCAAAAATTTAACTAATTGAACTCAAGATTAATTAAGACTAATCAATCCTAGAGGGATTCTGGTTTGTTTAAAATGGGATCTCACTTAATGACATCAGTCATAAAATGAATTAATGAATGAATGAAAAAAAATACTTACTTTCCCTGGCTGTGGGGTCAAGGAATTCAAGGGCATTAGTGTGCAATGGATTTAGTTGCCACTGGTAAAATAAGAAGAAAAAGTTTATTTATTCCCAAAGGCAGAAGAAGGTGCAAAGGGAGAAAGAAAAAGCACCCTACAGTCCTTCACTGTCAGGCATGACTGGGGGAGGTGGGAGATGAAGGGCTTCCCCTCAACACACACTTGTTCTGAGGACAGAAAGGGATGCAGGGCCATTCACTCCCTCGAGGAGAAAGGAGCCTGCTCAGACCCACATTCATCACGGGCAGCACCCTGAGCTCAGGTGCACTTGGCCACCTACAAAACTCCACACAGCTCCTTCAGCAGCTGCTGGAAGTGATCTCCCACATCAGCTGCTACGCTGTGACAGGGAGGCTTGGAAAGAACTCCAGAGTGTGAAAGACCACCTCCAGCACAGCACTCCTCCCCAGTGTCCCACCAGAGCAACCCCTCCATTCCCCTCACTTCCCCCCCCATTCCTCTGGGGTGGCTGCAGCTGGCTGCTCACTCCCCTCCTATCATAAACCTAGACACTTACTGTAAATTTGCTCACACCTTCGAGTTCACCAAACTTCATGTAGGATATGTCTGCTTTCTTTTTTCCAGCATCAACATCTCCTGCATAGATCTGCTTGATACCAGCCCCTTTGATTAAAGGGACACATTCATCACATGGACATTTTGTCACAAATATCATGCTTCTCTCATCAGGCTTTATTTCTCGACACCTGCAAGTGGTCAGAAAACAGAATTTCAGAGTTTATAACTTGGTAGTTTTGGATGGTGACGCTCTTGATACCTCACAGGAGCAAGAAAAGAAGTGTTAGCTACTTTCAGAAGCAACTTATTCCTACTCGAGAGCACAAGTACACAATGACATCTTGTCTGGTTTTACTGTCTGGGAACAAAATGCCCATCCTGCTTCTCCACACCTCTCCCTGTGGGGAGCCCCAACAATTGCCACACTTCCCTATTTCAGGTCATAGCATGCTCCTAAGAGGAAGCAGAGGCAGTGGCTTGTATCTGAAGGGCAGCTGTCCTGCACCAGAGTGAATAGCCTTTAAAAACCAAGTGCACTTAAGAAGAGTGAAGAAACCCCAGGAGCTGCCTGTGCCCATGACCATCCCAGTTCTGCATCACAGGCATAAACAAGACCATGACTGCAATCCCCACTTCATCAAAGTGACATTTGTCATGCAATTGTTTCTGAACTGCCTCATTCTCTTCTGTGGCAGGAACAAAGCCATTACCTGAATGTCAAGGCGTTCTGCTCCGCGTGGATGATGTATCTGAACTTCCTGATCTCCCGATCCTTCTGTTTATCATCCATGTGTGGAAAATCAGCATATTCAGATCCCACGGGAAAGGCATTGTAACCACAGCCTACAAAATACATTGCTCCTGTTCCATCACAGCTTCTCTGCAACAGTAAGCAGAGCATTGCATTTGGAGACATTTAAAGCAAGTATTAACTCCAAGTGGCGTGCAGTGTGTGCACACCCCCATTAACAGTTCAGGCCAAGTGTCCTGGACTGGGACAGCAGCTGAAAGAGAACTCAGCTCTTGCTAACAGCTTCGTGTCCCTATGGCCATTATGCCATTAAGCTCCATATTATTAATTATTATGCCATTAAGCTCCACAGGAGCCACACAGGCAAACCCTAACTCCACAGCCACACTGCACCAGGCTTTAGAGGCTTTCCTTTTAGCAAGTAATACTGATAGCAAGAAAAAAAACTTGTGAGGATTTAGTCCTTGAGCTTTTCTGCTGTACAAAATTAAAGCCAGATGGAGTCAGTCCCTGATGTGCCAGTGACACTTGTGTCTCCACAGACCCAGTGACCAGTGAGCTGACCGAGTAGCAACCCACAACTGCAATCAGAACAAGAAACAAACCAGCACTAAAGCAGCTGAGGATGGAAGTGCTAAAAACAAATGAAGACCCTGTTGCAGCTGCACAAAGAATGAGCCTTCTTGGGATTGGTAATGTGTATAATTAAAGACATAAAAAATAAAAACTTTCTGTCTGGATGGGGAAAGGCACAGCAACAACCTTTGTAGAAAAATACCACCAAGAAGGAATGTGCTAAAGCCAGTGCAGCATTTCAGCTGCAGCAAAACCCCTCAAGAGATGGTCAGGCTATGACTGCACCCAGGCCTCTCAAGCAAAGGGAGAGGGACAGGCACCTGCTGCAGGCAGGGCACCTGGAATAACTGACTAGGGAAGCAGGCACCCTGCAAAGCCAGGCAGAGAGCTATGGCACTCATTTAGACTTCCCTTTCATCCTGGCAATAAAACAAAGAACAAGTCAGTAAGTTAGCTACTAAAGAAGGAGCAGTGGAAGCTTTCTGTAGTGCCCTGCGTGTGTGTGAAAAATGCACCTGTATAAACTTAAGAGCAAAACAACAAACTCAAAGCAGATGTGAGTGTATGGATTGTGAATGCAAGAAATTCAATACTTACTGATTTTTCTTCAGCCCAAATAATAGCTCCGACTCCCGTTTTATGGTCCTCTAAAATACATAACATTTTAGCAGTAAATAACAAATAAAGCACTTCTGAGTTACCTGTACAGTAACATATGACATCCTAGAGTAAGGAATAACATGGGACAGGAGAAAGACATGCAGAAAGATCAAAAGGTCTGCAGCCATAGAGTCTCCTGCAGAAGCTGTGCGTGCTATGACTACAGGACCAGTTGTTCCAAGACTCTGCTACATGCCTTTGTTCCTAAGTGCTAAGAAACAACCAAGACATGTATCAGATAAAATACGTGCCAAGAATGTTATGTGGACAGATTTGCTGATGTGAGATGGCAAACTCATTAAAAACTTTCTTGTTGTTTACAACTTCATTACTTAATTTCTGCCATTCCTTAAGTTTATGGTTCTGTGATCTGAATTCCTATCAAAATTGGTTGTGTTCTGTACCTAATTCAGAGGCAAATGTTATCAGTTGGATTTTTGGGGGTGTTTCCTGTCACCACCACAGGAAAACTGGAAGAGAACCTTCATTAGGTGACTTCCAAGATTTTTATGGAGCTTGGAAATCTTCCTTGGTAGCTACTGGTGAGAATCTTGACCAGTTCAAACACAGCATATCAAGCATATTTATTAGCCACTGGTGTATATTAAGCCAGCATAGAAAACATCANGAGAAAGAAAAAGGTTTCAGGCTTCCAGTGATGGATATTGTAGAAGATGCTGTTTGAATTCACCACTTCCATCATCCTTAGTACAGCCACCAAATACAATCACTGGGAAGGGTCCTTCCTGCCAAAGGTGTGTTTTATGAGGGATGACTTTATTTATATTCTGCATATTTATTAGCCACTGAAGTATATTAAGCCAGCATAGAAAACATCATAAGATGTCAAAGATGTCCCTGCTCACTGCAGGGGGCCTGGACTAGGTGGCCTTTAAAGGGCCCTTCCAACCCAAACCATTCTATACCTCTGGTCCCCTTATATCCACCTATATAATAATGTAAAGCATCTAAATATGTGTGTGTGCACTGTTATTTATTTTAATTTCATTACAGGGCTAAAGTGAAATTAAAGTTTGATTAAAGGTTCAAAAAACAGACCAGAGTCCAGGTGGAAGAGCACAGATAAATCTGATTTTTGCTGCCCCAAGAATGAGTGTTCAAACTTGGTCTTTCTATCTTTCTCTGTACAACAGCAGCTGTACAAAACCCCTCACAACTGGTTCCCTGAAACTTCTGAATGACTTGAGAAAACACAATTTCCTCTGCGAGTCTTAGTAAGCTAATTTGCACAGGGTACACAAAAGAGAAAAAAACAAAAAGCAGGAAGGTTCTAAAATATTAAGATTCACCTTTCCAATACCAAAGTCTGAATAAGTCCAAAGGCATATTCAGCATCTGACTTGGTAAGTTGGTTTTGTGTGTAACTAAGGGATTAGTTTTGGTTTAAGCTTTAAATAAGTACCATTTATTTGCTTACAAGGGTTTCACAAAAGCAACTATCTGATCTAGATGAAAAAGAAAAAAATCACTAAGGAGTACCACCAAGTTTTAAGTCTTTATATTCTGTTCTCTGCAACAAGTTACCAGTTCAGTGCATTACTATCCAGACAGAATAATGTAGATAACACAGGTCACCTGTATCAAGAAAATAGTCACTAACTACCTTTCCACCCTGAAATCCTGTACACCAAAACTCAAGCACCTTTGCAGAGAAAACCCCCATCAGATATATAACCACTCTCACTAATAAGACTGGGAGTAGGAAACATTATAACCATACTTAATGTCCTACTGGAAGGATATTATTTCCCTGCTCTTTTTGGAGGAAGTGCACATAATATGCTTAAAATCCTGGCATTTATGTGATAACAGAATCATAGTATCAGAGAACCACAGGATGGAAGGGACCTCTGGAGATCATGGAGTCCAGCCCACTTGCCAGAGCAGGGGCACCCAGGGCAGCCCACACAGGAACAGATCCAGGGGGGTTGGAAAGTCTCCAGAGCAGGAGACTCCACCACCTCTCTGGGCAGCCTCTGCCAGGCTCTGGCACCCTCACTGTAGATAAGCCTTTCCTCCAGTTGAGGTGCAACTTCCTGCATTCCAGTTTGTGTCTATCACACACAGTAGTATGTACCCCCATGGAATTTTTCCTACTACTGCTGCTCCTGGTCCACAGAGTAGGAATGAAATTCAGCAGCCTTCTCCGGGAAGCATTTGGAAGCAGGAAGACTGAAATCAGGAACTTGCTCTCTACTCATGAGGCCTGTTCCTCCACTACAGCAACAACTCACCTGTGCNTCGTCCTGTCACAGGTCACAGAACCATCTTGTGAAGCCTACAGCAACAACTCACCTGTGCGGTACTCAAGTAGTCTGGCTTGTATCATACAGTGCCTTGCAATGTCTTGGGGCAAACCCTGATGGTCTGCTTCATTTCCTCGCCACGATTGGCTGTTGTAAAATCCAAAGCCTCCAAAGACAGGGACGCTGGCAGCCACTGTTGCCAAGACCAAGACAAGATCTTTCATATTTTGCCTAAGGTTGCTGAAGTATGGATTTTCACAGAGGTTCTCCAGTCCTATTGTCATCAATATTTGCTTGTGCATTTCCTCATTTGAAATTAGGAATAAACTTTCATATTCCTTTATTCTCTCTTGTCTACACGCAGTGTAAAAGTCAGTATTCGAGTCAGGCTGAGATCTTGCTATTTTCTGGATAAAATCAAACTTGGTGGAAGTTTCTTCAACAAACTGCATCATATAGCACACCAAGGGCTGAAGCAACACACAGACCCGAGCACGACTGTTTGACTTCAGTCTCTCTACTGCTTTGGCATCTAGCTTTGCATCATCAGTAGTCATGGGACTGGATGCCTCATTCTGCAAACTCATTTCAGGATCTGCAGGCCAGTAAGAAATCCTGTTCACCCCAGCTGGAAGAGAAGATAATGCAGCAGAAGGAACTATGCAAGTACAGTGGAACATAAACCTCATCTTCAACATACTACTGATTAACTCTGGTTTTACTCCTTTAAAGCCCTGAGTGCTGCTTCAGGGGTGTCTGGACAACAGAAATGCTAGTACATATCAAGAGTATCAAAAGCTTATCACACTTGATAATCAGACTGTAGAGAAAAATTGGAGTTTCCTAAATTCTAAGACTAATTTTGCACCTTACCTACAAGAGCTACATTAACACCACACACAAAAAGTGGGGGAATAATCTGATTTGCCTTCGACTCACTTGGGAAAAGGAGACCCTAAAGTACTCCCTGTGATTTCTACAAAAAGCCAAACCCAGCCTTCCTCTGGTGCCACTGAGAAGCCACAGGAGGGCAAGGTAAAACACAGCAATCCAGCATCAGGCTTAGGCTTGCTCTGGCAAAATCCACCATCTATGTCAGAATCCCATCAGTGCATCCCAAACACGAGACCAGCACCTCCAACAAAACTGGTTACATGGAGAAATGAGGTCCCAGCAGCAAACACTGGTTTCTTGATCACCAGCCTGAGAAACTGTACATTCAATACTGTTTTCAGCTCGTGGAAAATACCAGTGCAGGCTACACAAGTTAGGGATTGGCATTCACAGCTGGGACAGTCCAAAGGGAAAACAGACTTTCTGATACCACCAATAGCAAGCATGACATTTACTTCTACTCTGCTACAGTTATTGCTTACCATTTACAATCATTTTTAAACAAGTTGAACATGGCTTTCTGGAAAAATAAAGATCACAGTTTTTAAGTCTTGATCCATGTTTAATGAGTGCAATCTGGCCAGCGTGCAAATCTGTACTGGAACAATGAAGACCAATAATCTTCATGTTTTTCACCACAGCTAGGCCACTCTTCTTTACCTATAGAGAAGTGCAATACTATTATTATTATTATTTTACTTTTTGTTTTCCAACACCAAGGCCATAGAGATAGTACAGCTCTTTTTTTGGGTAGCAGTAATCAGCCAGGATCAGAGCTCTTTAGTACAAATTGTGGTATGAATCATTGAACAATCTCTGTTACACTTCCCCTAAACAGTAAATATGTATTTTTCTTTTGGTGTTTTCATGTCTGTGATAATAACAGAGTGCTGTGCCCCTGTCAAACTTCAATCAGGGACTTGTTTAAATTATTCAGCTTCTTTGCAGTTACAGAAATGAGGCTGTACTAGAGCCCTACCTAGTTATGATTGGTATATATATACTACAAGGTGCACAGGATACACCATGCCTCTTTTGTTACAATCTTCAGCAGCATTTTTTACTGTTTGCCTCACCTGTCAGGGGTACACCTGGCCTTTCCAAGTCTCTCAGAGCTAGCATGCCATTTAACCATTTTGCTTTTTTCTCCCAGCAGTGGATTTTCTTCTAAGAAGTATCTGAAAAATGTTTATCAGCCTTTTTTTTTTTCCCACCCCTCTGGACTACCTGTCATTTAAAGGTTAAATTCACTGCAGGAGCTACTAGCATCTGTTCAGAAAGACCAACTGACTGTAAACATGGACATTTTACCTGTGATTTTTTCTGTTGCTCAGCTGAGGGAAAGAGTTCCATCCAGAGACTGAACAAAGTAAAAAGATTGACCTTAGAAAGTCTTGGCATTTGACCTGTCATTAGAAGAAGAAGAAAAAAAAATTATTAAAGAGTATTTATAAAGGAACAGCATATTCTTGAACAATATTTTCCAAGTCTTCTACACCATGGCTGCTACAGAAGATGGTGACTCAACCACTTCTGCTATTACAGCAGCTAAACCCCCACTGTCCTCTTCAGGGCAGTAGTTGTCCACTCAGAACACCCACAGTGGACGCAGAGATCAGATTTGTGCAACAAGAGGAAGTGGTGAAACTTTCACTGAAATTCAGTGAGTTAATTCTCCTGGGAGGTGAAGAGCAGAAATCACAGGTCAGACCCCACATAACTTAATGTGCTCAAATGATTCACAGATGCTTACAGAAATTTGAGGCATGGTTTGTGATTCATCTTTAGGTTCACCACAGAAGAGAGCAAAAATATCCAGGCACTTACCATGATCTGACATACACTGACACCTGCAGCAAAGGTGGGTGAGCCATGGTGAGACCTTCCAGGGACAGCAGTTCTGGAGAAACCCACTTCTAAATGTTTACAGTCTGCTTAAATTTTGGTTAGATTTTTACAGCAATTCAAACCTGTTGCTCAGGCTGTCACTTTTGACTGAACAACCAAAGAGACAGCAAAGAACCCCTTCTCTGACTATCACCTCGTGCCATGTTGTGCTTCTGCTCCAAACCTGGACACCATCCTGCAAGAGCCAGTGCTCAGCATTACTGTGTCCAGAGATGAAAACACTCTACTGCACCCCTCACTAGTGCTTGCACCATTCCAGATGTAAAGCTGCCCTGCCTCATTCTTGGTAGGAAGTTTATTAAGCCTTCAAAAAAGCTCCAGTCTCTATTTCAGGGGTGCTTAGAGAGAGCTGGAATGAAACACGTATTCCTCTGCACGTCTCACGTGTGCTGCCCACCAACAGTAATATTTTGGGTTTCATCCCTTCCTGCAAACGTTGAAGCTTTTGCAAAGGAGGAAAAGGCAGATGCATGAATAGAGAACAACATTTATTTAAGTAGTTCCAGCAGTTTGGAAGAGATCTAATCAGATCCTAAGGTTGCTTTGATGGGGGAAGGAGCTAGCTGAATGACATGCCTGTGAACCCAAACAGTTATGACAGCGGATAAATATGTGCAGGCCATGGCAGGGGTACCATTTTCAGAGAGTAATTTAGCAGGTTTTTTTTCAGAAGAAGTGTGATCTTGGAAAGCAGCTACAAACCTCTCAGCAGCACCATCTGAAGCCAGGCTGTCCACTATTCCTGAGGCTGCCCAGCTATGCTATCCCACACTGTGCACGGGAAACAAACTGAAGAATGTTCCAGTTCACCACGCTGCTGTTGACAAGCATTTATAGTGAGGAGGAGATTGGGATGTAAAAAGGGAAGGACTGTGGCCACAGTTACCATATCTATGTATCCTGCTCTTTATTTGCTTAGATGGTTAAACATTCCCTTAAGTTCAACAGAGTGAAGAGAATACTGATTAAACTGGCCTGGAAAAAAAGGTAGAAGACATCTTATAGAATTTAAAGCGACGAAAGATGGGGGAAGAAAAGGAACCAGGCTCTTTGCTACTAAGAGCAAAATCATATAAGAAAGGAGTACTCTTTTCAAGGCCTCACAGCTTCCCTACTTCACACAAAGGTACAGTTTTATTCCTCCAAGTTTGGGATCTTGCTCCAGTGAGGCAAGTCATGCTCCAGAGAATGCATGCTGTGAGGGCCACTGTGGAAAACCCTGTGCTCCTGCTCCTGCACCTGCAAGCAAAAAAGGAGCAGGGATACGCCCATCCAGACATGGCTCAGACACAGGATTATGCCATGGGTGTCCCTAGCTCCAAGTTTGAAAGGCTTGGAAGAAGTCATCTTACAGGTAGGAAACTAACAGGTTTGTGCTTTGACACCATCAAGGAGGAGGAAACCAGTGACATCCCTCTACTGCCTGGAAAAAGGAAACTAAAAAAACATTTTTCAGATTGGATTTTCATCCATTTTCAAGCAGGATTTTCATAAAACCAGAACAAAACAAAACGCATTTGCCCTGTTGTGGTCCTCAGTCTGGGAGCTATGGGTGAGCTGTATGTACACATCACCACTCCCCTGGGACTGCAGCAATGAGACATAGGAAAGCTAACAAAATCTGCTTCATATGGGTACCCAGACTTGGGAGAAAGTTGCTTTCTACTAAATTTGTACACACACCCTGCTACAGGGTGTGTACATTGCATTTTATAGACAGGTGGGCCACGAAGATGACCAAGGGGCTGAAGTGCCTCTCCCATCGGGCCAAGGCTGACAGTGTTCGGGTTGTTCAGCCTGGAGAAGACCAGGCTCCGGGAAGAGCTTATAGCAGCCTTCCAGTACTTAAAGGAGCCTACAGGAAGGGTGGGGAGGAACCTTCATCAGGGAGTGGAGAGACAGGATGAGGGGTAACGGTTTCAAACTGCGAGTAGGTTTAGATTTGATATAAAGAAGACATTCTTCATTGTGAGGGAGGTGAGCCACTGGCACGGGGTGCCCGGAGAAGCTGTGGATGCCCCAGCCCTGGAAGTGTTCAAGGTCAGGCTGGATGGGGCTCTGAGCAACCTGCTCTAGCAGGAGGTGTCCCTGCCCATGGCAGAGGGGTTGGAACTGGAGGATCTTTAAGGCTCCTCCCAACCCACACCATTCTACAATGCACCTTAAATACACATGGTATAGAACTGGAAAAAGAAATCATTTTGACAGAGGGGGAAACACAAGACACGAGCATATGTTAGCAAAAGGCCTTAGGAGCAAGAGCCCAGGCAAGCAGGGGCGCAGAGGGAGCGCTGGGGGTAGGAATTTACTGCACGGCCTGTAACGGGCAGGA
>VWZY01006421.1:98903-179064 GCA_013399075.1 Chloroceryle aenea
CCCTTTTCTCTCAGGCAGCTTTCCAGCCACTCCTCCCCAAGCCTGGGGTTGTCGTGACCCAAGTGCAGGACCCAGCACTTGGCCTTGTTAAACTTCATCCCACTGAGCTCAGCCCATGGCTCCAGCCTGTCCACATCCCTCTGCAGAGCCTCCTACCAAAGGAGACTAAGTTGTAGCTTGGTGTTTTGAACTGAAGTTTTGGATTAGAGCTGAAACTAAACCACCCTCAGCTGCTCTACCCTTGTAGTTACAGCATGCACTGCTCCTGGAACGGTCCTATGGTTAAAAATATCATCACTGGATTATATTAGAAAAGGTTCTCTGCAGCTGAATGTCTACCTTGTGTAAGGAGGAGGTCTTTCCTATCTGCAATTCTCTCTTCAGAAGTATGACTGACAACATCAAAGCTTTTATTATTTACTGCCTTCAAACAGCTCAGTGCTTTTTGTCAGTTCCTTCCATTAGTGGACGATTTCCTCACCACTTGAAGTGTCAAGTTGTATTTAGCAAGCATCAGTGTAATCCACAGAGGCTGTGGGTTACAACTCACCACAGTATTTATATTACTTAAATCTCTTCTCTCTATGACAAAGGTTTCAGGAGATGTTCTATTATTTAGTGACAAAAACTTAGCACGGTGACTAAAAATGTACCACAACACAACCTCCTTTTATCTAAACTAGTTATCACAAAATACTGAGTGCATCATACCTGTTTGAATTCCGCATCCTTTCCCACCATGACCTGAAGACAGTAGATAACTGGATCACCCTTCATGGGCTGCAAAACCTCCCACGTGATTTCACAAGTGTGGTCGTTTATTCTCTCTATCCTTGGTGCTGCAGGAACAGAACGCAGAGAAGTAGTGACAGCTAGCTCTGCTTTCCCCACCCTTTAACTTATCCCAATGACCTGTAAAATTCTCTATTCTACCTGTTATTCTGTCTCCCTGAAACAAAAGATTTGGATTCAAACGTATGCTTCCTACAATGCTTGTGGAAGCACAGCTAACAATGTGCTTAGGTCTCTACTGCTTGTTCAGGCAACGTGCAAGAAAAATTGAGTAAGATTTGGTGACTGCAAGTGTGCACTGTATGGAAAAAAGAAAGAAATAAGTGCTGCTATGCTTAAAGTTATTTTAAACATGTGAGGAAGAATTTTCACCTCCAGTTACTATTAGAATCCTTGCTTACCAGGAGAGAGTGACCAGACTAAGTGCAAACCTTCTTATGTCAAACAATGCATAAACCTCATCTCGTTCCTGGAGAGGGTATTTTAGGCTTTGGGCAATTACATGCAATGAGCATTCCCTTACTATCCCTAACTGCACCTGGCAAAGGGCTCAGCATCCTAAATACCTCAATTACAACACAATACCAAGCCCAGGTTGCTTTTTGCCCACCCCTCCAATCGAGCAAGGAAGCACCTTTACCTTTCAAGGCAGCTGGAATGGATTTGGGAGTAGTGAAAACATATTCTTGAGAAAGGGGACCTTCACCAGCTTCATTACAGGCCTGAATACAAAATTTGTATGATGTTGACTCACTGAGTCTTTGTACTTTGTACGTATGACATGGTCCTCTGTATAAGGATACAAACCTGAGGATGGAAAGAGAAGTTTATTGTGAACACAGAAAAGGACTTCTGAATTAGCTACAGTATTGCCTTGAAATCTCTACCCATAATTTCCCAGAGTCTAATGGCAAGCCCAGAAGTACTTATTTCAGAGTTAAATGGTGTTCTGGCATTCCTATAAAACTTGCTAACCCAAGGACACAGCACAGTATCTCTTTCTGCAGGGGTCATCACCTACTTCAGCTCTGAATTCAAAACAGGTGGTACCTGCACATGACTTTGGTACTGGTGATGAAGTTCTTTCCAGTTAAGACTGATTTCTTTTCCTCCTTATGGCAGGGCGATTTCACCTAGCAGATCTAGTTTGTCTCCCTGTCAGGCTAAAACTGCTCAGAGATTCAGGAATGGTACACAGTGTAGCAGCACTGTTCATGTTTCCCACTTAGACAAAGGTACTTGCTGTACCATCTCAGCTTACGTTCCAACTTAACACGAGAGAAGGGGTCCCTTATATTGAACTGTAAAGAAAAAAACTAAAGTTTTTTTATCTTGTACTTCCCAGCATGGAACACTACAGCCCTTCTTGCCTTGCCAGATGAGATGACCTCCTACATCTACTGTAGATTCAGCAGAGCATATGGAACTTTGGCCCTTGCTGCCACCTCCCGAGCACTGGAACACAGCGATAGAGGGCAGGTTAAAGCGATTCCAAAACCAACCTTCCGTTCTTATCCTCCATTTGAAGGTGGTACTGGATGGAGTCTGTTAATGCTTTTGAAGTTCCCTCTCCCCACTTCAGCTTAAGAGTCTGAGAACTGTATGCAGCACATTCCAGGCGAGGTGGGTCTGGTGGGAGAGGCTTTGTTTTCAGTTTTATAGCGTGGCTGAAAGGCCCTGCTCCGAGACTGTTTAGGGCTTGAATTCGTACTCTAGTATTTGAAAAATGAGAAAACAGATTAAATTAACTTGAAATTACATTCTAGAAACATAACTGGTGGTTTCCCCCATTCACATTCAAGATGGTACCACACAATGAAGACTTTTATGCTTTGATAGGCTGTGATGGATATGCAGGAGTGTCCCTTTCCTTGCCACGTTTTAAGGAGCTGGATTGATTCAAAATAAAAATACCTCAGCATATTTGCACCATTCATATTAGTGAAAAGATGCAAAAGCTCTATCAGCTCTTCAGGAGTAGCCCCTGACCCTGCAGGCCTTGTACCAACATTCTGAAGGGCACTTTGGAGATATGAGGGAAGGTAAAAAACATCCACCCTCAAAAGAGGTGCATCTCTGGCTGTTATATCAGGTGAGCTCAAGGATGGCTACAGGGAAGTGTTCCAGGTGTTCTGAAACAGATCCAATTCATGTGAAAATGCTGTTTGTTTTCAGTGGTGACAGCTCCATGTGCCTGCAAACACAAGCCACCTTGGGTCTGCTTGGAAAGGGAGAGGGGGAAACTAGCAAGAAGTTAGAGGACATGTGGCCCAGGGGTTTGTAGAACTCGAAATTCAGGGATAACATTTGGGGCTGTTTTTGATACTTCATGGAAAATGATGCTGGCATTAGGTTTACAAGTGAGAATGAAAAGAATTAGCCAAGAAATTTATTTCCAAAAAGGAAAAAGTAGAAAATGGGGAAATTGGAGACTCTACATATTTCACAGGTAGCCACAGGCAGCAAAGTGAGTCTAATCTAATTTTTCAGACTAACATTTGCTTGTCTAAAATAGTATCTAGGTAATTGGAAAAAAAGTAATCACAGTAATTAAATTCTAAAACAATCAACCACACAATTTCAAAACACTGAAACACAAATGTGTGTGCAGGCTTATGAATAAATATTTATCCTTCACGACAGTAATATTTGTCATTATGCTAATTTATTCTAGCAGAGAATGGGGATGACATTGTATTCTACAAAAGCACTTTTGTGGTAGAAATACAGAAGTGTCTGCAATAGAAGCTGCTCTTTTCAGACCATTGACAGAGAGAATCAGCTCTTCAAGTTTCTACCATCACTGTTAAAATTCTTTTAAGGACACAGAGACATTGTAGTCTTACATACAGCATGAAAAAAGTAAACCCAAATCTTTAAAGGTTCAGAAAACTGCACAGGCAGTTGGGTGTCCTAACTATACTGAAATCAGTGTGGGCTTAAATTCTGACATCAGTGGGGCTGACATTCACCTGGAAGTTTTAACACTGAGGACATGTTTTTGTGACAGCAATGTACAGAAGGGTCCCTTCAGGCAGGATTACTGATTTGTACATTAACATTTCTCAGTAACCCCCAGGCCAGACATTAGGCATGATTTTAGTAATTAAAATTATTAAAAAGAGATTAAAACTTGATTGATGGATTTTCAAACCAGTATTCTTCATGCTGATTGCCACCCAAATACTTGCTACTTCTGCAGGACAGGCATTGCAAGTTGTGAGGAGCTGTCATTAGATCAGATAATCCTGTCAATAAAGACTGGACACAGTCCTTCCTTGGATGGATTCTGTCTTGTCAAATTAGAAGCCATCTCTCTATGAAGCAACTGGTTCAAAAACCAGTTATGAATCTGATTTTGGTTAAACTGACACATTAACCAGACAGCTACAACAGTTCTGCAGCAACAGACACACTAAAAAAGTTGTTCTTGAAAGAAAATAAAACCAGCACAGCTCATCTTCTTATCACAGAATGATTAAAAAGCTTCCTTTTCCTCCATGGCTGTGGGCTAATACTCCTTGTAGAGTTATGTAAAGAATAAAAAAAATGTAAGGGAGCAAAGAAAGAAAGAATCTGCTCTTGAGAAGAAACAGTAGGAGGGCTGTCAAATGGCTGTGCACAGCATACCTGTAGGTAGTGTCTGGCTGTAAGCCATCTAGAATGTAGCTCAGAACCTTCCCAACAGTTACTGGCTGCTTATCTCCGAAGTCTATGCTGTAGCCAAGGATTTCAGATCCGTGGTCACAAGGTTTTTCCCAGTTTATGGCGAGGCATGTGGAAGGAGAATAGTGTGGACTTTCAACTTCATCTTCACTTAGTCCCCGAAGAGAAGTCACGACAGCAGGTACAGAGGCTGGAGTCATACACGCCACGACTTCACTGAAAGGCCCTGCACCTGCAACATTCACTGCCTGCAAATGCAAAGGAGACAGAGTTTTTATGGCAGGGGTGATTCCTGTTTCCAGATTTCACTAATAATGGGTTTATGTCTTTACCTGAACCCTGCAGTAGTATATAGTGGCAGGCAAAAGCCCTTTTATTTCACAGTAGAGAGCAGGCCCACAGTAGGAGATCTGCATGCATCCTTCCACGCCGCCCCACTCCAGTCGATACTCGGTGATGTCAGCTCCATTGCTCACTGGTACCTTTAAAATGGATAGAAATAGTTACAAGTTAGAGTCACTGATTGGGGAAATAAAAAAGTAAAATAAAATCCTAACTCACCACATCTATATTGTTGTTTTTTTCCTCAGGAATGTTACAGTCTTATTTATTTGCTGGGTTTTAATTTAGTACAATATAAACAAATCAAAAGCCATTACTGGCTTTGGGTCAGCTGTACTTTAAAACCACTATTCACTGTTGCAAAGACTACTCTACATAAAGTAACTGTGATTTCAGTCAAATACAGATTTCATTCAGCATATGGCATCTGGCTGAGGAGTCTGAACAGTCAGTGGCAAGAGATGGTCTTCCTGAGAGTGCAATTTAGGGTACCAGCTTTCACTGACTGGGTCTACAGTGCAGGGATGACAATATGCAAAAGCACCCTGGTGCTGGTGTCTTCATCTCACAAATTAAAGGACTCCTCCCATCATGGCTCTTGTGCATGGTCGCTAAGGTGGCGAGCACAGTGGGAAGCAGAAAATCATCCACTCTGCCTTTTCCCAAGGCTGTGAAGCAAGTGGAGGGGACACCTAAGCAACAACAGAGATATGCTTGCTCCAGTAGCCTGTTTTCCCTCACTAGCTGTCCTAGGAATCCAAAGTTAGCATCCCAGTTTGGGAGTCAAATGGTTTTAATACTCCTTAGAAATAGTAATGTGAAGTACAGTTAAAATCCCACGTACCTCTGCCAGTCTCTGAGACTATGGAAAGATATCAGCAGCCAATGAAGAAATAAAGAAAAAAAACCCAAAAAGCCAAACACCTCCACCCCCCCCACCCCGAGTCAACAAAAAAATTCTTAGATCATGAAGAAAACAGAAGAAAAATGGTGCTGCTGTGTTGGATTAAGTATTCCAAGCCAGTAATCACACCAAGATGCATGTTTTTATTTCTTTTCAATTGAAAGAAAAGCATTAAGCTAAGTGAAGATAAGTGACTTAGTACAGAGAGCATTTCAAGGGTAACTTTTGATGCTCCTGAGCTGTGTTTGACAAGGCCTCCCTTTCCCTTCTCTCATTTACAGTGAGATGTGTTTGGTGAAAGAAGTAACACAGCAGTGGATGGCTGTACAACTGCTAGTGAAGGTGGAGTAATTTCTCAGCACTACCACTGTTGCTGCCAGAGATCCAATGGAATTCACCTTAACAGAAGTAGGGGAATCCGAGCCAACAAGTGTAGGGATGATGACAAATTAGGGGATAGCATTTATGGCTACCAGAGGAATTTCAACAAGCAGCATCTGATATAAACTTCAGGAAGTTCAACTAAAACAAAGGCAAAGTCGTGGACCTGGGATAGAACAGTACAGGCTGAGGAGTAACTTTAACAAGGAAGAATCTGTATGTCCTGGTGAGAAAACTGGATGTAGGTCAGCAACACGTGCCTGATCAAGGTGAACTACATACTGGTGGATTAGCAAAAGAGCAGCAAGGAGGCTAAAAGGAGTAATGATCCCCTCTACTCAGTGGTTGTGGGGCTACATCTCCAGTCCTGGCTGGGGCTTCCCAGTACAAGACAGACATTGACATAATGGAGTAACTCCAGTGAAGGGCCACAAAGGGGAAGAGCAACACAAAGCAAGAAGAAAAGAGTTACTTGATATTTAGATGATATTTAAGATGATAAGGATATTTGATATTAAGATAATAAGGGTAAGGAGAGATCTTACTGCTGCCTTAAATGACTTACTGGGAGGGTACAAAGAAGATGATGTCAAATTCTTCTTGGAGGTGGCACAGTGGCAAGAGGCAAGGCAAGAGTTATAATTTGCACTAAAGGATATTTTGACTTGACATGAAGGCAAAAAACATCTACAGCATGAGAGTTTGTTCTGAGATAGCTTTACCAGGCTGCAGAATCTTCATCCTTGGAGATAAATAAAACTTGACTAGACAAGGCCCTGAGAAACCTGACCTAAATTTGAAGCTAGTGCTGCTTTGAAAAGAAGGCTGAACTAGATGACATGAGAGGTCCAGTCATATCTTAATTACTCCATGATTCTATGCAGCAGATGTCTAACATTCACCAAATGAATCCTACCTGAATATTGCAAGAGATTTCTTCAAAAGGCTTTGCCTTGTAGACATTTAAGAAGAGGTCCTCTGACATACCCAGTAGAAAGCATGAACTCTCAGGTAATAGTTTATTTTTTCTTCTGTTCAGTTCTTTAACTCAGACATTTCATTCTCTCTCAAGCCACTGAAAAACTGGGTTTCAAAAGTGTTCCCAGACAGAATCTTTATACAAGCTTATTTTTTTTCCATTCCATGTTTAAAATCCTATCTTTAATACATTGGGTTTACAGGAAGTCTGGGAGGTTTGTTACTTAGGTAAATATTTTTTAAAAATGTGATTTAAACAGTCTTCAGCTTTTAATTTTGGACTTAAAAATGTAGAAGAGTCTCATGTTAAGATAGTGTAACAAGACATTCTTACCTCCCACGACACCTGAGCACATGCAGCAGACCTGCATGTCACCTGAGGGGGCTTGCACTGATCTGGTGGTCCAGGTGCTGTAGTTACTTCACATTTTTCTGAGTAAGGTCCAAACTATTAAGAAATGAGTTAATACAACTTAATTGTAAAAATAAAACTGTGACTTCTTAAATAACAGTTTACCCTAGTAGGGACATGCAGTAATAGCCTGAAACCTTCCAATACTTGCTTATAAAATAGATCTTGGTGGATTCAGGATTTATTTCAGGATCTGACTGTTCTCCAGAGTAGCTGTAAGGCTCTTCTCTACAGTAAATCCAATCAGAATAAATCTGACACTTCAAACTCAGAGGCCAAACAGGAAAGTGCCATCTAAACCTGTATTTTGAAGTTAAATGATGGCTGCACTGTAGCATCACACTATTTGTAACTGCCTATTTATATCTGTGGAAAAGAAATAAAGGATTCAGAAATACTTGAGCTCTAAGTCACTCTTTGTGGGGGGCACAGAAAAAAAGTTAGGTCAGTGCTTTAAAGCCTTAAACTGCAGACCTCTCCTGATCACTTTTGTGAAGAGAATGTTATTGAAGAAATGTAAGCAGCCCTGACTTTCTGTCTTTAAATCAGGACTTTGGATACATAATTAAACCAAGCCTGTTCTATAGCAAGATTGGATTTAAACATATTTAATACTCCAAACAGAGAAAATATTCTTCTGTCTGATAGAACAGGTACTGAAAAGATGAACTAAAAAAGTCAGGAAATGCTAATTATCATGTTCTAAACCACTAACAGCTTTAAAAATAAAGGTAAATCAATTTACCAAGTTGTATACAGAAAATAATTTACTACCTTACTTCAGATGAGAGATTAAAATTGCAACAATGCTGTGGAAAAGTATTTAGCATTTCCCAATGCTATTATTTGGGTAGGAGAGATAATCAGCTATTTTCTCTTTCATCTGAAGTCCCCTTTATAATAAACAGATGTTTAACTTGTCTGTTCCCACACAACAATAAGCTAGGTGAATCAAATGACTCTACATTAGGAAATCCTAATTTTAAAATGACTGTTAAATGCTTCTTTTAAAGGAGAAGATCCTTAATAGAGATTTCAGTCACTGAAACTGGTCTCATTTCAGCCTTACCCCAGCCTTGTTAGCTGCTCGCAGCCTGAAGTTGTACATCCTCCCTGGAAGAAGGCTGCCCACTGTGCACTCAACATCAGAGCCCTGGTAAACCTCTCTGTGTTCATCAGTTTCTGCCTGAAACATTTCCAGACCGTAACAGGTAATGGGTGAGCCACCGTCTACTTGAGGAGGTCCTAAAAATAAGAAACAAAGAAAGAAAAGCTTTTAACACCTAAGACATTTGGATGCTTTACACTCACTAATAGTTGTAAAAGAATTACCCCAGCGAAGCTGAATTTCTCTTGCTCTTGGTCTACCCTGTAGCCTTGGAGGCTGGCACGGACCAGGAACCACTGCTGGGGTCTGCACCAGTAAAGAATGAGATGCCTACAAAGGAAAGGTAGATGGATGATGTCAGCTAGGCTAGAACAAGCACTGCCATTTATGCCACAAGTAAGGGAAATCCAGGATCTTCCATTTTTTGAACTACATCTTCAAATATGTGAAGATCTGAAGTGGTCTGGTAGATGCTACAGTAATCACATAATGTGTAAAATGAACTTTTGTTTCTGTGTTTTGGTCCACGTGCAAGGGGTAGAATTAGAAACTGGTGAATTATCAGTACAAACCTAATACAGATGCTTGAAATACAACTTGCTCAATGTAAACTCTTTCTCTCTTCCATCAAACTGCAGTTTAATTATGTCTAAAACCTTACTCTACCAGTTGTATCCTTTTTGTGCAGCTACTCAGAAAGCAAAAGTTGGCAGAACTGTCAATCAGAAGAGATTAAAAAAACCCTGAGATTGCAACTTTGACATGGCTTAGTAATACTTCATGTGCAACAAATATCCACCTTGGATTTGAAATGCATGCAAAAGAAGCTACAGAAAAGTTGAGTTATATCTTTTGTTACTATTCTTCTGTTGATTTCTGACACCCTCGGGAAGTATCAGAAAGTTTTCTCTTTAAAGCTCAGATAATATTTCTTCTAAACTAATGGGGTTGGGCTGTGGGGAAGGAGGTTGGCAGGGTTAAAGTCTCAGCACACTGAGCTATGGCAAGAGGAAAAAGCACCACAGCTGAAGGAGTTCAGATTTATTCTTAAGACAACGTGGCAGTGAGCAAGGCAACCTTTGCAGGAGATTTCCATGTAGAGGAAAACCTATTTCTTATAACAAAAAGGGAGCTGGGGAAGAAATGGCAAACAGCAAGAATGCATGGTGTTAATATTTTCAGATCAGTCTGCCAGTGAAGCCCTGCTGGAATTATCTAGAGAGCCAGGGCTCCACTTGCTGCTGGGAAGAAGGGAGAAGAATACAGCATGGCATTTTGGCACTGGAGGCTGAACTCCACCACAGAGTGACAGTGCAAGTCTGTGTGTAGGGAATGCATATACATGAGAGGCATAACAGGGCACACCAAACTACTGAAAAGTAGGACAGTGTAACCCAAGACAGCATGGGAAGAGAGCATGGAGCACCACCCTGTGAAAGGCTCTGTCCTCCCCTGCCTGCTGAGCTGACTTGGCTGCTCAGACAGGGTGCTTGGAAAGCATGAAATCCACACTGCTGTCTTGGGCTAGGCCTTAAAAACTGACAATCTATCAACATTATCACACAGGAAAAGACATTGGATCTGTTTCTGTAAATAAGAAAAATCACTTTAAACAAAATATAGTACCAGAAAAATGCATCTTTCTTTAAGAACTAGGCAGAAACTCTGTGCATCACCACTGGAACTTTTTTGAGGTACTAGTTAGACCTATTTTGTTAGGCATTTCTGTACAGCATTTGCTTTTTAACAACTGGAAATGTTTTTCTTAAAGAGAAATTTTATTTCATTAAAAAGAATCAGCTCATCTCACCGTGCTTTGTCCTCCTTCCCCAACACAATAGACACGCAGGCGATAGGAAGAGCCAGGATTTAGTCGGTCACACACGTGTTCCCTGGCAGCTCCGCTGTATATCGTGTCCCACTTGTTTCCTGAAAGGTTAAGTGTGCAATAAACCAACCTGTCTTTTGCCACACTTCAGTATCCCAGCTTCCTTTGCCACAGCAGGTATCCTAGATCCCCAAGATAAGCGTGTGCCTGATGATTATTAAAAAAAACCCAACCCACTTTTGCTTTCAGTTTCCTGGTAAAAGATTTTCCTAGGGAAATTTGTGGTAGATCTGTTGAAATGAAATGTCTTCCTTATTTGGTATTCACATTAACTAGGGAGAGAATTTAATTTTAATGAAGTAATTATTATGGAGACAGGAAGCACATTCAACCATCATAACCAAATAAAATAGGAGAGATAGAAAAGCAAAATTTTCCATGGAAAAGAAACTTAAAATGATAACATCCATACAGGTTATGATTGATAAACCTTGTTCCTGTATTCCTGAATGGCCCAGCACCATCTGAAATGCTCATTTTATTCTTTGCTATTCAGCCAGATTCTTAAATTAGAAACTCTTCAGCATCCTCTCTCTCTTTTAAAAAGATGAAGTGTGGAATCTGGGGACTTAAAAGTCTCCAAAAACTCAATATATTGCAGAATTTGGAGGCCTGGGAATGAAAGGTAGTGCACAGCTCACTGAATCTTCCAAGAAAAGCTCAGGTAAGTCACTCCAGAAGTGACCTAATGTAGACATGTGATGGAGGAAGGAAAGAGAGACTAAAATATCTCAACAACTACAACTCAGACCCCTGATGGAGCTGCCACTACCATCTGGGGACAGTGCACTGGCTTAATGGGACACAGCACTGGAGAGCTACNGAATATTTATGCATCTTTCTTTAAGAATTAAGCAGAAACTCTGTGCATCACTACTGGAACTTTTTTGAGGTACTAATTAGAGCTATTTTGTTAGGCATTTCTGTACAGCATTTGCTTTTTAACGACTGGAAATGTTTTTCTTAAAGAGAAATTGTATTTCATTAAAAAGAATCAGCTCATCTCACCGTGCTTTGTCCTCCTTCCCCAACACAATAGACACGCAGGCGATAGGAAGAGCCAGGATTTAGTCGGTCACACACGTGTTCCCTGGCAGCTCCACTGTATATCGTGTCCCACTTGTTTCCTGAAAGGTTAAGTGTGCAATAAACCAACCTGTCTTTTGCCACACTTCAGTATCCCAGCTTCCTTTGCCACAGCAGGTATCCTAGATCCCCAAAATAAGCGTGTGCCTGATGTTTATTAAAAAAAACCCAACCCACTTTTGCTTTCAGTTTCCTGGTAAAAGATTTTCCTAGGGAAATTTGTGGTAGATCTGTTGAAATGAAATGTCTTCCTTATTTGGTATTCACATTAACTAGGGAGAGAATTTAATTTTAATGAAGTAATTATTATGGAGACAGGAAGCACATTCAACCATCATAACCAAATAAAATAGGAGAGATAGAAAAGCAAAATTTTCCATGGAAAAGAAACTTAAAGTGATAACATCCATTTTGCAGCCTATAAATACAGTTTATGATTGATAAACCTTGTTCCTGTATTCCTGAATGGCCCAGCACCATCTGAAATGCTCATTTTATTCTTTGCTATTCAGCCAGATTCTTAAATTAGAAACTCTTCAGCATCCTCTCTCTCTTTTAAAAAGATGAAGTGTGGAATCTGGGGACTTTTAAGTAAAAGTCTCCAAAAACTCAATATATTGCAGAATTTGGAGGCCAACTAATGAAAGGTAGTGCACAGCTCACTGAATCTTCCAAGAAAAGCTCAGGTAAGTCACTCCAGAAGTGACCTAATGTAGACATGTGATGGAGGAAGGAAAGAGAGACTAAAATATCTCAACAACTACAACTCAGACCCCTGGTGGAGCTGCCACTACCATCTGGGGACAGTGCACTGGCTTAATGGGACACAGCACTGGAGAGCTACAAACTTTCATTCTCAGTGTGACTGTGTTTCTGAATTTCAGCAGGTTACTTAAGAGGTCTAGATCTTTAAATTATTTAGCCCTATAGCTTTATGTCCAGTTTAGAAATGCTGTCATTTTCTCTTCTGTATGAAAGGACAAAGGAGCAAACAGCAGAAACAGTTATCCCAAGTGCATCACTGTTCAGCAGTGATAAATGCAGCACGAGCTTTTCTTCCATCTTTCACACATCCAGCAAAATACGTGTCCATGTCTTCTTGCCCTGAAATGTCTCCTTTGCAAATATTTGCCCTAGGTAGAGATGTCCCTGCTTGTGCAGGGAGGTTGGACCAGATGACCTCTGGAGGTCCCTTCCAGCCTGAAACATTCGATGATTTCCAAAACAGAATACACCAAATTAAGAAGTTAAACACAGAGCATCTCTTTTGACACAAGAGTTTTGTGGCATCTTCTTTCTAACCCAGAGGAAAATAAAAAATCCTCTTGTATACATCACTATTTTTTAATGGCAGTTTCTTGCCATAACTTTCCCTGTCATAATATACATTTTACTCTTCCCACTGGCACAAATAAGCAGAAAAAAGAACACAGCTGAATGCCAGCATATGCTCCTAAGACTTACCATTTAAGCCTTCAGAGATTTCCACAATGTATGTATTTATTGCTGCTCCTCCACTGTCTTTTGGGGGATCTATAAAAAACAGCAATATTCCAACTAAGCTTGGAAAATTAAATGGTTTTGTAGCTTCTGGGGAGAGTTTACAAAAGGCAAAATCAATGGCTGACTGGAGATGGGTTCTTATATAGACAGACAGCACCCTAGCTAGCTGAACCCTGGTTCAGAACGGCTACAAATCATTCCAATTCTCCACTGTGCAAAGCTGCCAGCTCACAACCCTACTGTGTGCTCTGCAGATGAAGAGCAGTGAGTGAATCAGGCTCCTGGGAGATGCCACAGCATGTATTTCAGTTCGTCTGAAGTGCCATGGAAGGCTGTTTGATTATGGTTTCAGGGACACTGGTCCTAATGGTCCTGTAATTTGGACTGCAGACAGGAAAAGATTCTTGTACTGATGTACAAATAAAAATATTTAAAAAAAAAATCTTAATATTTTGGACAAGAAGCCAGGAGATCTACACTGAGAATTGAATCTCTTCAATCTTTAATACATCACTGAATTTCTAGTGCACTGTCTTCCCTGGTACAATATTGGTACAAAACCTAGAGACCTCCCTCTGCCACAGAATCCTACTAATCTTTCAGAGCTGACTTTGAGAATAGCAGAATTAAACTCATGTGGAAACCCAGCATTTTGGATAAATAGAAAGAGCATGGTAGTTCAGTACAGAAGGGATCTGCTGCTGTAATATTAGATTGTGTATATGCTGGATGAGATGGTGTTGGCCCTTAGGCAAGGGTTACAGATCACAGACTTACTAAATAAAATGGTAATGCACATAGCACTTTTTTTTTTGGTTGGAAGGTAACGATTCCAAATGAAAAATAAGATTATCCTATTAATTATTGCTCATTAAAAAAGGAGAGTATAACTGTTCAAAATGATGGTTATTAAAGGTTTTATACATAAATAGCCAATTCAGTTATAGTTAGAGAGATTTTGATTTAAAGATTAGGTATTTCCAATAACTTCACATGTTCCATATCATCCACACAAGATAAAAGTATCAGACCCTGATGGAGCAAAGCACTCTGGAAAGATGCAAGACTGGACTTGCTGAGTACTACTTATACTCCACAAGTAGCTTTCTTATTCTTAATGCAAAAGAATTACACACGCTCTTGAAGATAAACAGAATTTTAACTACCTGTGACAGTGAATAAAACTTCTAAGTGTTTTGCTTTCTGCTAAAATCCTGTTTATCTCCTCCTATTTCATGGCAAAAGGGTAAAAAACATCTGAGCTGAAGTTTCTCAAGATAAAAACATCTATCAAAACTAAACACTTTGAAGAGACAGGCTGAACTTGGACCTTCTTGATTAAAAAAAAAACAGAATAGTGTCTACTTTTTCTGACAGAGAAATGGAAATTCTTGGCCTGCAAATTAACACCACTGTCTTTCTTTTTAATTACTGCAGTCCCCTGCAATAACAGCCCCTCTTACAATTGGTATATTATTACATCATTATACTGCCACCCTCATTATTTTGAATCAACTTTTTTCTCTTCATTCCTTGAAGATGGATCATAATGACTCAGTTGACTAAAGTGTTACTGAAGTAAAAGCTGGCCTTCTACATACAAATATATAACACATTTGTGTGTATATATATAGATACAGAGGATATACTCCAAACAGAGCTGGACTACAATCTTACCCCATGTTATTTTAAAACTCTGTGCATGAATTTTTCCTTTCACTGCAGGTTTTGAAGGTGCTCCAGGCTTGTCTGGACAAGTCATGTATTCTACTGTCTCACTTGGACTGCTTTTCCCTTCTGAGTTATAGGCAATGACCTGGAAATACATGAAAAAAAGAGTTATAAATAGAACAAACACACTGGCTAGCAGTACTGTTAAGAATAACATCAAATGAAATTATCTGTACACTTAATAAATCACCACAAGAACTAAAGCTATTGTATACCTCCATTTGACAATTTCATTAGTCCCTTAGTAAGACAATCACTACACTGAAGTTAAAAACTCTTGTAAATTCTGAGGAAAAGAAAAACCAAAATCCTGAAATCCTAGTAATTGTGAAGCTAATCATTTAAAAAAATAATCTCACAAATCAAATAACCTTCCATATCTCCCAAATTTCAAACGTTGGTATATAAAGTTAGGCTATTACTTAGGACAACTAAAAGTTGCCAGACTGTGAAAGGTCATCAGGCCACGCAAACAGCAGTGACATCAGTGGAATCGTGGGTGCTCATTATACTACAAGTCACTTTATTTCAAGTCAAGGACCTGAAAACTTGGTTTTTGTAAAAAAGCATCTAAGATCCTCAGAAATTAGACTGGTCTACAAAGTACTCTTTTTAATTGCAGTTGTGCTGCTTATTGAGAATGAAATGTATGCACAGGAAAAGTCTTTACAAAAGATGAAAAAGACTTAGAGCAGAGAGGCCACTTTTAAACATTCACTGAAGGAGCTTGGAAGTATTAAAATTTTAATTGCCATTCTTTTCCTGCTGAGGTCAAAATATTTTTGTGTAATTAAGTAAAGGGCAGAAAAAAAGGCTTTACTAACTGCTAAAAACCCCTGAATGACTGCAATTAATTAACATAGTGCTCTCCTGTTTCTACAGTACCTTCTCTTAAGGACACACATTCAGAGATAAAGTGTTTACGTGGCTAAGTTGTACTTCAAACAGCAAATGTGATGTAAACTCTTCAGTCCTAAGGGATATTGTGGCAAAGGGTGTCGTGAAAGTTATTTACAGGACAAGAAGGTGATTAGATTGACCAAGGGTAAATCATATTCGACCAACCTGAGTGTTTTCTATGATGAAACAACTTGCTCAATAGATGAGGGGAGAGGTGTGGAAATCATCTACCCTGATTTTAGTATGACACTGTCTCCCACAACATCCATGTGGACAAGCTGGTAAGATACAGACAGGAGAGATGGATCACAAGATGGGTGTGGAAAACCTGACAGAATGAATGACAGGCTCAAAGGGCAGTGGTTAATGGTTCAAAGGCAAATTGACAGCTTCTCCTGAGTGGATTTCATCAAAAAGAACCAAGTGAATTTTGACAAAGGTAAATATAAAATCTTGCACCTGGGATGGAATAATCCCAGTAGCAGTACAGTCAGGGGTCTGACTGGCTACTCAGCTTTTCTTTCATCAGCTCTGCTGAGAAGGACCTTGGGACCCCAGTGGAGAGCAAGGCAAATGAATCAGCAAAGCATCCTGGCAGTGGCAAAGGCAAATTATTTCATAGGCTCCATCAGCAAGAATTTAGCCAGCTGAACAAGGGGTGCACCACTAACTCAGCACTTTTTAGGCCATGCCTGGAATACTGTGTCCAGCTTTGATCCTCCCAGTTCAAGAGAGACACTGGGAAACTGGAGGGAGTCCAGAAGAAGGCCAGCATGGTGATTAGTGCGTTGGAGAACCTGACACAGGAAGAAAGGCTGAAGAACTTGGGTTTATTCTGACTAAGAAAAGGGCAGATCTAATCACAGCCTTCCAATACCTAAGAGGTACTGACAGAAGAGATGAAGATACTGACTGTGATGATAGGACAAGAGACAGTGGGCACAAAGTGTGCTAGGGAAAATTATAGCTGGATATAAGAAAAGAAAATAATCATCATGAGACCAGGCTGACAAAAGAAGTGGTCCAGTCTCTCTTGCTGGAAGTACTGAAGTCTCAGCTCATGAGGGCTAGGACAAGGTTGAACAGCCTAATCTAAGGCCCAACTTTCTATACAAGTTTGACCTAGATGATGCCCAAAAGTTCCCTACAACTCTTCTGTGAATCTAGGAAAACAAATTGCTGCTATTCTTTACTTTCCAGCTGTTAGTTTACTACGGAGTCCCATTTGTTCCTAGCAAAAACCTAAACAACCTAAAATAGGTTTCTTGGCTTTCATATTTGTTTTAAAAATAAAGGAGAATCGAAACAACAGCAGTGATGTTTGTAGAGATGGAGAAAAGGTGAGTTAAAATATCTCTCAGACACAAAGTCTCTCGATACAGTTTACAAGATCAAACAATTCCCTGCTTGTCTTTGTGCCCTTAGAAATGAAGTTAAATAGGCACAGTTAGCATTTACATATTGTAATAAGGTTTCCAATAATAAGGCTTTCTTTCAAAAGCCTTAAGGAATATTACTACTAATTAAGTCTTTCCCCTGTATAATAAAGACCTGATTAAAACCCCATTTGTTTCTCCTTTATGCCCCGTAAATAAGTGAACAGAGACTTCTGCTCATGGTCTTGTTAAAAAAATAGGGTATAAGCACTTGTTTTTTCTTACTTTAATGAGAAAATGAAGATGTTTAGGTTAATATATGCTAGTGATGTGAATGAATAACATACAGAAATATTTTCAAAGGAAGATTACAACCAAGTCCTGCAAAAACTAGTTTCAAGGTAGTTAGTTGTTCTTTAGTTTAACTTCATGTGTGGTCATAACAGTCCTAGCTTGGTACAGTCCTGTACCAATAGATTATATTTAATACTAATTAAATATTAAGTTATGTAAAAAAAAAAGTACTGCCCTTCATAACATTTTCTCCTTAAAAAATAATCACATTCAGCAGTGAAAAATATCTGCTATTTGAAAAGGGGTACTCCATCTTTTTTTGCTTTTAACCACACTCAAAAGCTCACTGGTAAGCCAGACTTCACCCTGAGCTACCAAGTTCACCCCTCAAGACTTATTAGAATGGGCCCAGCACCACAGTAATACAAATGACTTACTAGGTTGGGCTCTGTGCTATGCTAGCACCTATAAATGCTTTTTTTAAGCAAGGTTCCTCTTTACCCCAACACTTCTGGACATGTTTAGAGTCTATCAGAGAACCCCACAGCTACACTAAATAATGGTACCTATGTATATGCAACACAGAAACCAAATAAAAAACCCCAACAAAACAACTGTTAAGAACATTGACTTATGACCTGGAATTTCAAGATACCTTCAACTGTATTATCCCCTTACAGAAGTTTTTACTCCTGCAGAGATGATTAATGAAGCAAATGTTCAGCCCATGGCTTTAAGAGATTGAAATGTTAAGAAACTGGTTATCAACTTTGGTTTTGCTTTAAAAAGACCCTCCCCACTTCTAAGTCAATCCCAAGCTACTCTGGTACAAAAAACCAAACCAAACCCCAAAATATGAAAAAAAAAAAATCTTACCCTAAATTTGTATTTTGTACTACGCCTCAAATTCTTCACTGTGTAGGTAAGATCGTCACCATCATATTTTGGCTTGAAACCATATCCCTGTAGAATTAAACAAGATTACTTGAAACACTGTATTTGCAGACCAGACCACGTCCCATACTTCAAATCACTTTTTCAGACCATAATTACTATGCTCCTCTGACAAAGTAACAAGTGCATCTTCAACGTGTAAAAACACAAGGGTTTTTTTTATGGGTGAAGGAAATTAATTAACCATTCTCCAATCAGAAGAAGAGAAAAGAAAAGTAAAGACAGACATGTACAGCATCAATAGAAATGATATCTAACACTTTCACAGGGTAGAACATGACTTATTTTAAAACAAAGATGGTTAGGCTGAAATGACATCTAGGAGGACCACACGTCACAACACAAGTGCTGTGATCCAGCTCTTAGGAGCACACAAATTCACAAAGTTAAAAGAAAGCTAAAAGTCTTTAATAACACTGGTAACAATTACAATAAATAGAGAAAGCTGTGTTAGCTTGGTCACAGCAATGACAAGTCATTAGCTTAATTTCAGAAAACAAGAGTTTAAAATCTTACAGACAACAAAAAGTAATGATTGTTACACTTAATATGTATCAAATGCATACATTGTAGTCTCTTTTCATATTGAGAATAAGTATTCTAAACTTACTGAGTTCTCATCCTCCATCTCTAAGATATATGAGATTCCTTCATCTGATGGTGTTCCTGAGGGTTTTGTCCACTGTAGGGATAATGAAGTAACTCCAGCATTCATCAGCAAAGGACTTGCTGGTGTGGTTGGGGCAGTGCCTGAGGTATGATACAGGACTTCTTCACTAAAACCACTGTTTAAAACAGACAGTGTGTAAACTAGACACAATAATTCGTATCTAGAAAAACATAATTCTTCATAAATACAGCTATGACAGTTTCTTGGACATGTGGACAACTGGCAGTGGCAAGCTGGTACATGCAGATGAGGTAAGTTGCCCATGAGACTGTTGGTAACAAACTATTTGAACAAGGTTAACATGTTCTTAATTGAAAGATTCCTTTCTATGATGTAATTACAATATATTGCTAACCAAAATGTTTTCCTTTTTCATTTTAAATCTAAACCAATCAAGCTCTATATGCAGTCATCTATTAATACCATAGTGTCCTTCCTATTGAAAGAGAAAACATGAAGATGTAAGAGCATATATAGGAAAACCTGAAGAAAAAAGATATTTTAAAATATCATTGACAGCAATTCTATACTTTAAATCTACTGTAAAGTACTAATTCCTCTAGTGATTTAGAAAAGAACAGAATAGCAGCCTCATTCCCTGTGACTTTAAGTGTTGCCAACATGAAAGTCTTACTGCAGAGCAAATGAAGTAGAACCTACAGCAGTGATTTCCTAATGCAAGTGTTAACCTTATCTGATGATGCTTCCACACACCTTGAAGTCAAAATACAAGTCAGTTCTATAAAAAGCCCTACTGTTAAACACAGGGCTGCAAAAAACGGGTGCTGTGTTTGCACAGATGGTCTGACAGGTATCCAGCTAGACTCTAAAAAACATCCACCTGTTCCCAGCTGGCATTTATTTAGAGATTTACTGCTTCTACATCCCAGCTGAAGAAACACAGGCTTAAGAGCTAGATGAGTTTTGGGTTTTTTACTGTAAGAAACTAACATCAAAGATGTAATTTTAATCTAAAAGCTAGGGTTTACCTAAGAGAGCATCCAGAAGCCTAGAAGACAAAATCCTCCATGTGGCTGAAACAACAACAGTAGCAGTTCAGTATCTCCTGTGTTGGAACCTGACTTTCCTGAAAACTCTCAACAGAAAGATACCTCAACTTTCCTTTCTTATCTAACTGACATTAGAGCAACGCAGAAGTTGTAAAGTTTGTTCTGCTCTGAAGTCTCTTTGGAATTAAAATAAATAATATTAAAAAAAAAAAATCTTACAGACAACACCTTAGTGTTGCTAGAACTCAAAACAGATGCAAAATCTGTGCAGCCATTTGGATTGTGAAATAGACTGTGAAGTGAAAACATGTTAAACACAGAGGCATAGACCTGTCTGGGTTGGCATGAACCTCCAGAGGTCATCCAGTCCAACCCCCTCAACCAGAGCAGGGTGCTCAGAGCTCTGTCAACCCCACCTCGAATGTCTCCAGGGATGGGGCCTCAACCACCTCCCTGGGCACCCTGTTCCAGTGCTCCACCACTCTCGGGGTAAAGAACTTCCTCCTATTTCTAATCTAAATCCCCTCCTTTCTAATTTAAGCCATTGCCCCTCATCCTTTCACTCCAGGCCTTTGTAAACAGCCCCTCTCCCGTTGTTTTGTAAACTCCCTTATAAAAGGGAAAACTTCTTAAATTTGGGGGGGGGAAGAATAATGATTTTTTTTCTTTTAAAAGTCACACGGAAGAGATCACTGAACTGAAGATGACGTGATGCATACATCTACTGAAGAAATTTCAGCATCCTATAGGGAAGATGGAGAAAGCATGAAGAGAGGCTAGACACATACTCTGCCTATCTCTCTTCACAGAAATCTATTGAAGGAGTCACCTCGCAAGCAGATATAACAAACCCCACACCTTAAGAAAACTGAATCCCTTTACTTGGTTGAATCACTCCAAAATACACTGAAATCAACTAAAAGCCTTCCAGTGATACTCACATTTGACTGACTCCTAAACAATTCACTTAGGAGTACAATCATGCTAGCTATCTTTTGAATAGATTTTATTTTTCCAGTCTCCTTTAGCCACTGTTTCATGTGTGGTTAGAATTAAATTTAGAAATAGGAGTAACTCAAAGTATCTCTTCTTGTTGATAAAATCATGTAGACAAAATTCTGTCTGCAGGTGTCTGAGGTTCTCAACATTCTTCATAAGGAATAATCAGGCACTCTATCCTAATAACCATTATTTCAAGAGGCTTTTTAATTAAATAATATCATAAAGACAATGAAGTGCATCTCTATGAAATACTGATTTAAAAATCTATTTGGTGTGATTAGTTGAAGAAGGGTATTTAACTGATCACTGTCTCCTACCCACTTACACAGCAGTCATCTCCAATACATGCAGGTACTCCTGGATGGCACATTTACACTCGGACTTAAAATGGGAACAGGAGGAGACCCCAAGCACTGGACCCTGCTTTAGCTGCCTGCTCACTCCCTGTGCAACTAAATCTCATCAAGACAGTCCAGGAGTAGTAACTCAGAGTAATTAATTCCAAAAACATCATCCAGAAGGCAGCAACATAACAAAGACTGTGTTGGAGCACACTCAAAGTCATTCTAGCCCACGACACTGGCCTCTGACAGTGGCCCAAAGCAGGTGCCTAAGGAAAGACACAGGAACAGGCACTATATGCAATGCATTCCCTGAGCAGTCAGTCTCCAAAGTCTCCCAACGCACACCTCAGATCTCCTGAGCCAGCTGTAGCTTTCACATACTTAACAGTCAGCAGAAGATTTCTTCTGCTCAGCATGAATTACAGCCCCAGGTCTGTCTCCCTGTTCTTTACACTGTCCTTCATGCTATCATCACCAAAACTATACATTTAAGGAGGGATGATGAGCCCTNCACCAAACACACATCCTCTATTTCAGGCTATAAAAACACCACTCTGCTGAGCTGCAGCACAATGCTCAATATTTCAAATGCTGAATTAAAAAGAAATCAACCAAACAAATGCAAAATAGCAACTTTAGGCTTGTGGCTAGAGAAGCTCTGGTTTTGTGCCACGTAACAACGCAAGGTCCAAGTGCTACCAGGTAGTGTAGACACTGGCAGTCTACTCCAGAGATGATGGGACCTGGTTAATTGCTTTGCCTGAAGACCAAGAAGCACTCCCAAGAACTAACATATGCAGTAGGGCAATTTTAACTTGAGAAACCATTAATTTGGGGACTAAAAGACACCTTAGGAAAAAGGACATATCCAAGAAATGGCAAAACACAATACAGATACACCTACAACTGGCAGCAGTGGTTCAGACAGACCTGCTTCCTGCTCCAGCAGAGTTACTGACACCTCTTCATGCTGTCATCACCAAAACTCTAAATTTAAGGAGGGATGATGAGCCCTAGAAAACTCCTACAGCAGCTTCAAGAGCTACCTTTTTCTGGCACCATGTCAAACCTTCCTGGAACCAAGAGAAGCAGATGGTATGAGGTACTCTCTGGTCAGCACAGGAGCAGCACAAGCACTGCAGCATTTAAACTATTCAGTTCTGGCCCTCTGGCTGAGCCACTTGTCTTTATCATGATCCTCAGGATTTTAGTAGAAGCATTTGTTACATCAGACACGAAAGCCACAATTGTGCTGAATGTGTGAATCTCTACAGTGCAGTGCTTAGCCAAAAATTACTACTGCAAGTAGGAAATGTGTCCATGGTGGCAACTTCAGTGGTCAGCATTGGTCTACAAAGGCTAAAGACCAGCATGACCTATGCATTTTGTCCAGGCTTGAATTATGCTGGGGTTGGAAGGAATCTCTGGAGATCATCACATCCTGCTCAGGCTGGGTTTAGAGTACACAGGTACTCTGGAAACTGAATAATCCAAACACATACAGTGAATCAACCATGCAGCTGGACTAGATCATCCCCTAAGTTCCTTTCAAGGGACCTACTCTATATTGTATTTCATTTCAGTTGGACCAAAGACTTGTTTCTTTAAATGCCCCCACACATGCATATGCATTCCATATTTATGGTATATAATAGCAATATTTACCTCATTCCCACATCATTTTTGGCTGCTAGCCTAAAGGTGTATCCCATTGCTGGTGATAGCTTGGTAATCCTATACTGCTTCTGTTGGCCATAGTAACACTGGCAAAACTCTCCATTTCCTTTTCCCTAAAAGGAAGGAAGTTAACCACATTATTCACCCTATTATATATGCATCCATCAATTAAAGTAAACCACAAAGGTGAAGTAAACTCAGTTGTTGAAATAAAACAGAACTCAAGAAGTTCCCATGTAGTGAGGCAGTGGTATATGAAACTGCTTCAGAGGCTTTCTCCCCTCCTTTCCATTCCTCAGGAAGAAAAAAAAGCCAGGAAGCATCTGAAGCTCTGCCATCTTAGGACAGCTGTCCAGGTAGGGACTGGAAGATGCTTGGTGGGTGCATAGCAGATTCAATCCCCTGTTACAGGAAAATAGCCCTTTAGTGCCAGCTCTTGAAAGAAGTAGTGGACAAGTGAAAAAAGACAGCACTAGAAGTGGCAGAATTATGTAATTAAGATCCTATTATTTTATATTCCTCAAGGAAAAATTTGAGCAATAACTGTATCTTCCTAATTGCTTCAGAAATTACATATTTCTCCCATGCCCCTAGATGACAGAAGTCATCTTTTTTACACAACTTGATGTACAATCACATAAAACTACTTTTGAAAAAACTACAGAATTAAAAAGAAACTTGCTTACTTCATCCCATTCTAAAAGGTAGCTGTGGATTTTAGAACCATTATCACAGGATGCCTGCAACAGGAAAAGAATAAAATTAGAGCTCTAACTGGATACAGGACCACTGTTTCTCATTCAGTCTCAGTAAGTTCATCTACAAAGACAGCTTGCTTTCCTAGGAATTCTTCTCTTTTTAGTGAAGTTCACATTTAACTCAGTACACTTGTTTCTAGTCCCAGAACTGTGACTGAAAATAGTATGTTTGACAAAAATTTTCCATTTCAATGGCCTAGCATTTTATTGATAAATCCAAAACAATTCTGAAGAGTTGAAAATATTTTTTGATAGGGTTTTTAAATAATTCTTACCTTCCACTGCAGAGTAAGAGAATTTTTGGTCCGATTAATTATCCTGGGCAGATTTGGAATATCAGGTTCACAACTTGTTGTGGTAAAGCTCTCTGCTTCTGAAGGGCTCCCTTTTACACAGTTGCATTCTACTTGGACTCTAAAGTGGAAGAGAGACAGTAACATTTTGCTTCAGAATCTGCATATACAGTCTCCAAAGAAAACTGGGCATTCAGAATTGAGTTACTGTCTTGCTACCTCACTACTGGAATCTCACTGTTATGAACAACTAAGGGAAGCATCTTGGTCAACAGAAATGATGCAAAAGAAAAGAGTCTTTTACTTTGGATCCTTTACCATCAGTCAGCTTTAGTCTCACAATTACATTTGAAATCGTCTGCTGTTTTCTGTATTTTGACCAAAATTAAGCAAGAAAGAATCCGAATTTAGCCTGCTAAAAAAGGAGTTATATAGGAAAAAAAAACCCCTGGGCTCTGACCCTCATGCTCTATGGATTTTCAACTGAAGCATTGTTGGGTAAAGCCCATAAACACGACTAAAACCAGAACAGAACCACAAGGAAAACACTTGCATATGACGAGCTTTGAGTTAATTTATGTGTTCATCCTTCTCCTGAACCTGTGCTGCAGGCCAGAGTGGCCCAAATTAAATGAGGTATGTGATGAAGAACAGACCAATCTGCTTTTGCTTGGGGTTTGGTGATCAAAACAATACCCTGGAAAAGAGCACTAGGAGGTAGAGCCCTCCTCACACAGAGGCTCAGGAATGTCACTGTCCCATCTGAGCCTATAAAAGGACTTAACAGAAATCCTCCTCCTCCCTACTGCTGATGTTCTAAAACTCATGGTTTTTTAAACCAAGAAACAAGAGAATCCTCTAATGTGTAAAAAGGAGGGAAGAACACCACCTAACTACATCTTTCCAATCCTATGCTCTTCTTCATTAGGACACAGTGAAGCAGCAAATTCTGCTAGAAGGGTAGAATAATTAATGTAATTAATTTCAAGCTAGGGGTAGATTTAGTAGCACACAGAGGCTCAGATTCATTGGTCTGCAGGAGCAAAGGGAAAGCAATGCAACCTTTTAGGTGGCCAGCAGCAAGCATGTTCCTGCTCAAGGTACCTCCCTCTGGGAAACAGAGAAAGCAAAAGCAGCACCTCTGCCTGCCTCAAAGCACAGAAAAATGTCACTGCTCTGGCATGACATGAGAAGTCAAGAGCCTGGATGCTGGATGAACACACGACAATTTTCTCTTTTCCAAAATGTACTGAATAGTCAACTAAGACAAAAATGTTCATTTGTGACTCAAAGAAGGGTGAGACGTGGTTAAAAGAAGTAAAAACTCTGAAGATTTATGCAAATACACACATTCAATGAAACTTTTAGAACATGTCCAGTGAATTTGATGACCAGAGATACTCACTTTGCATGGTAATCGCTTGCTGGCCTGAGATCATTTACAGTAACTTTGTTTTCTTCTCCACTGCAAAGAGATATGATTTGGTTTAAGACATTGTTTCAGAATCCCTTACATTTATGAAAAGACACATCTATCATCCACCTAACACTCCTTCTAAGAAATAGATCTGCTTTTATAAATATATTTGCTATACATTTGTTTCTGCTGGTAATTACAGTAAAATGAAAATGCCTTTGTCTTTCAATTGTACCTACATGTACACAGTTTTGTACTTTCCATCTTTCCCACTGTTTGAAATCATCACTTCATAAGTATAAGCATCTGGTACATCACTCTTGTCAGTGTCTTCCCTGGTGTCACTGGATGGAGGGGACCACGTAAGCAGTGCTGTTCTTGCTTGAATATCTGAAACCTGTAGAAAAACAACTTTTGAGTCCTCTGCCATTGAAATGCTGTTGCATATAAATGCTGATTTGCCACGTAGTACCAAATACAAAAGAAGAAAATCATACAGCATCATCGTATCAGAATATTTATTCTACTCTATTATCTCCTATTTAGTTTTTATAGATGAAATCAAGCTGGAATTCTAAGAAATGCCATGAGAAAACTGAAACCCAGGGCTAAGTGCAAACAATTTCTAAGTAACAAATGCCACCCACTGGGCTTCATGAAAATGACTGTCATTTATGAAGCACGTAAGAGTTATGATTTTATTTTTTTCTTTATACCTTCTTGCTGACTTGGCTTTCATGTAACATACGTAGAAGCTCAGGAATGTCTCCAAGATGACTGGCATTAGTACAGCAGGTACATAAGGAAACTCTGCTCTGGCCATTCACTTAGGACTGTGACAAGTAGACTCTCATTAGATTAGAACCTATTTGGTTAACTATCCCAGGAAATAGTTTTTCATCAGGATATTAATAAGGATACAGCTACCTGAGGCTCTAACCCAGCACTGTTTGCCCCAATCTATGACCTAGTGGAGAGCTTTTTCAACAGCCTGTGCATTAGGAGATTGTAGGAAACAACAGACTGGGGAATACCACAGTTACGTGCAAAGCTAAAGCACCCATGTCTCCCAAAGGAGATGTGCAATTCAGGGACACCCACCCTCCCAGAAGACTGGATGCTGCTTGAAAGCCACATGACTATGACTTTTCAGGATCTTTTAGAGAAGGAAGTCTAGAAATTGGTGGGTGTTTATTAATACTGCACGTCTGCTGTTGTGGTTTACATATTGCACCCGTCTACTACTTCATTTCCTAAGATAACTGAAAACACATTTCATGATATGAAATGGCTAGTTTTACAATATGACTGTAATCTGTATCTATTTTGAGAATCATTGCTTTTGGAAATCTCTTACCAGAGTATTGGAAGCAAAATGCCATCTTCACAACTGGTGCTTTTAAATTGCTATCATCTACTGAACAAAAATCCTGAATGAGCCAGCTTCAAGAATGAAGCAGAGGGGAGATGACTTACTGGTAACAGACAAACAGAAAGGAGGAAAAAAATCAAATAATACAAGACTCAGTGTCTTGGAAATAAATGTCACTAAGCCCTTATATGCTAGCAGGACTATACATCACATCCTGAAAGGGATCAAATATTATCTAAGATTACCCTTTGAAGTTCTTGGAAATACAATTCAGAGTTTGGTAAGAGAAATTCCATTATCATCTTGATGTGGCCACAAACTACACTAACAACTACAACCTCAGTACAATTCTAACATTTCTGGAAGCTTTAGAGCTGTGGGAAGCATCTAGGATGGAAAAAGCTCCTTCCTGAACAATAATCATCCCTCCCTTGGTTGCAGAAGGCAGTAGGGGATACAGCAGGAAAGAAGTGTAGGTTCCTGGAGGAACTGCTATGTTCCAGGACTAGCAGGTCCACTGTAAGGTGATTTATTCCTATGTTTAGCTAACTTAACAGTTGATATTTTTTACCTTATGTCCATGCAGTATCTCTCTTACTACCAGCTAAGCCTACTACCCACCATGGAGCTGAACATCAGATCTTCCCTTTCTGCAGTTGTTTCTTATGTATTTGAAGACTGTGAGCATTTGTGTCCCCTCACTTATCTCTGATCATTTTTACTGTTCTCCTTACCTCCTGCTGTTTCATTACCTTAGGGCTTTGCCCAGAACTGCATGTAACATCCCATCTAACATTTTACTAATGCTGAACTGCCTTATGCACTTGACAGATTACACTTCTCTTCATATGTCTTAGTCTACCTTCTTTTACACTGGAGAAGTACTTCACTTGGTATGCGTGAAAGGTGGGGTTACATCTTACTGGAACATTAAAAGAGTAGATATTTCATCTGTTCAGTACAGAGAGATTAAGAAGAGTGGGAGGGAGATCAAAGACAACATTGCAGAGTAACAGGAGTTTGACTAGTAAAATTAAACCCAGAGTATTAGTGGGAATCATTAGGTATCAACTTGTCAACAGAGAACAGAGGGAAATGTTCTTTCAGTCTGAGAGTGGATGAAAAACTGCTATCCTGAGTTACTCCCACAGGGCAATGTTTGTTGGTCAGCTCAAAGAAACCTTCCCTAAGACTTCTAAAATAATAGATGACAACAGTTAACAGAGTAACTATAACACAATGAAGCAGTATTATGTACCAAACTAAAAATCAGTGACTGGTTAGGTTGTTCTGGTTGTTTTACTTTGTGTAAACAGAGTATGTGAATAAAGAATATTGGGAAAAGCTGAATCCTTGCTCTGGCCAATGTGCCAAAACTTAAAAGCAACAGTCAGTGGAACTGGACATGATCAGAAATGCAAAGTGGAAGTATTCACAGAGGCTGGGAATTAAGGATATCATAATGCTGCAAAAAAAAAGTGCAAGGTATTAAAAATGATATAAATTCTTTATATATACAGATGCACATATATAGGTAGGGAGAAAAGGAAGAAATAGGTTGGCCAATAAGCTGTGATTTAACAGAATTTAACAGTGAAGTTAATAGGTTCAGTGAAACAAAACCAGCTAGCAGGTTTAAAGACAAAAGATTTTTAAATAAGGAAAAAAAAAAAGAAAATCAGTAAGAAAGATGTAAGTCAAGCACTGCTCTGTTATGGGTGGATGTAGCAGCTAAGACTAAAACCTTATTTCCATCCTGCATTTACAATGAGGCAGGAATCTGTATCCATCTTTGGTAACCCTGTTGCTGGCCTAGGAAATTAGCAACCCACGCCCGAGTCACTGGGCCCAGTACACCCTGTCCAGTGGAAGTGAGGGTCTGCAATAAGCCATGAGGTCAGGTTAAACCACCCGTTCCCACCCACGTGAAACCAAGGAGTTGCAAGAAGCCAAGCCTAAGCTAGGAAACCCTGCTGAGGAGCACTGGGGAGTGAACTCCTTAGGGAAGAAGTGTAAGAGGCAGATACTTGAGAGCCTAGAAGAATGGGCTCATGGGCTGAACCACTGCACAGAAGGTAAAACTTAACTCTTTGGCAACAGTAAGTTTTGGAGATGATAATCTCCAACCTCATCCCTCATACACCTGAATCCCACTGAAGTTGCTACCACCTTCAGAGAGTGACAGTGGGGTCCCCAGAAATAGAGCTTGTGTGTGAGGGGTCAATAATCAATCAGACAAAAAGAAGAGAGACTGTAGGAGTAGGACTGAGTAACATCAAAGTGCTTCTTCAGGACCTTCTCTCTATATGAGGAAATTCACACAGAGGTGTCTGGGTATTTCCAAATTCTCTCAGTTGTTAAAAAAATCATAGCTACAAGCACCAACAAGAGACAACCAGAGAATGTAATTTAAGTCTTTTTCAACTTGTTTATAGAGCATTTGGTGCTGCCTTTCAGACTCAAACACCAGCTCAGAAAATAATTCTGAAAGACAAGTCTAGTTCAGCTATATTCTATTAATATGAATAAGGGAAAAAACCCAAAGTATTAAAAGATTAAGAATTGCTAGGATGAATATTTCCCATTAAAAAGTTTGTGTACATGCACTAGGGCAGTCAAACTACATCAGCAGATACCTTTTAAACACAGGACTCCAGCTTCACATGATGCAAGCATATGAAGGTAATTAGTCATTTCTTCACTGAGAAGCAATTATTCCACATTTTTCTTTACCCTGAATGTTCAATAATATCCCAATACTTGACTTTTTGAACACTAACCAAAGTTCTATTAGGGAAAATAATTACCAAAGGTTCAAGAACAAAACACTAGCATATTTTCAAACAAATCTCTGACAGAAGGAGGAAAAATTATTTCTGAAGAAGAAACATTAAGGTCAGAAGAACTCTCTATTCTTGGGTGCCCTGAGACACTCAGAAGTGGCTTTTTCAGAAAACTTGGCATGACTTATTCTTTTGTATGCTCAGTCAGGCAGCTGCTGTTGATTTTGGTTGCTGCTCTGAGCACTGTGGTGCTTCTGCGAAGCCGAGTACAACACTTGAGTCAGGCCCTAGTGCTGAGGAAATGAAGTGGTGGGCACATCTCCATGAGCTTGCAAGAGTGAATCTCCTCCTTAACTGTATTATGCATGTCCTGTGGGCTGAACAGAAGAGCAGTTTTAGCACAGGCAAGCTGGACTGCATTTACAATGACATAAGGTACTTAACTGGGGAGCAAGTTATGGAAGCCTGCAAGTGTACACAGGGCATGAATGAACCACAAAACATGATGCCCTCCCAAGGGATTTACATGCTATATAACCAACCCTCAAACTCTGAGTTCCTACTGCCTCTCCTATTAAATACTTAGGATTTGTGCTCCATTCTTTATTTTGCTTTTAGCTTTTCAAGCCCCCTTGTCTTCTCCATGGTTATTTGGCTAATGGACATGAGAGCTGGCGAAGAGTCTGCTCAGGCACTGAGGACTTGGAGTGGTGCAATCTGCAGGACCACTCCAAGGGTCATCTGGTGGCAGTATCACGTTACTAACAGTGCCATGTATGGAAGGATGAGATATCCATACAGGGAAAAGCTGAAGAGAATGAGAACATGTTCACAAAACCACCTAATTGGAGTCTGGAGGCAGCAAAGCTCATGTGCCACATACTGCCCAGAACTGAAAGAGACGTGTGAATGAAAACACACCATGGAGCCCACCACCTTATTTAAAGGTCCGAGCATGGACCTGAGCATTAAGACATGGGACAGGTCACAGCTTTCAGCACTACCCCAGGCTTTCTGGAGCAGGATATGGTGCAATGGACACTGATCATCTGCTCATACAACCACCACAGCCAGAATCCAGTTTTGCCTCTGCCAGCACAGAAGCTCAACCAGGCAACAGGATGTTTATGATCCACCAAGAGCAGCATTATGACACAGTACCCACAGTGAGTGGTTCAAACAAAACCTTATTCAAAACCCTACAGTAATATTTCTGATGAAAACTACAAGCAGAAGGTGTGAAAAAACCACAATCTCCTGGCTCATCTGTGGGAGGGTGAGGAAAATGTTTCCTTGGAGAAACTGTGGGAGGATTGCTTCTGATCCTGCAAGGCCTAAGCAGGTAACACAGCTTCCCTTTCTCTTTTGTCGCAGCTTGGGGGAGTACAACATCAGCTAGTCTTCCACCCACCCACATCCCTGACAGTCCCTTGCCTTCACAGAGCATAAGCCTCTCCAAGTGCTGGATGTTTGGCCGTTTGCCTTGTGTAGACTGTCTAGTCTGTAGCAGGCTACCACTGCCTAAGCCTGTGATGTCTTCTGAGGCCTACAGAGCGATCACTTGTAGCCAGCTACATGCAACAGCGTTCACGTAAGGATGTGGGGGGGAGGGGAAACAGCATGCTCACCTGAAAGGCATGGGCAGCTGAGTGTTGAGGGTGAAGGGAAGTGAAAGAGAACAAGACAGCCCAGCACTCCCTTGTCTTTCACATCACTAGCAACATGGCAGAAGGTACCACCAGTCTCGCTGTAACCACCCCAGGAAGCTCAGAGCTGTCATACCCCTTAGCAATGAAGTCACTGATGACACCTCAACCTGGATGTCATCTGTATGCCCTGACCACTGGCAGAGGACCGTGTGTACCTCTAGAGAACCGGCTCCCATACTTCTAGTCAAGAGAGAAGGGGTCATCCACATTCTCACAAAGTTAAGAGGGCACAACAGGCACTTGTGATCTGAGGGCTGCTGAAAAGGCTGTTGTCCAGCATGTTCTAGTGACAGCATTACCTTGCAGCAAAAAATTGTCTCTGCATCCACTCTGATGCAGTATGTGGCTAAACTAGGCACATACTCCCCTGATGGGACAAACTCTCAGGACTCGAGAGTCAAAAGGGATCAGACACCAGCCCCTTTAGCTACACAGTCCTGATCTGTTCCCAAAGCAGGTATGTTGTGTGCAGGGACCATACAGAAAGAGCAGCATGTTGCTGTGTTAAAAAACCCTCACAAAACCAAAATCAAAGGCAATTGTAATACTGAACACAATGTACCAGCATTAGTTCAAAATCTTTCCTGCTTCACTTTGAGAATGGAATAGAACTCTTCTATTTTGATGTATATTTTCCTAGAATATGTATGTGTATTTTTAATATCTATTTTAAATACATTCTTTTTAATAGCAAATGACTCCCTTAAATTCTTGCTGGTGTCATCCTACAGCAAGCCTGGAGCCTTCAGCTCCACTGCACAGGTCTTTACTGCTTGATCTCTCACAGAGACAGCAATGGGTGTTTGCCAGCATCTGTGGGGTCGAGACACACAGTGGGGCAGTGAAAGAACAGGCAGCAACCCAAAACCTCTGCTGCTAGGACTTTGCAGGTAACTTGCTGTCAGGAGAAAGATGAGATGTGGGAAAGCTGGATTACATTCCAGGTCCTGGATAAAAAGCAGTGCTATCAGATTAGACCTGCATTCATTTCTTACAACCATAACACCTTCTGACTTTTTTTTTTTTCAAGATTCTCAAAGTCTGGTCCTAATCGACCATTCTTCATTCCAGTCCCTACTGGTTTTCTCCACCCCAGACCTCAGTGCTTTAAAGTTCTGGTATCCTTGTCTCTCCAATATTCATCTTTCTCAGGCAGTTTAAGCCTCTTGCTACTACTGCCCTCCATCCCTGCTGCTCTCAGTTGTACCAACATGACATTCAGATTCCCATCACTCTCTCATTATCAGTCTGCTTGTAAAAATAACACTAGAAAAGCTACTTGCTTTCCACCGTGTTCTTTCAATAATTCACACCTGCTATTCTGTTTGTTCTTGGTCTCATTTTTGACTTCTCATCTATTTTAGGATCTCTCAAATCTTGATTGTCCTTCAGACCTGTGCTCCTTGTCAGAGCTGTCTCTTTTCCACTCGCTCCTTTTCTCTCACACACCTTAATCTCCTTAAGCTTTCTTTTCAGTCCCAGTTCACTCTCCAAAACTTCTTTTTGTTGCCCCTCCACTAGCTCCAGTCACCAAGGTCATCCTGTTAAGTGCTACTGAACTTGACTGTCACAGTTACTATCTACATAACATCAACAATTAGGATCAGCTAACTCCTCCCCATTTTTTTATCTCAGCTCTCAACCCTTTCTTACAGGACTTAATTCAGACACCTTCCACCCCCACGCTGCTTAGCCATCAAAGACACAAGGTCAGTGCAGATGTTGACTCATTCTCATGCTTGGACACAGCAGGACACCAAGCATTCAGTAGTTCCTCTGTAGTTTGTGCCCACTGCCTCTGGTCCTGACACTGGGTACACTGCAAAGAGCCTGGCTCCAGTGTCTTTGTGCTCACCCTGCAGTTATCTGTGTGCATTGATAAACACTTCCCTGAGACTTTTCTTCTTCAGGCTAAACAGTCCCAGCTCTCCCAGTCTCTCCTCACCAGACTGGAAAGCAACATATGAAAGCAGAATCAAGACTGGGGCATTGCAACCAGGGCCAGATTGTCTGGGAGGTGAAGGTATGTTTAACAAACCAAAAAGGAATTGGTAGATTTTTTTCAAGCAGGAAAATTGGAAGCCCACTGCTGACAGTTGCCTTCCTTGGTGAATTTTGATGTCTCTCTTCCCTGGAGGTGCCAGAGATTCTCAAAGAGAAATCTGTCCTAATTTTTCTTTACTTTTCAAATAAGGTTTTCTAAAACCTCATTAATGGTGAGGTTTCCAAAGTCTTGTCATGCATCTCTCATGCCTAGAGATATCTGGTGTGTGAAATTGTTTCCTGAACAGTTAAAACTAAATAATGTTACAGGAAATTGAGAACAGACTTTTACAGTAAGAGATGATGTTAAGCATCATCATTATGTTACTGGCAATGTTACAAGCTCTTTCTCTATATATTTTTTATAATTCTCTTAATACTGAGATTTCACAGAGTAGCCAGGAAAAAGAATGCCACATTATAAGCATCAAGACAATTTCAGATTCATAAATGTTAATGTACTAAAAATTACTTTGGTCATTTACATTTCAGTGACTGGAAGCCAAGTGAGTTTTCTTTAGTGCGAGAAAGTAAAAATCCTTTAAACTTGGAGAGAGAAAAGGAGGTGTTAACTGTGTAAAATAGCAACATTCTGGTTTTGTGGAAAGCTTTATTTACTTACCACTGGCTTGGCTATATTAGAAAGAAGTGCTTCAAGTGCTTTTGTTTCTTCATCCTTTTCTTAAAAAACAAAATCAAAGCAAACAGAGAGTACCCATGAATATAGTTCAGTGACTTCACAAGGAAATAACTCTTCAACAACTGCACAGAGACTAAAGCTTTTAAGCAGAGCACCATGCCAACTTGCACTCGTCTAGAGCAACATAAATCCAAACCAGGTTCCAAAGATATTCTTCATCTCAAACTATTTCCAAATCTTGTTCTATAATTTATGGGATACAGACAGCCTGGTTATCTATATTAATGTATAACTTTAAACAAACTACTGCTCTGAAGAACTTAAGGTTTTGTTTGAGCTGTTTCCTATAGATGTCTCTCTCTTTGGATGCAGATGCAGTTAAGGCAGATTACAGATGATGTTGTACATCAGCTGGAAGACTACTGGTAACTCTGCTGGCCTCCCTCAACTGCAAGAGCAAAGCTCAGCTGAGCCTTTGGTTACATCTCAGGGAAAGAATCAAAGGTGTTTTGGTTCAGCTGAAGGTAGAGTTGAGAAAAAAACAAAACAAAGCCTGGCAAAATTCTTGAAAAAATATAGGTCAAATCTAGACCTAAGACAGCTTATGCTGTTGAAAATAATCATGACAGTTCCCAATTTCTGAATTCAGGTTGTATCTCAAAGCAGTTCCCTGGTACCAACTTTTCACGGGGTATCATCCACACAGCTCTTGGGGGTTGAGATTTCCCAGTCTTGGTTAGACCTATTTTCTTCACATTCCTTTCGGTTTACTGCAATCTAATGTCCATTTGCACAAAATCACAACCCCAAGCTTCAGTGAGTTGAGAAAATCATGGTTTGTTTCCCTTGGCATCACCAGTTACAGCTCCCTGTTCTGAGAAAATCAGACCTGGCTGATGACAAGTCTTTGATGCTGTGTTCCGAATCTGAACGTGCCATGGCAGTGAGCTGAAAGTTGCATGGTGCCCCATCATCAGATTTGATAACTGCATGCCCAAGACTGAGTGAATTCAGTCTGATTACAAGATCACAAGCTTTCCAATGATATGAAGGTGTTCATAATAAATGCACTCCCTATGGCAGCGTGTGAGAAAACATGAACTCACAAGGACTAGTGTGAGAACCAGTCCTTTTCTCCAAAGGCCTGTCAATAACAAGTTGGTGGGGACAGGCATATGTTGATTTTACAGAACAACAGCACCTCTTTCACAAAATATTCCTCTTTAACAAGTTGAATGTAGGTTTCCTGTAGCAGACACCTGGTTCTTTCCATGTTTTCTGCAATATCAAGTAGGCCGATATTTAGCGATTCCTTAAAATTTAAGGACCAAAAACTCTGGACAAAGTACAGATTTTTCTTTAAACTGTGTCATGAAGTATAACTAATGAGATTTGCTCAAAACCACATGAAGACTTACGTGTCGGGAGTTCTGTTCTCTTAGGCCCACTCTTCCAATGTGATGAGCAGGTTGACTGCCCTTAACTCCATTCTAGGGCGCTTAGTTCAAGGCTGTCAAAGTGTGGTGTTCTGTCTGCTAATGCTCTACTCAGCCAGACACTGGCCTTACATAATAGATAAATACATATAGAATTTTTGTTAATGCTTACCTTCTACTTCTGCCTCTGTCTGAGAATTGCTTTTTCCTTTACCCAAAGACTTGCTTTTAGTAGAACCTGTGTTGATAGCGGCCGCATCCTGTCCTTTTGTAAGTCCATTATGTTCACTTGTAGGAGAAGGACATTTCTGAGGAGATGATGGAGGACTGTTTAACTTATCCTTCTGAGTTCCATGTCGATCTTTTAATTTTTTTTGTAACCTTTCATATGTTTTACTAGACCTTTCATCTCTAAAGTTGGATCTTCCATGAGCAGGCAAAGCATCTGAATGCAAGTAAAGAAGAAAAGAAAATTAAAATCACTTCACAGAGAAGAGAATTAAAATCTAGATAGATTTAGAATACATTTTAATATATTTAAAAATGCTATGTGTGTTTAGTGTGCAGTTGTGTGTAAAATTACATCTCTACTCCTGCTGGACAACTGAAGTGTCCAACAGGTTAACTGATATACACTAATTGGACATTAGCAACATGTTAGGTGACAAAGTGTAATCCTTCCTTCCCACATCTCTTCTACTTAAAAATGATTCTTAAAACATTTCTATAATCTTCCCTGAGCTGTGAGGTAAAGGATCAAGTCACACAGAAAGAAAAGTGCTACATTATTACATGAGAGTAGGTTTGCTCTGATGTTGAATAAAAAACAACAGAAGCTTTGGAATGCAGCTGGAGCTCTTACTGGAATTGTGCTTCAGCAGGAATCAGCTGGGAAAAACCCCACAAAAGCCCAGGGGCAACTGAAAGACTGAAGACAGTAGGGCTACCTCTTGGTAAGTACACTACACCTGCACACAGCAACTCCAGGGCACTGCTGTGGTATCATCCAAGTCCCATCTCGAAGTCAGAATGTGGCTTTGGTAAAAAATCAGTACCAGGCTAATGAAAAAGCCCTGAAACTGCAGATTGGTGAACCTTTCTGTCCAATTTACTGATTTTTTTTTTATCTGTTTCATCTTTATGCTTAGAGACAGCTCAAGACTTCAAAACAGTGTTCCACACAGCACCAACCCTTTCCTCAGTGTAATTCCATCTCTGATAAATGATGAAAGCTTTCAGAAAAATACATCCTTCAAAACTGGCCCAGAATTTGTCCATTTTCAGGTAAGTTGGATTACTTGGTCTGAAGAATTTAGTTCATTATTTGTTATTCCTTATGTGCTAGGAAGTATAGAAAACAAGATCAATAAAAACTTCCTTGCAAGAAGGATGAAAATCACAGAATTAGAGAATTTTTCTGTTTCTGGGGTGTGTTTTTTAGGTCAGCTGAATGCTCAGATGATTTGACAGAGGACTACCAGATAAGCTGGGACTACTTAAGAATTTGATTTTCACTACTATTAGAGATTTAGGTGCTCTTGTTAGAGAACTGCCACGCTCTAAGCACTTCTTGTTCTGCTTCCCCCCCTTTAAAGTCAGATTCCTCATACAGGAGACTAGCTGTGGGCTCTGAATTCTGAAAGCTATAGCCAAAGTTGGTGGTCTGGAATTAAATATTAAATCCATAGCAAATATACAACAAATTAAAACATTCCCAGTCTTCCAATATCCTAAATCCAAGGGCATCTTAAATAGACATTTAAAATATACTCCAAGAAACAAAACCAAACCTGAACAATCCCACTTGATTTTTTTTTACATTAGCAGTTTAGCACATTATCACTGAATTCATATTTAAGGGATAGAACCTGGCAGCAGCAATCTAAACAATATTATTCCATTAAGAAGTATCCTTTATCTTGTATGCATTTAATTATCATACTCCAATCTCTTAAATTACCAGACTGAAAGCAAACAACTGCCATTTACAGGAAACCAAGAAATTAATATAACTATAAATAAGTACCCAAAGAGCATCTAATAACACCCTGTTATCAAAATAGTGCAAGGAAGAAATAAAGTACAACTTAGAAATACAGAAAAACTATGAATTCCAGGAAGATCAAGATCTCTTATCTGATGGCTTTGTACCTCATGGCTATTTAAACACAGTGACTACATGGGGGATATTTTTAGATGATGTTAATAGTACCACAAAATGCTGGGAATCTACGCAGCTTAAGACATGACAAAGTTGTGTTTGGTCTCCCCTTCCATGGCTTCTTTCTCCAAAACCAGCAACCTGGCATTGTTCTCTGAAAGCCTTTCAAGGTTTGCACCTGCCTTATAGCAGGAATTTATCTACAGAAAAACAAGTCTACCAGAAATGTAAATATTAATCTAGAAGCCAACCCCTAAGGTAGTGCACACATGCACTTTGCCACTAAGCTGTCCTAAATAGAACTGCCAAGGACAGTTTCAACTACAGTATATAGTATCTATGTAGTATATAGACTATGTAGTTTCAGACTACAAGTGGAGTTTGTTGGCACACCATTATTCAAGCTGGATTTCCATATGGACATTGGACTAGTTCTGTGAAAAAACAGCACCATTTTTTTCATAAACTCTACTAGGAAGTCCCATTTCGTGCTTCAAACTGGATACTTGCAAGCCATGAGATCTCAGAACAGTCTCAGGTATGGTTTTAAACACACAATCTCAGGGGAAAGCATCAGCTGGCTCACTACAAACACTGCACCGCTCTCCTGGGCAAATCCATAACTGATACAGGTAAGAAATGATCTGTATGTTTGATGGATCACTGAATACACAAGTCAAATTAATTGAAAGAACTCCTCCTGGAATAATAAACTTCAGGAAAACCAAGACTCATCAATTCTCCTAAAGCTACTTACCCAGATCCCCGTAAACTTGTGAGGTGTGATACTGTGGAATGTACTGCGTTGCCATGTCACTGGCTCCGGTCACGGGCGAGTATATGTGACGTGGTGGAGGGGGCATCATGGCTGGAAGAGGAAGGAAGCCAGGTAGTGGGGGATGCGGAGGCCTGTGTATCACTGCATGACCACCAGGATGAAATTCTGGAGCCTGGGGAACCACCACAACCCTTCGAACACCGTTATCCTCGATAACCTGTACAGCGAGAGACACCACGCACCAAAAGAGAAATGACAGTCTGGAAAAGTATGCTTCTGTGGACTCTTAGACCAAACTAGGAATAGTAAAATCTTTAAATTTGAGAAAACGGGAGAGTATAAGAGAAAAAAAAAATAGATAGGCCAATTAAAGGGCTGTTGTTGTGGTTTAGAGCCAAGCTCATGCGTCTGCTTGCTGACTGTCACCACCTCCACCTCTGAAAGGGAAGGAGAAGAGGCAGAAAAATGCAAAACCCTGTGGGTTGGGATAAAGTAGTTAACAAAGTCTTGCAGTAGCAAAACAAACCGAGAAGCAAGAAAGGGGCTGCGGGTCCCCCAGCCACCCTCGAGCTCCTGCACTTTGCCCAACCTGTCCCTGGCCCAGCTGAGTCCACCACCAAGCCAGGAGGCACTCCTCATACTGCATCTGTTAGGGTAAATTCACAAAAATACTGATTGTTGGTAACATCCAGAGATGATCTTGGTGAAATTTGACTTGTATGTATCATGGTGTTAATAACTTTAGTGTCTATGATGTCAATGAAAAAGTTCTCCACTTCCTAGTAAAGTGCTGCAAAATGCTGCAGCAGGAACTGCAATTTGAGTTTTTTGATGAAACATTTATTCAGAAATGGGGGGAGAAGAATGGAATCTGGAATGTTATGACTACATTCAACCACAGGGTCAAGACAACCTTATGACCTAAGTTTTCACTGACATTTGAAATGAGGTGGGGACATGTACACCAAGGAGTAACCTGGGGCAACTGGAGCAGATCGATAGAGCAAAGAACTTAGTACAAGCTGCCTTCATCTCCACTGTTTAAGCTCAAGTGTATTATGCTTGGCTAGATTTATTCCCATGCCCTCATGTAAACAATTCCAACAAGTCCGTGACTGAAAGCTGCTTGGAGATTCAATCACTGGTTTTACCACGTCCCCATTAGGGGTTAGTATGCATCTGGTACATCTGGAATGGAGCTTTTCCCTTTGTTTTCTCTGGCAGCAATCTGATTTTTACACCCCAAAAGTATCCTGCTAGCTGAACCAATGCAAAGTAATTAAGGCTGGTCTGAGAAATTGTTTCTAAACTTCACCAGTGTCCTGAGAAAGACACTTCTGTAGATATAGCTGTTTGCTTTTGGTGTAATGGTAGAATGGAGATCTCTTGGGCAATAACATTCAGAAGATGTGAAAGTATGTACACAATGGAGCTGATCCCACCTTACTTACAGAACCAGAGAGCTGAAAATTAATAGAAGTGATCTGAGTCAACACAGCTGTAAAATGCATAAATACCAATCGACTTCAAAAAAGGGGCTATTTTCAGTATCCAGAAATTGTCCCTTATTGGGAAAGAGGAATTTCACTAAAGACAACACTCTCCATGTCTGTGCAGCCACAGCTGTGTGCTGTCCTAAAGGCCCAATATATTACCAGCAGCAAGTATGACTAGAACTTCTGCTGTCCAGTGAAATTCTCTAAAAGCTGAAAGGTAGTTTTAAATAATTAAGTCCTTTTTGCTTAAAAAAAACCCAATTAACTGCAATTTATCATGATTCTATCACACAATCACCTAGGTTGGAAAAGACCCATGGGATCATCGTGTCCAACCTTTCACCCTACTCTACAAGTTCACCCCTAGACCATATCCCCCAACACGACATCCAAATGATTCTTAAACACATCAAGGGATGGTGACTCAACCCCCTCCCTGGGCAGCCTATTCCAATATCCCACCACTCTTCCCGTGAAGAATTTTTTCCTAGTGTCCAGTCTAAGCCTATCTTGTTTCAGCTTGAGGCCATTCCCTCTGGTTCTGTCACTAATTACCCGAGGGAAGAGACCAGCACCAGCCTCTCTGCAATGTCCTTTCAGGTAGTTGTAAAGAGTGAGAAGGTCTCCCCCTCAGCCTCCTCTTCCTCAAACTAAACAGACCCAGCTCCTTCAAACAGTCCTCATCTGATTTGAAAAAAAATGAACATGAACAGACTCAGATTATGTAGGAAGCAGCTTCCATTAAAAGAAAAAAAACCAAACCACAACCAACCACCAGGCTACTTCCCCAGTTGATAGCAGCAGGGAGCTTAAGTTTAATAGTGCAAGTGGAAGAACTTGACAAGTGTGTAACTGTGCCTCTAAATCAAACATCAGCTCAGCGGCGGGCCTCTACCAGCCAACTACACAGATAAAAATGCTCCAAAAAGCAGTAAGAGCATCATGTCAAGTATATAATTTTAAGTTTAAAAAGTAAACAAGCTACCTATTATCTTAATGGTGCTAGTAAAACACGTACTTCTGGCATAGGCATGTTTGGTTGAGTGAACCAACCAAACATCACTGGAAAGCTCGCTACGGACATGAGTACAGACAGCTTGGAGAGGAGGAATAAAGATCTCTTTCAGAGTTTTACAACCACAGTTCCAGAAGAAGAGGAAGGGAAAAGTAAATCAACTTAGGAATTGCTTTTTATTTACGTGATGTAAGAGAAATAAATATGCTTTACTCTGTAGCTTCCCCCAGCTTCTAACAGAAGAGAGTAGGCTGAACCACTGCCAGTGAGAAACGGAAGCAAGCAGAGGAATAACAGAACTAAATGAAAATGGAGAGACCAAAGATGGTGATGCTGGAGCTGTTCTTCCAGGCTGATGGCTGTAGACACTTAGCTGGTTCCCAGTTTCTCTCACAGTATACCTGCAGTTGCTGACACTGCAATATACACTACACCTGAAGAAACCACACGAGTGACTTTGCTGGGACTGCATTAAGTGTGGGACAGCTCCTAGCTTGAGAACATTTCTGTTTCCAAGACTACTAAAAATCTCCTGGCTTCTGACTGGAACTTCCACCATAAAGCACAATGGCTGGTGCGTTCTGGCAACAGTAAATACTTCAGAAGCCTTCTCAACTACAGGATTTCCTGGACTGTGACACTGCTACTCAGATGAGAACAGCAGATGTGAGCTCATTCCACCTGTACTCTGAGCTGGGTAGATGTGAGGCACCTTCAGTTCAAAAGTCAAGAGAGCTGTGTTAGCACAACACCTACTTGCACAAGCAAGCTCCTGTGAAGGGCTAATAACAAGACCTAGACCTTCAGCCTGTCTGCTCCAAGCTGTACTCAAAGGAAGGATAAATTCATTCAGAAGTCTTATTCAGATTGGCACAGGTTACAAAACTTTTTAAACCTTATGTACTGCATCACCTGAACTGAAGTCCTCAGGATATGTAGGAAAATTCAGAATTTCACTTACCTCAAAAATTCTTTCTATTCTTTAAAAATGACTTCTCTTTAAGAATCAAGACTTTTTACTATGACACAGATAACTGGACTTCTGTGATTATTTTTAATTCGTTTTTCTTCTGCCTGTTTGGGAACTGTTTGAATCAGCAGCCAACTTACAACAGATGAAAGGTAAAAGCAGAGAGTTAGTCTGCCTAACCTAACAACCTTTTCTTTTGCTGTTTCTTATGCCAGTAAGATAATTAGTCCAACACCTGCTAGACACTGGGGGGTTCTGGGTTGCATTTTCTGTGTTGCAGTCTCTTCTCAGTGTATACCAAGGGGTGCAGACTGAGTCAGAGGCAGACTGGTCACAACAGAACATCACAAGGAAGACTTACCTTATGGAGAGTGGTATTCAGCTGCTCTAACTTCCAGGTCTGACTTGCTAACCACTAGACTTGTTCTACACTTGAGGGAAGGAGAGAGACCATCTAGAAGGCCAAGTGTCTCATTATAATACAGATGTCTCAAAAATAGCTAAGAGGAAGCATCCTTCTAATCTACTTTAAAGAATGTCCAGGTTATCTAGCTCACATTTAATTGTCACACATCTAAATTAGGAATCACACAGCAGAGAGAAAATGAGAGCATTGTTTTAAGGTTAGCTGTGGAAACACATGTGATAATTTATCCTCAATGGACAGCTGATATTTTTTCCATGTTGTTCCTTACACTTTTTCTAACTGATCTGTTTTCCTCCTTACCTGCAGGGAACTCTCCAGACGTGAACTATGCACAGACATAAAATTATGCTCAGAGAAAACATCCACTAACATGGCCATCAGTACAGGTCCTGCACAGTGAGCTATTTGGGTCATGACTATAATTCATATTCGAGGGCATCTACTACATTTGGATCCTGAACTCAACAAGGAACTGTGCTTGTTATTGTTATACAAGCAGTTAATATGTAACTTAACAGGCAGATACACAGTGTGAGAAGTCTCCCATCACAGAGATACTATGTATATACCTTATTTGCTTGACCACAGTGACTCTGAAACCTGACACATTAATTTACTGAATTGCCTATTATGGTTCCACTCCCAGAATCTACATGGAAATAAATAAAATAAGGATCAAGTGAAGGGACGTACCTGTGGGGCATATCCAGGAGGCACATAAATAGTAGGCACTGAACCATTTGGGGACATCATTGGAACCTGAGCAGGACCTAAATGGGTTACAGAAATATTCAGTACAGCACCATTTAATGATTTGAGCAAGTTGAAAGAACATAGTGAACTGCAAAGTCTCTGGAAAAAAATATACAAGATAACACGAATAAACAAAGGCAATGAACTGCACAGATAAATTATAGCAAAGGGCACTCTTACAGACTTAAACTGTGAGAAAAACATTGCAAACAAAACTAAAAACACCCACCAGCAGATACTTCTCCCTTCTGTCAGTAAGCTCACAGAAGAGCTTATGCCATAACTTTTTTAACAGGTGACAAGTCAAAAAGAAGTGTCTCAAGATTAAAAGACAATAGAAAAGACTTCAAAGCAGAAACAAAACAAGTATTTTAAATAAATTGCTGAAACCAGATTGTATTCAGTAAGAGTTGTAAAGAAAATGGCTTATAAAATTGCTGCTCTGTTACTATGGTCTTATCAGCTAAAGTAGTCTCAGTCCCACAGGAGTAGCAGGTGGCACACAGGATACTATCCCCAGGTCCCAGGGGAAGGGGAGTGTATTACAACCCACTAAGTCAGCTCCTCCTAATGGGAAAAACTGTGGTACCAGGATGATCCTTGTACCACTCAAACCAGAAAGGAGTTCACAGACACTTAAACACGACACAATGGGACTGTGCTAAGGTAGCATTTGTAGATAAAAGTGCTGCCTGGAAAATCTGGTACCTTCAAAGAGCACAGGGATGCTGTCACATACTTGGAAATTTCAAAAAGGTTTTGACAAATCTCTTTCAAAATCTCTTAAAGAAGTAATGCTGCTGTTGGCTAAAAATGAAAAAGGGTTTTTTGGGAACATGGTTTGAAAACAGGAGACAAAGAGATGTAAATGATCAGGTTTCAAAGTATCTAGAGTCACCAAAGGAGTCCCACAGGCAGGTCAAGAAGAACCTGTTCGTGGATTAACTTCTGGAAAAGGAAATGAAGGTGACAGACTTTTGGTAGGCTTTTAAAGAACTGCAAAGGATCTCACAATACCCAATGACCAGATGATAAAAAAGCCTAAGAAAGAGTACCTTAAATGCAAGTAATGCAGCTGGACAAAGTAAATACAACAAGTATTTATTTACAGTAGTAAGCCATAAATTAGCTGTAAATAAAGAGACTATGGTGTTATTACATCTCTAAGGAAGTACCAGCCAATCATTGTTCTGGGGCATTTGCAGAAAGAAAGAGAACACAAAATCATTACTAACAGAGCTAAAAACTTAGGTTTGGAAGAAATTAAACAACTCAAGAGAAGTAACCCATTAAGAGCTGTAAAAAAGACAAGTATTGCTTCTGGTTTAGGAAGGTAGAAAGAGGAAGGTTGTTGCTATGTGCCTGCCCCATCCTCATGCTCTTCACTTTAGGGTCTGATACTGGCCTCAGAGCAAGCACGCTGGCAAGGGCTTCAGGAGGGACCGCCTACAGACATCCTCACCTTCTCGTGTTTAAAATACACAAGGCAGCAATGGCTGAAGTGTAATCATTAAAGGAAAACTGAAACACATGGGAGTGAAGCCAGGTTTTGTGGCAAGCACATAAGGTTGGGATTCAGACACTCCAGGCTGGTTCTCCAAATTGCCAGTTCAGAGCAGTGAAGCTGCCAAAAGTGCCAGCCCAACTCTTGGTGAAATTTCAGTAATACTTCTGGAAATAGCATTCAGACTTCCACATTAATGTTTTATAAACTCAGTTAAGATCTGCAGATGGGAAGCCCTAAGTAAATGCAAAGAACTGTACACAAGATCAGCATACCTCATTCTGTTAATTCTTCTGTCAAGTTCCTACCTAAAATAACTGTGTCTGGATGCCAAGAGCAGGGAAAAAGAACAAAATCCAACTTGATTCCACCTGTTATAGGGTCTTCTTTAGAATAAGACACAGAGGTTTTGAAATGTATTACCTAAAAAGAATCATAACTTTAATATCCCCACAATGGGGGGGAGAGGTGAAGAGACTTTTAAGAACAAGGTCTTTAAATTCAAGATTGATTAACTGTTTAACAGCAAAGAATACAAGCACTACAGTGATCTATAAATTGTGAGCTCAACCTTCTCTGGGTCTTTCTGCTCTGCTGAAATAAAAAATAAAACAGGTTTCAGTGACAGTTTCTTGGGAGTGAAGTGTTAAAAAGAAATGAAAGTGGCAAAAGAGAAGGTGAAAAAAATGCATTAGCTTACAATAAAATCAAAAAGGTAGAGGAAGAATATTCAAGTTGCCACTCAACCAAAGAATGGCTTCATTTCTTATACAAGAAGGTGCACTCTTTGTATCTTGTATTGCTTACTTGTTGTTTTCTCACTAGGAACACCAAACACTGACATGTTTATTAAACTCCCAATGTTAAACTACGTAAGTCGCAGGTAAATTGAGAATTAAGACCACAGTTACATGAACTTTCTACAGCAAACTCAACGTCCTTGGCGGATGAAAAAACTCTGACACAAACAGCCTGTTCATGAACTGCTATCTCTTGTTTTTGGCTTCTTTGTTTTGTTTTAAACATCTAAAGAATATTGTTTAACAATCTCTTTAAAGCTTGCTTGGTTAGTGATTTCATCTCTCACAAATACCAACTAAGCAGCGATCTCCAACCCAGTACAAAGGTTGATCAACAAAGCCATCTGCAGCACACCCATAATCTAGTGGTCACAAAAAGAAAGACATAAAGGCAACATAAGAACCTGAAAACTTACTGCAGTGTTACAATAGTCAAATTAGCACTCTGAAAACTTGCATCCCATTTTTAGCTCTTTGAAGTTCCAGAACGAATGAAAAAATATTTTTAATATTCAAGATGTAAAGGTGAACTTTAATTTACTTCTGATTAGACTTCCAAGTTCCTGTGGAATGAAATTAGATTGCAGGGGAGTATTTGAGAAAATGGCAAGCATGGGAAAAAAAGCTGGTAGACTTTATGTATTTTAATGAGCATAGGGTCTTTGCAGTGAAATTACCCATGTGTTGAATGAAAGCCTATTACTAGCTGCAAAAACAATAACAAAAAAGCTTTCCTGGGTCTAAAGATAAAATGCCATAAAAGTAGATTTTTATCCTTTGAAAAACAAGGAATACGAAGATCCTGGCTCTATGTCAGTGAAATAATGAGGAGTTTTCATTTTGTTAGGTATTGGCTGGACTAGTGCATGACAAAGCCAGTGTGCTTTACCATGAGACTGATGATAAAGTACCAGCAAACAACTGCATCAAGAACTGATGTTTGGCAAGCATCTCATTTTCTATACTGCATGTAAATGGAATGGACTCAGTCCAAATCCTGTATTATGGATGCTGAGGTCCTGACTGTCTCGAATCTTCCATATACTTTCAGGTATAGAAGTTTGCTTACATAAGAAGTGTCAAAAAAGCATTAGGGAAGAGAAAACAAACAAGTAATTGGGCTTTATTCTTGAAAAATGCCTCAAACACAGTAAAGCTTTATCTAACTCAATTGACAAGAACCAGATGTTTTACCCTCTCTGTTTTTCACTGCCCTGAAATTTGCTATTTCACTGCTAGGAAAGGGAAAACTTCTGAAGTCCCTACGTAAGCATTTTGCCTTAAGGTTAAAACAAACAAACAGACCAAAAAAAGATACAAGAAACTGAAATCAAGGTGCCTCTCAAAGCTCATGTGAAACTTAGAATGTGTCCTGAAATAGGAATTACACCCAGAAAATCCCCAACAACAGGAGGAACCCCTCCCCACCCCCAGCAACAGCTGGCCCGTCTATTTGAGCAGACTGTAAAAACCTCATTATGCTCATTACAGCCAGAAACGTGGAGGGAAATTATCGGCGCCGCATAATCGCTAGGATGGTGACAAAGATCTAAACATAGCAGCTCCTGAAAGACCTAAGGATCCCGTCACCGCTTGCCTAACAGCCCCACGATTTCTGTTCAGCTAAACCAGGAAGCGTCGCCCCGATTTCAGTCGCTCACAAGCAGGTACCCGGCGGCTGGGCAGCGCAAGGCCGGTCCCCGCTCACCGCCCGCCCGGTGAATGCTCTTCCGGGGCAGTAACCGCCCACAGCCCCGCTCTTATAAAACCCGGGCTCGCCATGGCCTCCAGCTCAGAGACTGCTGCTCCCCTTGCGGTGTTGGGGCCACCGCCGTCCCCTAGGCCCAGCCGGNGCTGCAGCCTACCGCTTGTCATTGGCTGGTATGAGCCGAGTTCTTGAGCCGAAAGCTTTTACCTTAATTAGAGTAATTAAGTAATAAAGGATTACTTCGGCCCAATCCTTCCCTAGGATTTACCTCGAGCTAACCAGCTAATCAGTTAACCCTTAAGAAAGGAGGTGCACAAACAGATCTGGTTGCAAACACACACTTTTCGGCGTCGCATTAAGCAAGCTGCAATGACTTTGATACTAATCTGTGTGGATACTGCGGCTCAGGAGCACTGCTATACTTAGCGTTGGTCTCATGTGAACGGCGATGAATCACTGCTATCCCCAGGAGGAAATAGCATTCAGGATTTACTGCAGCACATTAGGTTAACTATGGCTCTATAACCGAACACCCACACTTTGACATCACGCGGGCCATGATATGCATCACTGACGCAAGCACTGACGGGATCAAACACAAAGGCCACAGCAGCTGAAACAATAAGAGTGCGTAGCTGACGTAGCAGCGCAGCCCTCCAACACCGATGGGCTGCAGTAAATCAATAGTCCCAGCTGCCACAAATAGTGGCACCGCTCTGTCTTTTACATAACGGCTAAGACTTCACAAAGTTTTATTTTGGGCTTTAAGCAGCTACAATTAATTTCAGAAACCAGTAACAACAACCACCACCAATGGGTCATCGTTTGTCTTGCAAGCTGCGCCTGGAAAAGACTTCCAAATGAGTACTCTAGGTTAACCAGGCACCGAGAAAATGTCACAAAGCCTCAGCAGCTTTACATTTCCTAGGTGCAATGTAATCAAAGCAAGTAATAAAAATAGCCAAACAAACAACAAACAATCAAAACCCAACCACAACTTACTTTAGGCCTGAGCTGCGGGAGAGGAACAAGAAGGAACTAAACACTGCAAGGACAAGGGCGCTCAGAAGGCTTCAGTTTGCAATGCTGTCAATTTAACACATTCCTTACGCTCTGAATTCATCCTGGCAAAACAAGCCCTTCCCCCACCCATCTGTCTACTTTTGCCATCAAGGCTGGGGAACGGCAGCTGACAAAGCTGCAACATCAATTTAAGTCTATTAATTGGCCAAAAGAGAACCCAAGCAGACACCTATCAGTAGACTGCAGGCTGGCAAACACGAGGAAAAACCGAAGGTAAAACATTCACATAGTTCCTTTCAAACACAGGTGAAAAAAGCATCAGTTTCATCCGCAGAGACCTTGGAATAATGGATAAAAGAGCAGAAAGCAATGAAGCTGAACTACGGTATTTCTGAAGATTACGTCCTAATGAGATCCTGATCTTTCCCATGAAACCATACATACATACACAGGAAAAAAAAAGACATGAAATCCCTTTTCATAGGCAAAGTGCAGAGATGACAGGTTCCTATAGCACTTTATCATTAATAGAGCTATCAGTTTTCTTTTATAATGGCCTCACCTACTTTCAAAGGAAAAAGGTGACAATGGTTTCTATGTTCAAATGTTAAATGCGCTTCCATTTCACCTCTTCCTAAACAATGGCCCTGGTGCAGTTCGGTGATTAACAAAGACTGCAAGCCCATGCCTTTGAATGGAGCAAACTTCACAACACAAAGCTACACCTGGGAGCTTGCAGAAGGATGATTTTGGTCTTTTGAGTACTCCCGACACTAAAAAGTGTTTATATATTCTTTCTGGAGCAATTGTGTGGCACAGTCATCGACTATATTCTACTTTGTTAAAAAAAAAAGGTACCAATGAATCAAAGATGTTAATGTGGAAATAAACCAGAGAGTTTCTACTGTCCAGCCTAGGTTGTTAAATTCCTCCATTTCATTTGCTGTTTCAGGTTTAGACTTTGGGTAATTATTTAGTAACTATGTGGAAGAGTTATATAAACAAATGTTCTCTCGTAGTCTTCCAATTTAAATATCAGGTGAACCAGAAATGATTGCATTTCAAAGGAAGTCAAATGTGATACAGCACTCTTAACACTAGGAACTTTTGATGAAAATCACAGAATCAGAATGGTCTGGGTTGGAAGGGACCTTAGAGATCATCTCGTTCCAAGCCCCCTGCCCTGGGCAGAGACACCTCCCACTAGACCGGGTTGCTCAAAGCCCTGTCCAACCTTGAATGTGATGGAGCATCCACAGCTTCCCTGGGCAACCCCTTCCAGTGCCTCACCACCTGCATGGTGAAGAACTTCTTCCTAATTTCTAATCTAAATTTATCCAGCTTGAAGGCATCACCCCTCCTCCTATCACTACAAACCCTTGTACAAAGTACCTCTCCAGCTTTCTTGTAAGCCCACTTCAGGTACTGGAAGGCCACAAGAAGGTCTCCCCAGAGCCTTCTCCTCTCCAGGCTGAACAAACCCAACTCTCAGCCTCTCCTTATAGAACAGCTCTTCCAGCCNACCTGCTGAGTGTGCAACTCAATTCCACTGTCCATGTCCCTGACAAAGATGTTAAACAGCATCAGCCCCAGTACCAATCCCTGCGGAACACCACTTCTCACTGGTCTCCTCTTGGACATTGAGCCACTGACCACAACAATTTGAGTTAGCTCTCTGAACCAGCTAACTCCTTATCCACCGAGTGCTCATTCATCAAATCCGTATCTCTCCAGAGACCACCTGTCATGTGTGCTTTGCACAAGTCCAGGTAGATGATGTCAGTCGCTCTTCCCTCTGTTTTTATTCTTAGCAAGAAAAATAATCACTTGTTCTAATCTCCATCACATATTTGCTCAGCTTTCCCCTCAAGGACAGCCTAATTTCATAGCACTTATGCTGAGCAGTCCTGATCTGCACATTTTCAGACTAATATTTAATATTTGTGCACACTGCTTAATCATGGTCCTTTTGATTCACAACATTCAGGACAAACTACAGTTTAATCATCCAACAGTTGTTACCACTAGAATTTGTGTTTTCTAATCGGATGAATTTTTTTGGCTGTGTAACACTGAGGACTAGAAAGTTAAAAAGGGAAGCACTGTGACTGATGGTTGGTTGTGGTTAAGAGGTGAACAGCACTAGTCTCAAGAGCTGGCAGTTCTTGGCGTGTTAACAGTGACTGCTATGGAAAAGCACATTGATTCAGAGAAGAGAGATCTTGGAAAGAACAAGCATTAACTTCAGCTTCCCCCCCTCCTCTGCCTGATTGTGCCAAAAATGAAATTATACAGCATAATTACTTGTAAAGGCCTTTCCAGCATTATTAAATTCAACGTATTACATTAATGAGGTGGGTTCTTTTCTGTGCACACTTACCTGGCTACACTGATTTGAAAGTAGAGTGCAAAATTATCTGGCATGTTCTGGTGTTTCAGAGCTGGCATTCAGAGAGGCCCCCACTCCTTTGTGTGGATAATAAAATTCTGTTTGTGTAAACTATGATTGTAACAACACACAGAGTGTCAGAAACTCAAGTAAGAAACGAATACCAGGAAAATCCACCAGAAAATTTGGTGGCTAACTCCAATTTTTTTCACCCAAGGCAGACACCTCTGAAGATGTACTGCTTTGAGTTCCTGGAATCTACTAGTACCATGTACTTTCATCTGAAAAGCTCCAAACTGTTTAGGCTTTAAGCTAATTATATAAACAAACACAATGCAGATTCAGATGGTTCATTTCAAATAAAACCAAAGCAGAATAGCAATTATGATTTAGAAGTGTGAGAAGCTGAAGTCCTTCTAATATCTAAAAGAAATATCACAAGCATCTTTCCTTAAAGGGACCAATTTGGGAGTGGTGATTCCTAACTGGAAGAGTTAAAACTAGGATGTGAGGTGTCTCAGCTTTCCAGGAATCCCATAATCCAGGATTCCACAGGATTTAGCAGAAGGAGGGAAAGCTAGCTGGATCAAAATGAGACTGGTCCACAAGTAGAGTTCCAGTGTGCAAAACCACAGCTAACTCTGGTTTGCAGTAGCAGTAACAGGTTGATGATAACTGCTCATTAAAACAAAAAAGGTCACACCCAGCAGCTCTGTCCCACTGGAATTTTACTCTCTTAGCTGTAATTCTTGCATTAGGTAGGTGAGTTTGCTGTCCCGAGCAGATGGAAAGGTCTTCTGTAACAACAGAAAGAAATGGACAGAGGGTTCAGTCCTAGAGGACTCCCTCTCTCCACACTCACTGCATACAATTATTTCCATGCCTACCTTCAAGGTGTTCATTTGAGTCCACCAAAGGTTATACTGATGTTGCAGTTCCACAAACACATATTCAGATGTAGGTTTCTAAACTATGAAACACATTTTTAGCTACCACTTTGTTACACAGCTTTGTTTCAAATCATGAGTGAAGGAAACAGCCCCTGACGCTTCAAAAGGTGACACTTGGTAATGCAAAATCCTTCTGTCATGACACAAACTGTAGGGAACAAGCCCTAATCAAATGACACAATCATCACATGACAAAGATGAGACATAAGATCAAATGGAAAACATCTGATGTTACACACCTTGCACTTTGCAGCATCTAGAGCAAACACTTGACTTCAGCAGGGTGATTCAGCAGCTGCCTCCAGAGGACAACTCTGTGCTTCTGCACATTTATCAGGGAGCCACCTCATACCAAATGACACCAATCATTAAGCACAGTGTGTCCTCAAGTAGATACCTGGTTCAGGCCTGCTCTAGTCACTCTTCTGTCCAATTTCCATAGAGCACATCAAGTTTTCTTAGAGTAGATTCCTAGTGTCAGCAGAACTTGCTCCTGCCTAGGAGAGTGCTATGAATGCTAGACTACAGAATAACCTGGGTCATGCCTGCTGAAGATGAGCCACTAGAAACTGGAATGCAACACACTAAGCTCCTGCCCCTGCTAGAGAGGCTGAACTCCTTTAATCCAAGAGCTCTAAATGGAAAATACAGAGCCAGCCTTTAAAAGGGGAACCAGAACCCAGGACACCACCCGAGTCAGCAGGACTCCCCTGTTACATCAATAGCAAAAGGTAGACTGCCTCCCTTTGGAGTTTCCTTCTACAATCTTATATTCTTTGTTTTTTTTAAGGGGAAGATTCCCATCTCTAAAAGACACCGTGGAGAAAAGCCTAAACTCAGCATACCCCAGAGCCTCATGGCTAGGGGACTCTGCTTGAATCAAGGAGCTACAAGTTCAGTTTCTGGGGTGCTTCATAGAGCTAAAAACTCCAGATCTCCTTGATTCTGGATAAGTGCTTTAACCAATTTCCTGCTGCTGACACTGTTTGCATTTGGGGGTAAACTTAATATAGTCTGAGTAAACAAACAGCTGTTCTTGTTGGAAAGGGAGAAAGGCAACATTTATCCATCATCTCTATGTTGTCTCTGGGCCAGCATCTCTTTGAGGCCTGGCTTCTGGCTGTCCCCCTGCAGCCTCACGTCTTGTCCCAATAGAGACACGTAGGGAATTCCATGGACAAAACAGGAGAATCCGTGGATTCATTGTGCTCACAAGGATTAGGTCATGATTCAGTGGGTGACCTGAGAATTCTGCAGCTGAAAACTTCTTAAGCTAGAACTAAGGTGGAATCCAACCCCTGTGAACATGAGCCCTTGCAATTAGAGTTCATCCTGCAGTTCATCTGTACTTTATTCTGCCTTCTCACCACTAACAAGCTGAGCCTATGAATGCAGCTACAACAGGGGATGCTCTGAAGGCAGTGGAAGTAGAAGTCTGGCTGAAAAACTACTGATCTTGAAAATTCTTAATAGGATGGCAGCTGATGTGACAAGTACTTAAACCTGTAGATTAAGTCTTCTGATTTTGATAATGACTTAAGGTCAACTCACGGGAATTTTCATGTTCAAAAAGATTGGCAGAAATTTGGCCCCAAATTATTTAATCAATCCCACATCAGGGTACACATGAAAAAGAACTGATGGCCTCAGTCAGACTTGGCAGCATAGGATGGCATCATGCTTACTACCAACCCCTACAGCCTATTCTGTAGTGAAATGTTTCTACTCTCACAGAGATCACTAAAAACCTTTGACCAATTCACACTGCAAACCTCACATTTTATGCTGAAAAGGATTCAAAAGTGTTTTTCAGGTTCTGCGTTAGCAAAAAACCCCAACCAACCAACCAAAACCCCAAACTCCAAAACCCAACAAACCAACCACCACAGGCCAACTAAGAAAGGCTTTTAAAATTTTATTTAAATCTTTTAACCTTGTTTTAGGATTTGAAATTTAAAATTTGGTCTTTTCAGTGGTTTATGTGACAAAAGGTCCTTGATTCTCCACAATGAACTCTTTATGGATCCCTTCAACAAGGAATTATTTTCTCCCAATCTCCAAAGCAAGTTACCACACAGGGAAACTATGTAAGCTTGAACATTAAGAGCATCTATGACAAAGGTCATTGTTGATAAAAAGCTTTCAACAATGTTAATAAATATGTATTATCAGCAAGAAAGTATCTGGTAAAGCAGTAAGCAGGGACCAGACACAAAGATAAGCCTATGCCATTGCAGTCTTCTCTTCAAATTCAATTTGCTCTGTAACCAAATACGTTTTAGAAAGTAACATACCCACTGCTTTGGCAGCCAAAAGGAACTCAGAGCCAGAAAGAACTATGTAAGGAATCTACTTACCTGTGCCAAACAAGAGGCCAGGGATGAAACAACTAACTTGGCTCAGATGTAGAAAGGCTGTCATTCCAAACCAGAAGGAAGGGAGAAAGACACATGCTCCTTACCATATATTATGTATGGATCAATATACCCCTCTGCTAAGGAGCTGAGACAAGAAAACTGCTTAATAGCTGGAAAGTAAATGTGTCCTTTGTGCTGAAACCTTTTTATTGCTTCACTACTGTCTGGATGCAGGAGATCTAAATTTTCTGTTGCTGAACTGTCAGGGCTCAAGGACTGAAAAAGACCTCATGAATCAAGTCTATTCACCTGCAATTGCAGCTTTATTCCTCTCCCCCATTATCATACATCAAGATCCATCATAAATGGATTTTACATAAAAGCATCAAGACCAATCTTAAAAGAGTCAGTTCTTTAACCCATATGTCTCCCACTGGAGTGCTGTTCTAGAGCACCACTCTCCTATAGCCAGGAGGTTTCTTTACAAGAGCAGATAAAAGTTATTTGCAGCCATTTAACATCCAGCTGGGCTCTAAACCAGCTCTGTCATTACATTTTTATTTAATTTTAATTTTATTTTTTTTACTCCCTGGTGTTTACTTACCTATTCCTAATAAAACTCATTTTTAGCCAAACCAACCAAGCTCTTCTAGTCTCCTTTTATAAAACAGGCCCCTCATTCTCCTCAGTATTCTAATAGCTCTTTTCCACAACACCTGCAATCAGCTTCATTTCGTCTTTTGTAACCATGAATTACAAAATTACAGCTGAAGTCTCAGCAGAATCCTGTAAAATGCTACTAAACATCCCAAGCTGTATTAGCAACAACTCCTCTGGTGCATTTTATGATCCCTGTAACCTTTACAGATACATTATGCTGGAGATAATACTTATCTTGTGAGTCAAATAGCTTGCCTGCTTCCTCCTCCTCCTTACTGAGTTTCAACTGAGGAGATCCCCATTTATAATTCATTAATTTTATGCGTGGCCTTGCACTGTATATAACTGCACCTCACCCAGTTCAGGGGTACCATGCAAACACCACCCCTTTAGACAGTTAATGCATGTTCTTGTTGATCTTCACCACTTCTGGAATACACATTTCCTATGCCACTGGAGCTGTCTGGATGATCAGCTTTGCTGAAATGCCAAGTATTTCTAGAAGATCTTGATAGCTGGAAGATACTCGTGTGCATTAGTTACTGAGTGATTAAGAACAGATCTATTTACATTCTGGGTTAGCTGTGCATCATGCTTTAGCATTCAGTCATTTCTTAGTTCATCCACAATTTACAACCTTAAATAAAATTGGAAAAAAAATGAGTAAGGTTATACTGACTGTGCTAAAACTCTTTAGAGACAAAGATCAAAACACATTCTGTACTATTCTTTGAATTTTGTGGCATGGAGATAGGCAACATGCAGGTATCTGGCCTCAAGACTCCACCTCATACCTGCAGTTCTTTACACCTTCTGTGAACTTCCCACCAGACTTCATATCCCCCAAAGCTCTATCCTATCTAGATACAACCTTACCTGACATTCAACCTCTTTTCCTATGTGGGATGTTCCCAGGCTCTTCAGACCTCTGTCCCGTTCTCCGAAGCTGCCCAGAAATGTTTATTTGTAAATGTGCTACTTGTCCAGACCCAGCAGCACAATGCCACTGTACAAGAGGATCCAGCAACGTACTTTTATGTGCTTCCAAAAAGAACACCAAACCCAGCACCCTTCTGTTTAACTACTGTCACCAAGATGAGACTAGATTCTTTCCCATCAGAAATAATGGATATATTTTTCAGGTGAGAGGATGAGGATCAGTAACTGAAAAAAAAAGGTTAAAAAAATGACAACACACTGAAGTTCTATGAACATAACAGGCAGCTGGAAGGCTATTATGGCCAAACCAGTGCTCTGGGTGGTATTTTAAAGACCTGCCAGAGGATGAGCTGGGGAAACAACCTACAGAGAAAGCTGTGTGGGCACACGAATAAGATACCTAGTCTAGTATGTGTCATGTTTTTGCTGGAAAGGAATGCAAGGAAACTTGAGAATATATAGCTGCAATTAAGAGGAAAGTAGGGCATTTCCAAGGTACATTTCCCTCCTATTTATACAATCTTTGAGTAAGAATTAGAAAGGTGTAGTAAGCATAAAAACACACCTTTTACAAATATTTTATCAAAGAGGCTACATACACATCACATCACATTTACAACCCATGTAGAAAAGCCCTGTTCTAACACATATGGGCCACAAGTCCACGGTAAAAGCAATCAAACTGTCAACAATTCTCTTCAAGAGAAATAAAATAATTTAGCTTCTCCAATACCCAAACTAATCTTGGGCTTTAAGCCTACAAGACAGCTTTACTCGTGTATACTATCTTTGGAAAAATAAGAGGAAAAAAGTCAGCTGAGATTTCAGATTTGACTGAATTTAAAAACTAATTAAGATTCAATTTACTTAAAAAATAAATAAATAAACAGAACAATTCTGTGTCAAGACCAAATGATAAAACACACAGAAAACATAATAAAAAGCAAGAATAAATGCAAACTTCAGCATGTTTCATATTGCAGCTCTTTCATAGGTTGTCTTGGAAGGCACATCCATTCTACCTTTGACTACAGCTGTCAAGATCACCCATGGAAACACAATATACATGGTATTGATGAAGATGGCTCGTGTGTGGAGCACTGAAGAGAAAGGACAATTGAACCTTGTGGAGAATGGGCTACTGGAAAAACAGAGAACAGGCAGAGGAGATAAACCATGTGCTCATCAAATAGCAGATTATCAGGAAGGAAGGTGTAGTCAGCTTCTCTAACAGCTCTAACACCATGAAACTCAGCCCCATCTACAAGGTATTGTGTGCTTTACAGCACTTGAAAAAGTCTGAAGCTCTTTGGATGGTGTCCTAGGGCACCTGCTCCAGATAACTGCACTTTCTAGAAGGACAACTGGAAAGCCCTTTGCAGTGAGAAAAAAACTTCTCTCTGGCAAAAAGAAAACAAGAAGAGCACTGTGGATAGCTGTATTTACTACCAGGGAGTTTGTCCCTGCCGACCTCGGTTGAAACCCCATGGAATTACACTGTTTCTTAATGGCTTTAAGTAGCTGAACTTACATGCTTGTAATTAGCTGTTAACTGACATTACAGGGCAGCTGTTTACGTTTGCTCACAGCTTGCCTATGTGTTTATAATGGCCTTGTTATCTTCCTCCTCTTCTTACCTTCCCTCATTCGGGTAACAAACTGCTTTAGATGTAAACCAGATTGCTGCATGTAAGTAAGTAAAAAGAGGAAGGAAGCCATATTACTGTGATTTTAAAGAAGCTGAAGAATGTCATGGTCATGTAACTCAGGCACGCTGACAAAACCTCAGTCACTTAACAGGCAATCAAAAAAAGACAACTCTAATAATTTACTATTAATAACACATGCACAGCCCTATCTACCAAGCCATGTGCTGCTGATTCACCCATGAGAAAAAAGCAAAACTAAGAACAGAAGAAAAGAAATCCCTGGATTCAAAGTTACAATCTTCAGTTAGATATTGCATCCTGGCAGGAAAAGTGTTCCTGGAGCCCCATGGAAAACACTGTAGCTCTGCACAGGTGCAAGTGAAGGAAAGGAGGCTAGCCTCCTGGTCTCTTTCTGTTGCTTCCTTGGCCCTCTGTCTACACAACTACTTTTAGCATCCAAGGAGAAAGCTTGGAGGCAGAGCAATGTCAGGCTCAGTAAGCTGCTGGCATGGCTGTGGCACCCTGGGCACATATGGGGAGCTTGCTCTGTCTTGAGGAAGCCAGGGAAAAACAGTGGCCAGGAGAGCAGCTCCACAGCCACGAGGACTTTGGTTCCTCTCTCAGTCTGAAGTGCTTCACAACTACCACGTGCTTGACAAGATAAAGCAGTCACAACTACTTTTTGGAGTACAAATAGAACGAATCAGAATTAATTCAAAGCTATTTCTTCATCAACAGTAATTCTCTGCTAGAAGTCTGAACACTTGCACAGCTAGAGCTACACATCAAGGTTGTAGCAACAGAACCTGAATCTCACAGGGGGGACCTATAAAGAAATTTCCTGGGGTCTCCTCTAACAAGCTGCAGCATTTTCCAGCAGATGACACACCAGCATGTATTCATACTGTACATGTGCCAAAAGAGGATCAAATAAAAGAAGTCCTTTCTCCACAAAGTTCTAACCTTTCCATTTTTACACCCCCTGTGTAAATCTACTTCAACCCACTGAGGCTCTACAAATTAAAAGCACCATTTCTTTTTAAAGAACCAGGTGAAAATGAATCTCAATGAAATTGAGAAACTTCTGTATTTAATAAATTAGCAACTTTTATTTTTTTCAATCAACCAGATTGCATCCAATTCAGGTAAGGAAAATGCTTTCAGCAGATGCTATTGTAAATGTTAGGATATAAACTGGAAATAGTAAAATCTTTTTCAAGCTCCTCTGCCTGCATCTCTGAGATTTAACTTGGTTCAAACTGCTAACTACTTAAATTTGACAAACTTTCTACTTGGATTAGAAACCCAGAAGAGTTCCTAGATAAATTTTCTGCTCATTTTCCCCCATAAAGCAAGTTGTAGAGGCCTATTTCTTACCATCAACAGCACAGTCAGGGAAGAAATCAGATGAAGTGACTGCAGTGCCAGGGGAGTATTAGAACATTGCAAGACACAGAGCTGGCAAGCTTAACATGCTTCATACAAAGTTCATCCAACTGATTCCAGACTCTGCCCACGGCAGCACCTGAACCTCAGTGGTCTGAGTTAATAATTCACAGCCTTGTGGACTGAACTGCACTCGTGGAAAGCAACTTTTAGGGGAATTCTCTGCCTTCAACTTAGGGTTGTAACTCCATTCCCAGCATGCACCTCCAAGTACCAGTACCAGCCCTGGATAGATGCTCATGAAAATGGGTGAGTTCAAGGAGTTCAAACCCTTGAGGACAAAGACATGGGATGTGGGTACAGCTGTGAAAGAACACACTCAAATGAGATGTTTTCAGGATGCAGCCTTTACTTATTTCAGCTCATAATAGCGAGGCTATGGAGACATCTCATTTAGGTATCTAAAATTATGTGTCTGCATGCAAGTTAGGGCTTTAAACTCCCATTATAGCAAGTGGAGATCTAGTCAGTGCAGACAGTGGAGCCTGGAGAGCTATTCAGTGCAAACTGATGTCAGCTGAAACGCACTGACTGTACCATAGCTAGGGACTAAATCTCCACTACTTAGAATGGGAGCTTAGATCCAAGGCCACATATAGAAACTCCCATTTAGACAACTAAAATTAGATGTCTTCAGTATCCAGCTGAAACGCTGATATTTCAAACAAATGTCTCCAGAACCTTCCTACAGTCAGGTTGGGTTTGCAGTGTGGTGAAAAGAGGGGATAAAGGAGGAGATTAGAGAAGGTATAAGGGAAGATTGACTGAAAAGATTATACAGAAAAATGAGAGAGGAAAAGAATCTGAACACTTTATGATGAATATAGTAAGTTCTGAACTCACTGGCATCTCAACACGTGTGAAATAAGATGGAATAAAAGTTTATATGTAGTACAAGAAGAGAAAACAGTGAAGGGAAAAATGCTATAGATGTGTTCTGTCCATATAAAGCTATTAGATGTCTACCACATTTTAAACAGCAGTCAGTGACAGCAGAAATAACTTTTCCCTAAAATACACTTCAACCAACATTGTGATAGAAAGACAAATTACTGCATTTCCCTTTTAATCTGTTGTTTGTTGGCTTGCTGTTGGGTTTTGGGTTTGTGTGGTTGTCATTGGTGGTTGGTTGGTTTTCTGTTTGGTTTTGGTTTTAATTTGTTGCAGCAGAAGGTGATAAAACAGGTCTGGTTTGCTTTTTAAGAATTTTTTTACCAAGTTTAGCTTATTCTGGGAGTTTTAGAAATCTAGTATTTAGAATCCTAACAAAGTGGGCACAACAGTAACAGAAGCTGCCCTGGCAGAAAAGCAGCATGATAAAGTCAGCTTTTCAAGCATCAACTTGTTGTATCACCCCTGACTGGCTCTTTAAGGGCTGGAGGAGACTGGGACCACCAAGACCCAGTCAGTTATCAGACTTCATGGAGGAGGAGGAGGTCAGGCAGTTCCCAGAGAAGGCTGAGGGAGCTCCCTTACAAGGCTAATTCTCATGGTCACTCTCAAAGCAGAAAGAACCAGATCTAAACAACAGACTCTGGATTGCCACGGGTAATTCTGGTCAGGGGAATGACCTTGTTTTGCACAAGTGTGCAAGTTTTCTTCGAGGTGGTAAAACAAACTTGAGAGATGGTCCTGAAAGGAGTGCAGACTGCTTCTGCCCGACTGCAGGAGGGACTACAGATCCAAGGAGACACACCTGAGCTAGCCCTAATTCAGCACAGAACTAGCAGTTGTACTAGAAAAGTTTCAGCAGCAGGGCTTGCAGGCAAGTTTTATCTGCCAACAGTACTCAAATGATGGACTAAATTCCTCCTGTGTGTCCAAGCCAATACATGAGAGTTCCTCCACGCACTACAGCGAGAGCTTAAATCCATCATTGTTTCTTTACCTTATCAGAAGGGTACTTGCCACGTATCCATCCAACTTTTATGCTAGCCTGCTTGTAAAAGGCAGAAGAGTAAGGTAATTTGACAAAACTTGTGTGGCATTCATCAGCCTAAGCTGCAAAAAGAGCAGCTCCTATTTACAGTTATTTTGCAATGAGAAAGCTCCAAATTGAGCTGCTACAGCCACGCTTTGTGGCCACTTTCTCTCCTCATCATCTTGTTGCAACACAGAAGAGAATCAAGTCTCTCTCTGCAGTCATACTCCTGCATGGCTGACCCATACTAATGCTATTATTTTTATTTTGCCTGTAGCTACCTGGAAATACAAACAACTGTAAAACAATTACTAAGGGCATTCCCAAACAGAGGTGCTTTAAAGTTAAGCTACCCCTAGCTCTGAAACTCTTGACAGACAACCTCAACCAAGAGTTAAGTGGCTTTAAATCAGCATAGCTGTGACTTCATACTCTCAGGTGCCTTGTCTTAGCTTTCCTCAATGCCTTGTAGGAAAGCCTTCTAAATACTTCTAAAGGAGATCCTAACATTAATCTGTAGAAGAGGATGTTAATCAAAGTATCCATGTCCAGTTTCAGGCTTTGTATCAGATCTATGTATTGCTCTATCTATGCTTTGTTTTCAGATCTATGTATTTAAATAAATACTCTGTTATTCCCAGACTTTGTCCAGTGCTAAGGTGGATGCTGAGTAATTTAACAAAGATGATACAGTATTTCCAGAGGTGATGTCACCCTTGAAGTCAATATATGGGATCACTACTGCAGTGACAGGTGTCCTGTGGAAGAAGCATCTTCCAGTGACCATTAGCAACTAGCAAAGCCCCTTCTGACAGGTTTGCAGCAGCTTGGATGGAATTTATGTCTGGTCTTTACCTCCAATATTAATAAATCCCTTTTATTTAAAGCTTAGCACCAAAGCACCAGGTGAAATTGAGAACTGAATAAATCTAGGGTTCTTTTTGGTTCAAATTCATCTGAAGAGCAGTTACATTTGGATTTTCAAGTGTTATAAGAAAGAAAGGTGGAGAAGGACTTTTTTACCAGGGCCTGTTGTGACAGAACAGGAGGCACTGGTTTTAAACTGAGTGTAGATTTGTGTTGGATGTAAGAAATAATTTTTTTATGATGAGCAAGGTGAGACATTGGAACAGGTTACCCATCACTGGAAGTGTTCAAGGTCAGGCTGGACAGGGTTTTGAGCAACCTGATCTGGTAAATGATGTCCCTGCCCATGGCCAGAGGCTGGACTAGATGATCTTTGAAGGTCCCTTCCAACCCAAACCATTCTATGGTTCTGTACCAGTTGTATTCACACAGCATTCTGGGAAACAGGCAGATCTGGTGTTGCAAAGCTGAAGTTAATCTTAGAATAAACTAAAGCTTGTGTTTCCCTACTGTAGTCTCAGAATTGATGTGATCTCTTCCTCTCAACTTTCCTGAAAACACTTCTCAGAAGTATTTTATTCTGTATTTTGAAGAGAAAAAAATGAGGTTACAATTGTTTAACTTTTATCCTAGAGACTAACCTTAATAGTGATACTTCATTTAATTTCAAAGCATGAATTATTTATGACTCATTCTAATTTACATACATTTTCTTATTTTATTATGAAAATGGCAATTTTCCTTTGCAGAGACATATAGAACATGGTCTCTCTTATTATGTCAAGTAACATTTAATAGCCCTTAGCTGTAACTTGGGACTGTTATAAAATGTGCTCGAGATGAGTCATCTTCATTCATTTATTCTGCAATAGGAAGAATTCATGAATGAGTGATCTGCAGTAATTCACTTCTACAAAGAGAGCCCATTCATACATTTCAAACCTGGTTTTCTGAATCACTGCAATGTAGCTGATTATTTCCCTTTAACAGAATAAAATTTTAGCTTCAGGAAAGTTTCCACAGAAGTCTGAGTATATGAGAACAGTTTCATAGATGTAAAAGAGCTCTTCTGAAAAGAATCCTTTTGGTCTAACACATGGATACAGAGCCAGATATCTTCCTATCTATCTGGCAAGAAAAGCACAGTGTCTTTGGAAAGTAAGAGACTGACAAATGGTTTAAATTGAAGTTGCGTCAAGAGGGGGCAGAAGTCATCACTATCAGACAAACCAGTAGGCAGCCAAAGAAAATATTTTCTAAAATCAGAATAATAGGCATTGGCAAGCAGATGTGCTCCTTTAAAGCTGTATCTAAGTCAAAAGACATATAACAGAAAAGCAAGCTAAGCTACGAGACTGCTAAATATAAAAATAGAAAGCAACAACGCTTCTTATTTTAAAGAAATTTACATGTAAGACACAAAGAATAAAATAGACAAATTATTTTAAGCCATCAAAACTCTGTCAAAATAAAGACCTGGGATTCAGCAAGGAGGAAAGTTCCCTTCACCAGAACTGCTGTTTTGCCAGCCTCAAGTGATTTCAAATCAGGAAAAAAAATCTTCAGAGCCTTTTCACCCGGTTGTAACTGCCATGGAAGAAGCCTGCATTAAGCAGCCACCTCTCATAGCTCCAAAACAGTCAAAGCTTTACAGATCACCTAAGAGACAGTACAGAGACCTGGGTATAAATGCAGCATTTTCTTCAGAAGCCTAGCTCACAGATAAAGGATGGTGTCCCTCTCCATTAATCGGTGCTTTAAGCTTCCATGACCTCATTGATTCAAGGACAGCTCTGAAGTACTCCCTTTATTCACACCTCTCCTTTCTCCTAGAGACACTGACTTGCCTTGTTTTCAGGTGGAGGAGGAGTATCTAAAGTAAGGCTAGTCATCCTTACAAATAACATAACTACGACAAGAGCAGCACAAAGATTGATGGAGCATGTCAGATGTTTCCAACAGACAAGGATATGATGCAAGAAAATACAATTAACATTACAGTTTGATTTAGAAACAATCCACTCTGACTTCAACAGACAGCACAATTTCAAGGTGAACTGGCCAGCAATAAAGCACAAGAGAGATCTAGAATTATCCAAGGAATTGTGACTTACCAACTCATCCAAACTACTCTATCTGCTCTTCTCTTGGGGATCCACCCAGAAGCAGCTCACTACCTCTCAACCTCAAGTTTTTCATTTTAGAGTTATACTTAAATAATTTTATTTTAAACATATGTTGATGTGAATTGCCTTGCAAGAACCAGAATTTACAGTTTATTGTTTTCATTTTTGGTCCATGTGGAACATTCCAGATTCTTCCTATCCTTTGTAATCTCAAATTAGTTCTATTTTCCCTTGGCTATCTCTTAGTAAGACTTCACAGGGACAACATATTTGTTAGACAACATTTTGCTAAGTACAAATTAAAATGCAGATTTAGGTAAATAGTACTTTTAAATGTTTTGTTCCTTAAAAACAAAGTACTATGCTGAACACTGAACTGATGTGATTTGTAGAAAACTGAACATCCCACAAAATAAGAAATGAAGTTTTCAGAGCCAGTTCATTCTAGAAAGCAAATGCCATTTGTTTGGTGGTCACTTATCATTCTATCACAAATAAGTAAGTGTGGTGACATATATTGAAGCTTTACAAGCCTCATTTTGACAGGGATAAGAGAATGCCTGTAATAAAATATTAAGTGCATTTAATGACAAATCTTTGCTGGTACCAATGCTTTTCCTCCAGGTGGCTTCTGAATGGGATCCAAGACAAAAACATTAATTGCAGTGTGCAATGTATTTGTTGTACCTAATGGCAATTTTTCTGCAGGCAATACACGTTGTGGTTTTGCAAAGTATACAGATAGACATCTTTAATGGATGTAATGCTACCTATTTTTACATAATACATCCCAGAAAAATCTAAATAGGCATTCTTTGCAGAGACTTTTGAGTTGGTACAGTCAGAAAAGAGTATAAAAATGGGTAAATTATGTACAGGATAAACTAAGACTGGAAAAAAAGTATTAAGAAACATCATAATGACTAAATTAACTTTCAACTGATTGCATCTTCACTGAATTTCTTTGTGCCTTTTTAAAAATAAGCATTTCTACATGCCTATAAGGTTTCTGCTAAACCATGCTCATTATGTATTTCTGCCTCTTTAGCTTTGATTTGACTTAATAACCAAGTGCAAACAGCAAAGAAAAGAACAGGGATCTGATGGGAGCTTGCTTTCTTCAGTCTCCTGTGGCTGGAACATTTGTGGCCTGGTCATCCATTCTGTGGCCAAGTCAAGGGCAAATGCATGGTTGAGAACTTGTGGCAAAGTCAAAAGGACCACCAAGAGCAAATGACTTTGTACAGTGTGCACCACCTGAGACTGTTCACTTTATATACATCTACACACAGAAAACAGGAATGTAGACATTCCTCACTAGCTGCAGTACATATAGTGAAAAGGGTATGGCAGTTCCTTAGGGAATTTCTTCTTTATCAGACAGACCCAACAAGCCAAAAGGTAAAAGATCCGGAGGCACAGAGCTCAGAAAACACTGAAACATCTCAGGAGTGGCAAGAACAGACCACGAAAGCAACATTCATGCAACTCAGATTCTGTTCTCAGACCAGTGAATGTACAGATAAAAAAAACCTCTATGCCCTCTCTTTTACTACCAACTATAATCTGTATTTTCATGTTCTGGACAGGGGAAGGACAAGGAGAATGTTTGTATGACCAGAGGTTTGCAAGAGCTATGGAGCTGGTTTGGGATGTTGGTTCCTCACTTGCCAGTGCCACTTTGAGGACTGTACCTGAGCTGACACTTACTGAGACCTGGGAACAACTGTTTAATAATTGCTCACTCTCATATTTAGAGCATGAAGAAATCAGCAGCTCAGTCAAAACAGGATAGTAAGCTGCCTGCTTGGAAAGCAAGAGGGACCAGGCAAGGATAAAGTCTGTGCCACTCAAGTGTTTTTGCTGCTCATCACACACTTCCTGCTCTCAAGATGATCACACAAGAAAAGGGGCAATTCCTTCACCATCTGAAAAATCAAAATTAACCCCAAAAATGCAATGCATGCCTCTCAGTATTTTCTGCACTGGAACTAAAACACATCTTATCTGTTCCTTTAGTTAAACTGCAAGACAAAAGTTGCTGTGTTCTCCTCAGCTATTGCCAGGTAACCACCACCCAGTGATGTTGCAAATAAGCCCTACAGAACTGTGAGCTGCAAGACAGAGCCATTTGTGGCTCAAAGGAAGCAACAATACTATGCAAGCAGCACAGAGTTTTGAAAATGGTGCTAAGGGACAAGTAAACTTTAAGAATTGCTGCTATCAACTTAATTACAATCTGAGCCCTCCTTTTAATCAGTTATTTTGCAACCAAAGGACCTGCCTCCAACACTGGAAACCAGACCTTTCCTCTCTTCTCAGACTGGAGAGAGGAAGGAAAGGAGCTGGGAGATACTTGGTTCAACTTCCCAGAACGGAATCTGTTGAAGCTGGACCAAAATCCAGCAAACAGGATAAGATTCATTGGCTCAGAAGGTAACAAGCAAAGAAGTGACCCCGCAGCTGAATCTGTGGATACTGTCTCATAACACAGTGGAGTGATATTCTAACCAGCAGCAACATCTGGCTGCTTAATTCCTGCAGGCTTAACTAGTGGCTATTTTCATTCCAAATAAAAACCATCATCCAAACTGACCACTGCATACAGGGATGTTGCATTTGTATTTCAAAGCTGCATTTGAAAGGATGCAATTTCACCCCTAGAAATGAAGAACTAGGAGTAGGCTAACAGACAGCTACTGTTGGGATGGGCAAATGTTCACATGACAGCAAAGAATCAAAGGAATAAACCAAGTTAACAACTGAAGCTTTAATTTAAGGTCTGTGTAAGAAGTGAGGTTAGTCCAAAGTTGCTATCACAGCACTTCCTTGGTTGCTTTGCAAACTGAAAATGTTCTGCCCTTTCTCTCCCAGAGAAATTTAATTTAATCTAATCTAAGAAGAAGTACTGTGGTAGTGAAATCTAAACCAAATCATCCTTAGCACCTAACCTTTTAGGTCTTTAAATGGCTCTTGTATTTAAAAATAATTTCTGTCAGACTTTTACTTTCAACACCACAAATTGCCTTTTATTTATCCTGATGCAGACTCAGGAAATATTAAAAGAAATTTATCAGCTTTACCTGTAATGCACTGAAACTGTCCATCTTCTCTTCTTATTGTAAATGCTTCCCCTGGATTAACTTGCACAAGAATAACCTTAAAAATAAAAGAGTGTTTACAACCATTACACAGGAATATGTTACAGAAGTCTGATACGTGCAAAATGAATGGGAAAAAAACTTTTTTTCTGGTTAGTAAATACATTCTTTTTCACTTCACACTGTTTGCTGCCTTCATCCCACAGAGAAAAAGAGATAAGAGCAAGAACAAGTACAGATATTTTTAAACAAACATTTTTCAAAGGACCAAGGAGAGAATAACAACTGAGTAAAGCAGTACCTGTACAAATTTTGTTTTCTCAACAGCTTAGTCTAATTAAAAAGCTATTTGTACAGCTTAAAATTATTTCAACAAATTACATTGACTTCCACATTAATCAAACCATTACATAAAGTTACAGAAGGGAGCTGAGCATTCCAAGTGTTTGAATTTTCATCATAAGCACCCAGCAAATGGTTTTCAACACAAGGAAAATATTGTGTCATGTCCTTTTACACGATCCAGGCGTTTGTGCATTCCTTGATGATAAAACTTTATTAGAAGCCACGACAAAATAAGGGCACCAAATGCCCAGCATGAAACAATACACAGAGGTTTATTTGTGGCAAGCTGAGTTACCCTCATTTGGTGAACTCGTGCAATGCAGAATTCACAGCCAAGCACAACTAGCAGCCAGAGGACCAAAGCAGAAGCCTGTTAGCATCACAAGACTGCTCATTTGAAACCTGACTTTTTGAGAGAGAAAAGGTTTGTAACCATGAAGAACGTAGCTAAAATTGTAAGGGAAGGAAAAAAAGAGAAAAGCAGGTGCATTTCAGGGTTTCCTTTCTGGATACATCTTAGAAAAGGCAGAAATCATACAAATTCCTCCCCCCTTTTGTTATGAATTAATGAAAAGCCAGCAAGTTCTGCCCTAACTTCAATGAATATGATGAACAGTCACATTTTCAAACCTGGCCTATAGGATTCGAGGCTGATTTAGCTCAGTTTTGAGCATGCACTTTAAAAATACTACTTTAAGTTGTTCCATGTGGTATAGTGAGGTTACTGAAGAGAGGTGTCTCCAGAAGGTTTAGGCACTTTGAGAAAAAACAATGAAATGTATCACTATATACATTTTATCATCCTAACAGCATCTTCCAGATCTTCTAGAGTGTGTCTGCATATAAATGCAAGTCTGAAATTCAGTAAGAGTTAGCATTCATAACATGATCAAAACTTAGAAGCAAGGATTTTAGACATGAATTTCAAATAAGACTTAGAGGTCTTCAGAAAATATTGTACTGCCTGAGTTTACTGTAAAGTGCAGCATTAACAGCTGGCTATCACCTCCAGAATGTGATGATGGAAGAGAAATACGAGTGGATGAGCTCTTACAATTTCTTTTTCAGGCTCCCTATGCAGGTGTTAACTTTTTGAAGACATAGTTCATTGATTTGCTTTCCTCTCTCTGCTACAATTGGAAGTTTTCACTTGAAATTTAGACTGGAATAAAAGCCCCTAAATGCTCTGCAGGAGTACAGGAGAATGTCTTGCCATCTTTTAGGTGTGGGTTGGATAACCACACGTGCCAAAGTGCACCTGACCTGTCATTCTGTACAACCATCAGCTCAATATTCTTGGTTCTTCAGTGTCTTAAACTGTGAGGAGCAGAAATGCTGCAAAGCCCTCAAGTCTTAGGGAAATGGCTGGTGGCATTCCTTTGATTTCCATTTTTCAGGTAAAAGGGAAGGGGGGTGACTGGTGTTTGTGCATTGTTCCCATTTTTTCCTGTGTGAGTGCCTGAGGTTGGTAACCTGGGTAATAATGTTGCCTTGGGAACCTGGTGGTTTTCATCCTCCAGAGCTCTGCTGCGGGACATGGGAACTGGAGGCTCCCAGCAGAGTGGATCTGAGCATGGGAATACATGTACAGCCCAACTGCAGCACAGTGGGCCCTCTGCCTACTCATTTTCTTTCATAGTGGTTTCTCCTGTGTGGGAATCTTTGGTGCTCACTTGACAGCCAGCCTGAGAAAGTGGAGGCTCAGCACTCCAGCCGTGGTGTGACACGGAGAGTGGGGGCTCCGTGGAGCAGCAGCTGTGCCAGGAGGCAACTGGTCCCCTGCTGGAGTCCAGCACCACACTCACACTTCGGATGTCATCAGATTTTCACGTCCGGGAGGATATCTGCCTTCCACTCAAAAGGGTTGGGAGACTTGCAGACTTAATGCAGCTTAATTACATGCTCAGTTCCCAGGAGTGGGAAATGGAGCCTTTTTATCAATGGACTATTAGTCTACTTGATGCCTGACTGTGCCTTTATTTCACTGGCTCCCGCTTGCAGCCTGGCTTTTACATTGTGCATTCACCTTTGTATCTTACAGCTGTTCCAAGATAGGCTCTACGTGTTGCCAAGTGTGCCAAAAGAGAGTCTGAATCAGAGCTGAAGTAATTGCAGAAGTTTCAAAAACTGCCTTCTTCAGAAGTCTTTGTGTTGGGGCAATGTGTCACTGTGACCAGCGCTGGTTGCTGGACCAGCCTTATCCCTGCTGAACCCCATGCAGTAATCACTGCTTTGAGAAGGACATTTCTGACACTGACTCACCACCTCAGCAGATGCAATTTGAAGTAAGAAAAATGAAAGCTATGCACAGAGAGAGAGAGTGATACCTTTCTGGTCTGCTGTACACAATCAAAGATGCAAGAGAATTTCTCCACAGTGAAAGTTAACGTGGATCTTTCACAGCATCATGTATTAGGCAAATAAATCCCACAACCCACTTAGTATTTATAACTTTCACCTCATTCTAGATGATGGCTTTGTGCAGGTTTGCACGTCTCATTGTCCAACATGCTGCTTCATGAACCCTGACATCAGTACTTCTGAAAAACAAGGCCCTCATCTTTCACGCTGAATATTCTAGACCTTGCTGCCCTTCCTCTTGTGGGCAAAACATTCACATCAACTCAAACAGAGTGAAAAGCTTTGGAAAAAATCAGGTGGTTTGGCCTCGATCTTTTTTGGTGACAAATCCTGTTGCTTTACACACAGCATCTAAAGCTCTGCCCTCCAAAGGCTAACGTGCATTGTTGTACCCAGACTTCCATTGCCTGCTCCTCTGAGATAACTGCAAGAATCTGAAAAAACCTCATCTGTGATGTGTCAGTCTCGGTGGGAGGCACCTTTTAACACAGCTATTTTTCCAATGCTGTTCCTCTTTCTAAACCAACAAAACCCTAATTAAGGACTTCACAAGCTTAACAAAATGATGTGAACTTAAGACACCCAGGCCTTGATGCAAGCTCCAGACTCCCACAAATGCTTTTAAAGTATAAACAACTTTAACAGAGCCTGATAAAATTTGAAAGTGTGACTTCTCAAGGCAAACACAACTTTGACTAAACCTATTTTTGCCTCAAGTTCAAAACATGTTGTGGAATCACTATTAAGAAATTGGAATATTGGGTCAACAGCTAATTTTGTGTCATTTCCACTGGGACTATAAATTGTTTTCTTTAAAGAGTTATTTAATGATGATCCACATGACCACAGTAGAGTTCCTGATGAAAAACAGTACAGAATCTCTTTCCAGAGATTAGCATACAAGTTGACAACACAAGAGTGCAGCTAAACACGTGCTAAAAACAGTTCTTGCATAAATAAAACAAAACAGCCATCCCAACAGCTAAAGTTTGAAATACCTGAAATATCAGTTGCCAAAGAGTAAAGAGTTTTAACAGTGAAATTTCATACTCTTCAACGGTGCTGAATTTAGTCTACAGAGGGTATTCTGGAAGATAAATCCAGATCAAATGAACAGCATACTAAGATTTGTAGTAGTTTAATTAAATAGGTATGGACTCTAAAGGTTTCTTCCCAGCACAATTTTAAATGCAAAATCTATCCTAAAAACATAGAAAGGCTCTGCAAAAAATGAACAGTATTCATTAACCCCCCTTCTTAGCATTGAATACTTGACTTTTTCCTGATTTCAAAACATTTACTTTGCTGCCCACCCACTGTCAGTTCAAGATACATAGCCCAGATTCCACCAGCTTCCTGACAAAACTGAATCATGCCACATATTAGAAAGCTCAGTTATGTTTTTCTTGAAATGGCTTTTTAAGGCAGCTGCTCCAGCCAAATAAGAGCCTAAGAAATGTCCTCATGGTCTGGGTCAGCAGTCCAGGTCAGCAGGCCATCTAGTCCAGTACTTTGTATCGAGCTGATGTTTAATGGGAGCACATGAGCCAGGAGGTCACTTTTCTTCAGTCCACCTCTGTTATTGTCCATAGGTTTGCCTAAACTCTTTGAGTTCACTTATACTTTGCATTGCCTCCACAATCTCTTATGGCAGCAAGTTCCCTAAATTCACTTTTTAGCCATTTTAAAGCCATCTCCTACTAATTAAATGTTCCCTTGTTCCTGTGCTATGGGATTTGCTGAACAACAGTTCTGAGTAAATTTCATTCACCCCCTTCAGTAATTTTTAAGCCCTGAAAATACCCCCTTCCTTGTCCCTAGCTTCTGCAAACTGAGGGTTCTTAATGTTTCTGATCTCTCTAGGAGAACTGCTTCATCCCTTTGACCACATCAGTGGTACCTAAACCCACATCTCTATTAGCAAAGTAAGCAGTGCTCAGGAACATTCCTTGGTGCTACAACAGTCACCTGCAATGATGAACTATGTTGTAATAGTCCTGAGGACAACATGAGCTGATGCCAACAAGTGGGGTTTTTCCCCAGATGACACTGGAAATATTTCTGAGACTGCTCTTACCAGGCACTTTGGACACAGTGATTCTTTCTGGAATAAAAGTAGAACCTTGACACTTAGCCTCAGTCTCCAGGAACATGCTTGAGCTCACTTAAATTATTGATACATTCACAATTCCCAACAGTAGCCTGAAGAAGCATTATAACATTTTGCCTTTCTGAAGGACTAGTTATGGTATACCCTCTTAATTAGCTTTGAAAATCCATTCTTCACTTTATATCACAATTTGAGCTGCTCTTACATGATAAATGCACTCTCAAAATACAACAATTTGATATAGAACTAGTTTATAATATTTCTTTCCCCAAAGAATTCCAAATTAAGACAGAATTTTAAGTAGTATCCTCACGTCCTACAGGGGCATGCAACATTGACTTGGACATACAACTATCAAGAGATAAAATGGTCATTTGACAATAATTTAATCTGAAGATCTCCTATATGATTTAGCTTTAGTACATCACTATGAGCAGGATTAGAAACCATTCTGATTTTGCAACCAAAGAATCAAAGGCAGCACCAAGGTTCAAAGAGGAGAATGCTCCATACTTCTTATTTTAATTCAGTAAATTCTTCACTATCTGCAACAAACTACAGGATGTTTCTGCAGACTAAACCAGGAAGGGAATGGAATGTTTCTTCAAGACTTTACCTTACTTCTAATGTTGAAGAAATTAGTTTTATAAAAATGGCTGGAGTCAGAAAAAAGAAATAAATTGTAGGACTAAGAACAGAAACATCAAAAGATGAAAAGGAGATCTGTACAAGACAGAGCTGCAGCCACCTTGACTCCGATGGCTGCTCCAGAAAAAGGGAAAACTTCAAGCCAAATATCAACACTTATCTCCAGAAAGGTCTAGAAGCAACTTTTATCAGCAAAAGGCAGATGCTGCCAGAGCCAAAACAAGATGCTTCGAGATATTTTGCTCCACCAATATGGTCACAGCAATTTCTTTTACAGGCAGAATGGCAAGAATACAAACTGTAGCTGATTTGTATCTTACTAATCTCCATCTTTATAGATACAGAATACTTTCATCAGCAGCCTCACACTTTGGTTGTGCCAAACAAATAGGCAGTTATTTCTTCACTGAAGCACAGTGAGGGATAGAATGGAATTTAAAATATCCTACTTGAGTATGTTTGTTTGCACAGTAATTATGTGCAGATAAAAATTTAAGCCCAAAAGTCCAGGAACTCCACTGAAATAACAACTAAAAATGACCCTTCATTCTGTCTGTGAGATACACACTCCTACAAGCATCTCCACTTGCACTTACTACCAGAAGTAGTGATGTACCAGCAGATTGCCAGGTTTCAAGACAATTTTAGCTAGCTGATGGGAAAGGAAAGCAGCACCAGACTTGTGGCATCATCACAAACACGTATTTATATTACCAAGCAGGGAAAAGTTTTCCCAATGCTCTAAGTCACAAAAAAAAGTGATGCACTATAAAAAGCCTTGCACAGTTAATGACCATCCTCCATCAGGTGGTTTGTAAACAAGACTGAAATAAAACCTATGGACATTATTGTGAAGTATCAATACCAAAACTGGATCCTGATAAGGGTCCCACATGAGGTGAAAGATTTGCAAAGAGGGAAAACAAAAAAAGCTTAGGAGTAATCTTCAAGCGTGTGACTTCACTGTTCTAAAGCAACATCTTTCCACAGCAGAAACTGTAAATACAACTGGAAGTCAAAACTATTTCTGTCCCTATGAAGGAAAAAAGCCACTAAGTAAAACCTGAAATGAGTCAACAGGCTTTACAAATGGTCTCATTTAAAAAGGTGTCTCCTAGCAAGTTTTACATGTTTCTGCTTTTGCTCACATTATACAGGTGTGAAAGCAGTTCTCTGAACAAGACTGAAATACATGAGCATGATGCAGCCAGCCAGAAACACACTGCCTCAAAACCACATCTGTGCAGTCTAGCTGTAAGGCTAAGGAGATTTTATCTAAAAATAACAACATATGCAAAATATTGTTGCTAATATATATGGTACATATAATGTTTTTAATGTGTTGTTTAGGTTCTAGAAGTTTACATGTAGTCTGAAGTAAAAAATAAAGAACTAAAACACCACCCAAATTACAAATGATTGTGTCTAGAAGTATAGGAGATGATCTTTCACATAGGTACACAACCAAACAGACCCAGAATTAAAACAATAGCCAACCTTCTCCTCCACCCTGCTCTACAGAGTTACGAAGCCTTACCTAACTTGGGGAAATTTTTGCAGACCAGTTTTGAATAAGGTTTACAGAAGAGAATCTAGATTGCCCTTACCACCTAAGGATTATCTTCTTTTATATGATTTCTATAGTTATTTTACAGAATACTTTTACAGCCACAGCTCATATAATAGCTGTAAGAGGACAGAAATGTTTGGGTTACTGGGATACAAGAGAAGTATTTTTTGGTATTTGCATTAAAGAAAAATCTATAGACATAAAGGTCTCTCTCCAAAATATCTCAGCTCTCAAACGCATCCTTCCGCATCACGGACCGAAGGGGAAAAGGAAAAGGTTCTGTTTTTCAATCCCAGCTGAGGCTAAAGAAACCAAAATACATTAAAGACTTTGTGTCATGGGTGAAGTTGTGGGATAAGCCCACGTGAGAACCGTTGCTCTGGTCTCTCCACAGGCTAGCCCTGTCTACTGCCACAAAGGCAAGAAAAGCAAAGGAACCGGATTGAATATCAGTGTAAAGGGATATTTGGAATCTACCCCCCCACCTCCCACTGAAGGGGAAAGGAACTGAATGGGTTACTTGATATCTTCCTCTAAAAGAAGTTAGCTATACTTTGTGAATTTACATATTTGTGAACTTATATATTTTTTTTCCAGAAATCTGGGACAAATTTTCTAACCAACTTAAAGCCTCATAAGTAATTAATAAAGAAATGAGAATGCTAATAGATTGCCACCAAACATATCAGAACAATCCTAATAAAACCCAATCCTTTAGCAGAGAAGCCAATTCATAGTCTGGCATATGCATAAAATACTGAAAAATGTGGGGAAGTAGGAAGGTAAGGAGAAAGTGGGAGGAAAAAGCTAGGATACATGACATTCATTTTATCCCTTGCTTAAATCCATATAGAATATGAAGAGTTAAGAGCATGTTATGTTACAACTGTGGTTAAAACATACTGAAATGAAATCACATCGTAGGAGACTGGTCCTGTACAATAAGGAAGATTACAAATGGGAGCAAAACAGTACTAGAGCAAAGCAGAGTTCTGGTTTTCTCTCGTTCTGGAGGATGTGTGTGTTTTCTGGGGCTGTAGGGGGTTTTGTTTTCTTTCCTCCAAACAAACTTCCTAGAAACCAAGAGGATAAAGTGTTCCAAAACACCGGACCTCCGAAGCCATAATTTAAAGAGAATGAAATGGCAATCCAGTGCTATTCTAGCAGAACTAATGTTCTTTTTGGAGGTATTTTATTAGAAAAGAGACAAGAGCTTCAGGATTGGGGTTTTTTTTGTTGTTGTTGTTTTGTTTTCTATTAATCTGACAAGATCTCTATTTAGCATTATATCATTATAGGTGCTCAGGCAGTAGCAAAAATCACAAATAATGGAAAAACTTCACCAAAACCATATTTCTAACTAGAGTAGTAATGTACATCAACATAAAGACAGTCTAAAAATGCTGCAACTGAAATTAGTTCAGCAGTGCCAATGAGAAGCATTTTTAGCCAAAAGGACCCAGGTAAATTCATTTTGGAACATTTCCTATATTTAGAAAAACACTGTAGCTTTTGGTCATGCCGACTTCAAAAACAATTTTCAAACACTCAACTAAATCAGCTACAGAGGGTGGTACAGACAAGGCTTTTCTGAGACATACACTGTATCTTTAACAGCCTGCCTGCAACGAGATTAAAAACCGGTGGATTTCTGGAAAAGGGCGACTACAACACAACCCAACTTCCAGGCAGAGCCACATTTACGCTCTGTCATTAGGGAACGCATTCAGAACAATTACATTTTTTCTCCCCTAACAGCTCCAAGCAAGATGTTAATTAGTGACATGCTTTATCTCACAACCCGTTTCCAAACCCTTAGCACTTTCACTTACTGTTGCTCGCATCCTTTTATTTCTCTCATTCAACTGGTGCTACCACAGTGACAAAGGATGAAGGAAGATTCAACAGTCACCACTCCGGCTGCTCCAATCTGGTCCATTCACTTAATACTAAGGTAATCTTCGGTGATGTGTTGAGCACCAGTGTCCCCCCCCCTTTTTCTTTCAACAGGGCACCTTAACCTAAATGCCACGCTGGAGTATCTCCCTTTACCTTCCTCTATAGCTGTGCATCCATAAAGCATGTGGAGGCAGGATGTGAAAGGTAGGATCAATTAACAATATAGTCAGCAATACCTACCTCAAGCCTTCCTTCCTATCAAATTAGCCAATGTACAGTGAGCTTCCTGCTGTACACGAATGTATCATGTCACCATAGCAACTAAATCAACAAATAGCTGCTGCAGCATCTGCTTCTGGATCATCTAACGTCAGTCAACAGAAGGCTCAGGTTTAAGAGAACAAAGCTTCCAAATATATGCCATTTTAAATCTGAATTTTTAATTTGGCTTTCTGATTCCCAGATTGGATATAGTAGCTTGGAATGAATGAACTTCTGAACTTATAGTTGAATATATGATGCAGCTCATGACTTCAGTTTGCAAATAAACCAGAAAAGAGGGGAGGGGAGGGAATGGGGGAGGGAAAGGCAACACTTTTAAAGAGAATAAAAAGATACAGTAAAGAGATAATCAACTGGATTCTACTGCACTCCTTCTTAAATACTGTTACTCTATATTGGGCATTTAATAAGAGGCATGAAAAGAAAGAAGTGTGTTTCCAAATCATGCTGTATATTTTATATACATCTCTGCCCTAAATAAGAAATACTTTTTGTTAGATAGTAATATTTAAGATATCTCAGATGGCTGCTGATGATGGTTCTCCTCTCTTAGTCTCCCCTTAAGAGCTGAACTAAAAAGATGCAACAATAATTTCTGGCAATCTGACATCTGCAGTCTTTAATCCCAACAATAAAGGGGCCCACTGGCATACCCTCACCTGGGGAACGACAGCTGGGTAGGGCAAAACATGCATCCCTCCCTTCTCGTGAGAAATTACTTCAAATATCACATACACATCACCCTGGTTTAAGTCTGAACCCACGAGCAGACAAGATACATGAAACTGCTTTGCAGCAACTTGGTATCTGGAATGTGACAACATGAGAATACTGATTAAATGCTGTCTGAGCTATAACAAAATTAAAAATTACTAGGACAGTAATGTCTTCAAAGGTAAAGTATACTAATGTACACCCTCCCTACATGAAAGGACTCAAACCTACAGCCTATTGGTAACAAAAAAAGGTTTTTTTCCCCAATAAAAGCTTTCCAGGCTCAGTGTAGCAGTTATTCATATCCAGTATCGTTTTATTACTGAAAGCATCTATTTCTAGTTTTCAAAGCAGCTCTTTTGTCCACTTATGTACAGTCTTTTGGCACAAGGAAAATCATTCCATCTAGGCTGGCTCCGCAGCGTGGTCCAGTGAACAGGGAAAAATGGACACAGACTCAAGATGTTAACTCTGCTGTGGCTCCCACTTGGGCTTACTGTGATTTGGGCAGTTGTCACCTCACCTACGTCACCTATGTCACCTCACCTACATCACCTACGTCAAAGTCTTCCTGTCTGTAGCAGTTACACGTCCCTAAAAGCCACCGATCAAAGAACACTGCAAGACTTGAGTGTTATTTTTCATGAGCAGCACAGAAATTGCCAGATGTGAATCACATCTGTGGTCCAGCTAAGGTGATGTCAGTTACAAACATGGCACAAGGAGGTTTTCCATTGACTGTGTGACTAAATAATGATGCCAATGAGGCTATGAACTACTCTTTTCCACCATCAAACCCACTCACAGAAAATGGATTAAATGGAAAAATACAGGACATCTAGGTAACAGGTACTGCAGACAGCATAAGATTATTAAATAGAAACAGCTAACACATCAGTAACAAAACCTGAATTACAACAGTGAGTGTTTTAAGCCCTTGGCACTGTAAAGCAATTTAAGAATTTCATGGTTGTGAAGTGTAACTTTCAACTAATTCTTAAAGTCATCTTTTGTAAGATTTTTCTATCTTCATCTTCTTTTAGACCTCCTAAAGATATCCTCCCTCCCCATTTCTGTTGGCCAGTAACCAATAAAGAGTTCAGAAAACTTTAGGTTGAGCTCTGTACCTGACCATACCAATTCACAGCAGATTAAGCACACATTTCTGTAGTATCTGTAAGGAGAAAGTAGTAATATTTTCTTTTTTGCCTTAAACTATCTTCTGTTGTTAATAGGAAAGACAGAATAAAAGGGGTTTCTCATTGTTATTTATTATAGATATTATAGATATTGATTTTTGTCCAAGCAGGACAATTCAACTTTCTTAACACCAAAGTTCTAAAATCTTTGATTTTTCACCAGATAGATTTGAGCAAATTCCAATTTACAGGTTTCCCCACAACTACACAATTCTCTACCCTAGACTCTGCTAATACTGACTGGTAATCCAGAGGGATCTAACTGCTCCCTATCTGGAGATTAACACTTTCCTAACGAAGAACAGAGAAGATCTGGGTAGTAAAGGCCGTTAACAAGTCTTGCTTTTCAGGATGAGGGAGGAAATCAATACAGAATTAAGGAAATGTTACCTAATATTTTACAATAACAATTTACATCTTTGGGAGTTTGAAAAAAACACAATTCAAACTATTTCAGCTTACAGAGGTGGCAGCAGCACATCCTAAAGCAAGCAGGAGAAAAGCGATTTTGTGGGTGACGCTCGTAAGGCCTACGTGTATTTTCAGAGGAAAAAGCAAGCAACTCTACATCATTTTTCTATCAGGCAGCTGACAGATAATAAAATCAGCAAACATTTCATCTTTAACCAGCGCTACAAGATACTGTCACCACCACTGAATGCACTAAAGTGACAGAATAACCCTAGAAGCAGCTGGAAACAGGAGGGTGGGAAGATGACTAGGCTGTTCAGTGGCACTGACATTCAAAACAAAGAGATTTCTGTAAGGTTCCCCTGCTTTTTGGAGAAAGGCAGTTGAAAAGACCTAAGAATTGGTGATTTATTTTATTTTGAGCAAATAAATGTCTTGATGAAAAGTTGATTAAAATTTGTAGGGTACTCACACGTTCTCTTCCCCTTCTCTTCACGTGAAAAATGTTGAGCCTGGAGAAGAGAAGGCTGCTAAGGGATCTTAGTGTTGGAAATGTCTGAAGGGTGGATGTCAATAGAATGGGGTCAGTCTCTTTTCTGTGGTGCCCAGTGATGGGACAAGGGGCAATGGGCACAAACTGGAACACAGAATGTTCCACCTAAAAATGAGGAGAAAATTCTTTGGTGTGAGGGTGCCAGAGCCTGGCAGAGGCTGCCCAGAGAGGTTGTGGAGTCTCCTGCTCTGGAGACTTTCAAAACCCACCTGGATCTGTTCCTGTGCAACCTGCTCTAGGTGAACCTGCTCTGGCAGGGGGGTTGGACTCAATGATCTCTAGAGGTCCCTTCCAACCCCCACCATTCTGTGATCAGCAGAAAGCTGATCACTGAGGGGAGGGAGCGGGGAGATGATTTGGAGTCTTGATTTGTAAAACCAGAAAGTTTTCTGCGAAGATCCAGTAGAAGGTAAATATTAGAATCTGGATCTAAATCTAACACCACTGACAACTGTTCAAGCACGTCCGTCTCATTGTAAATTACGGACAAATACTTCCCATGTTCATCTACTTGCTTCTGCTTTGTCTCTCCTCTTTTGCCTTCTCAGTTCTCACAGCTTGGCTAAGCAAAGTTTTGTCTGTCTCATTTACAGCAAACCCAATCTGTTCCATTAGCATTGACACAGACTGTGGTTAGCAGATCCTGCCCAGAACATTTGCTACTTAAAATAATCCCACTATTACATCTCTAAATCAGTAAAAGTATAAACAGCAGGGGAACAGAAGTGTTTCAAAGAAATCTGGATAATGCAACAGACAAACTTCTGTGCTTCAAAGTTTTAAGCTAATCTTTGTTTACAGGGAATTAGAAGGAAGCATCGTTAAGAGGCAGTAATGGAGCTCTGGAAGTTTCTGATGAATCTGGTCCTGGCCAGTGGTTAGACACATCAAACTCCATAAATAAAAAGTGGAAGACTTCAATCAGATTATTCTCATTGTGAAATGATATGTTTGAAGTCCACAGGACTTCAGCTTTACAATGCTAAGCAAAACTGAGCTCATCCTGCAGAGCAAACTGGTAACAGGGTCTAAGCTTGCAGCTAAGATTTTGTGGGGGCTAGTCCTCTCAGTAGGCATTCTCCCTGATCAGTCTGCATATCTGCAACAGTCTAAACCAGAATCAGGGGGTAAACTTTCATTGAAGTTGGATCTAGATGCATTAAAAGGTAGGAGACTGCCAAGTTAATTTTGGAAAAACTGAGTAATTTAACTAAGATTGTCTGAAGTGAAAATTACAGTTGAAAACCCCCCAAACTCCCAGTTGCTTAAGAAGCTACTTAATGTTCAGCGAATCAAACCCATCATTTCTAAAAAGTAATAAATTAATCTAAAAGTGCTGTAAAGTGCTACATGTGGCATTGCTCAAAGGAAGGCAGGCACCGTGAAGATTTTTTTTTTAATCTGATTCACAATAATATATTGTATTTAAAATAAATAATAATAATCTTCAAATCTTCCCTTCCTGTAATAATCCTGTCTTCTTCCTAACACGGAATCAAAACACCCTTGAAATTATTTCAGCTAGGCACAAAAACTGAAGACACTTTGCAGCAGTACTTC
>VWZY01006421.1:197080-215825 GCA_013399075.1 Chloroceryle aenea
ACGAATCCCAGGCACCAGTACACACTGGGGGCTGACTGTCTGGGAAGTAGCTTCTCAGAAAAAGAACTGTGGACAACAAATGGAATGAGAGTCACCAAGGCACTCTCAAACCAAAAAAGGCCAACAGCATCTTGGGATGCCTTGAGAAGAGCATTGCCAAAAGTTCAAGGGAGGTGATACTTCCCTCTACCCAGCATCTGGAGTTCTGGGTCCAGTCCTGGTGTGCCAAATACAAGAAAGACATGATTAGAGAGTCTAGCAAAGGACCACAAAGATTATGAGGGAACTGGAGCATCTGACTTGGGAGGAGAGGCTGCAAGAGCTGGGAGAGTTCAGCCTGGAGAAGAGATGTACCAGGGGAGATCTCAGAATCCTCTGTTGGACACTCTGCAGTATTTGCCTGTCCCTCTTGAGCTNCTGTTGTTCAGCCAGTTCTCAACCCCCCTCACTGTCCATTTTTCTAACCCTCACTTCCTGAGTTTATCCATGTGGATGTTATGGAAGTCACTGTTAAAAGCCTTGCTGAAGTCAAGGCAGACAACATCCACTGCTCTCCCTGCATCTACCCACTCAGTCACACCATTCTGGAAGGCTATCAGATTAGTCAGACATGACCTCCCTCTAGTAAGTCCATGCTGGCTGCTCTTGAGAACCTTTTCTTCCATGTGCTTAGAAATAACTTCTAGAATGAGCTGCTCCATTGCTTTTCCAGGGATGGAGGTGAGGCTGACTGCTCCATGATTTCCGGGGTCTTCTTGCCCTTTTTGAACACTAGAGTGAAACTGGCTTTCCTCCAGTCATCTCCAGAGGTCCCTTCCAAACTCAAGGGGTTTGGGATACATCTGTAAGAATTTTTAAACTACAATAATAAAAAGAAATAATATTCACAATTAGGTAAAGGAGACAAGTGCTGGTGGAATGTTTAATTTCACATAGGCATGCTTTGTTCTTTCTTTGTTTGCAAGGCTCTAAAATTGAACTCTTTTCCTGTATTTAAGCTTCCCCTACATTGTGATGCTCTCACTGCAACTCGAATCTTATGAGCTGTTTGCAATCCAGTCTCCTTTTAGAGCCTGTCTGTGATATTACCCAACAAATTAATTCCTCCTTATGGTAAATAATTATTTCTTCTACAAAAAGATCAAACATGGCAATGCCAGACCATAAGGGACTGCCCAAGATCATCAGGAGCTCAGAGGTTTGTGATCAATGGTGCAGAGTCCACTTGGCAACCTGTAACCAGTGGTGTTCCCCAGGGGTCAGTTCTGGGTCCGCTCTTATTCAACATCTTCTCCAGTGACCTGGATGAAGGGATGGGGTGGACCCTCAGCCAGAGAGCTGCCAAATTGTCTAGTCATGTTTGAGTCTTTATTAAAATGAAGATTTTCTTTTGCAAGAGAGATTTATTTTCTAAAACAAGTGCATGACCAAAGCTGCACAAAAATATTCCAGGTGAAGGATTATCATCTTTTACAGTGCAATTATGTCAAAGATGCTGTTGGAAGAAGGAAAAAAAAAACCCAAACACCAAGATAATGAAGTTTCCTTACCTGTTGTGCTCCATCCCCACTAACAATAGGGGAAGTTAGAAGAGGGATTTCACTACTTATAAGCGAAGTGGTGTCCAGTAACGGTGGATGTTCTGCCATCATTGATGGTACACTAATTCACACGATCACCTGCAACAAAAAGTTACTCAGATGCTTAAATTGTAGAAATATTTCTGAATAACCACCCTTAAAACCAGCCCCACTTAATAAATAAATGAAAAGCCAAACAGAATATGAAATTAGGCACATTTATACAGCACGTTTCCATAACATTCCCATAATCATGTCAACCCGGAGATGTTTTGCCATCCAGTGCAAGCTTTATTTACACAGGGGTGGCTTAGACCCCCTCTAGTGGCTGAATCTTGGAAGACCACACATCCCAACCGTGGAGCAAACCAACCTGAATCTTTTACCTTGGATTGTAAACCAAGATTTTTGTCTAAATTTGAGTAGGTTGTTTTTTTTCCCCTCCCATCAAACCACTTTTTCTACTACTATAATGAACTGGACACTTACTTTAGGAACAACTAGTTACTAGGAAATGTCCAAGTGAGATACAAATTAAGAAAAAAAAAACCTTCTGCACAACCTGGCATTTCTTTACTTTTAAAATGTATTGGATTAATGCATTAGAAAACGTATGCAAAATGTATCAGAACTAAAGCTTTGTCATTTTGACAACCAGTGGCCCTTCAGCAGCTTTGCCAGCAGCTAAAACAACTTGGCAGGGGGGGCAGGGGGAGAGGAAGGAAGGTAATACCTGCATACAAAATTATAATCCTCATAACTCTACCAAGAAAAAGCTCTCACTAGCACTGTAAATTTATATGAAATCTGATGACAAGAAAAAAGCCACACAGGCAAGAGGCCCATGAAAGCAGTGATCCACTTCAACTCTGATCAGTGTCAAGTAACTGCATAACAGAAAGCAGGATTCAGCCAAGCATTCCTTTCAATTACATTAACAAGTCATAAGTAATGTGTTTTATCATATTTTGTGTGTTAGTGCTGTATGAAGACTGGATGGAAGAATTAAGACCAGAAAAGTCAAAGATTACCATTTTTCCATGCTGGAAAATACATTTTGCAAGTCTTATAAGCTGCTTTTGAAATTGTATTTCATGTTGTTTAAATGGATAAGTAAGTAAATTGCTCCCTGAGTTATACTGGTTTAGTGTGCTGGTCTTAACTCCATCCCAGCCAAGATCAGTACACTTTAGCTATTGAAATGAAAAAATAAAATAAAATTAGATCAAGAAAAATTGAGAAATTGATCTTTTTTAACAAAACATAAGGACAGATGGAAAGAATTCACTAGAGGTGAATGGCACATTCAGAATTCCCACAAGTTAATCACATTTTGCAACTGAAAAGTGTTTAACATAAACATAGACATAAAGATTAAGCCAGGAAGAAGTATTTCTAAAGCACGACTGCCTCTCTCAGCCAGCACTTACAGTATTTTGGTGAAAATAAGTAGATACAATTTTGAAGTTACCCAGTCCAACAGCCAGTAATGTTACAGGGGGGGGTTATAGCTTTGCCTTGCTATCATCTGGCTAGTGGAACTCTCTAGAAACTTCTAAACCTTTAAGACAGACCCACTGTCTGCTTATAAACAGAGATGCTTACTAGTCACAGCATGTAACTTACTTTAAATGAAGAGATGCCCAGTAAAATTCAAGGAGTGATGAAGTCACCTTAATGACCCTGACTTTGGTACCAAATCCTAGAGATAATATTTGGTTAACTTTGAGAGCTGCTGTTACAGCTTACTACTCAGTTCTCTCCATCCCACCCAGTTGATTGCCTTTAGCTGTTTGCCCCTCAGAGGCAGATGGTGTTGTGCATCTGCTGTGGGTTGAAATCTGTAGGACAGTGCTGTCAGTGTAAGACAACTCAGGCAAAACAAAGACCTCCTATTTTCTAGAAGATGCATTAGCAACACACTGCAATTCTCTCACACATGTTGAGTATGACTTGGCTATTCCCACACTGATGGTTGTCCTGCTGTAAAACTATGAACTTGGGGGATAAAAAAAAGGCATTCTGGAATGCGAGGTTTCATTTACTTCCCTGGTTTACTCTTCAAAGATAAAAGTTGGGGGAAGAAAAAAAAATCCCTCTAGGTTAAGAGACTTTGAAGCCTAACTCTCATCACTCAAAAATTCATCACCTCTTATGCCAAATCATTTATACCTGCTTAGCCAGACTCATTAGTCTCCCAAGCAATGAGGACAGAGTTTTATATTCCTACCTCACTTTAAAAGCTTTCCCACTCATCAAAAAATCCTCCAGGCTACAGTCAGTCCCCAGCACTTCTGCAGGTGGCAGAGGGCTGATGAAAGCTCCTTGGATCATCTTTCAAGCTAGCAAATTTGATGGTAAGCTTCCCAGGATATTATTCAATGACCATTTAATGTAAAAGGAATGCACAGCCTGGAAGCAGAGGTGAGATAGAAGGCATCCCTCCTCCCACAACAGCTACAACCAGGCTTGCTCTTGCACCAGCCCTTGACCTTACAGCTCCAAATATTTCCCGCTCCTAAAGTGGCACAGACAGAAAGGTAATTCCAATACTCCAAGGTATCACACAACAAGCTTCCAGACTAAGGTGGCCCGAGGTTGAACACAGCTCATTATTCCCAAGCCACCATGCTAATGAGTAGTCTCTATCATAAGCAAGCACCATCCTCCTTTATCACACAGTGCCCTAACTGAATTCAGCCCTTCCGATGCTCTCAGTGCTATCACCATTTATTAGGCATAAACCAAAACACAATCATCAAGTTGGACACCAGTGAGAACTGAACAGAACCCTAACTGACTCAAATACAACCATCACTACTTGTTCAGCCCTTCCAAGACAGGAGCACTGTGGACATCCCTTACCTTTGGTCTCATTCCATCAGGCTCTGGCAGAGCTGTTCAGTGATTTGATTTGTACAGAAATTAGGTTCCCGCACGCACCCAAGAGCTTAGGTGGGTAGCTCACCTTTGGCACACAGCCTTCAGTGCCTCAGCTGGGACACGGCTAAATTCCATGGCTGGATCCAAGAGTTTTGCTTTATTCTGGAGATGAAGCACACTGCTCATCCATAAACCCTGACAGGAGGTACTGGGTATGGCGATATTCCTGACACCCTCTACAACAATAATAAAATTGCTACCTGTCAGACTGTGTAATCAATCTAGGGAGAAAAAATATAAATCAATGCTTTCTTGACAATACAATATTAGATTTCTCTGCAATGCCACTGAACTAGTTTTGAAAACTAAGGAAAGGTCAAAAAGCCTCTTCCCTATCAGTAGTCAAGGGGCAGCAACCCGGACAAATCAGTGTGTGTAAGCTGGTCAGACAGTAAGATGTGGCATGTCCACCATGCCTTTTCTTTTTAGATATGAGGGCAAAAAGAGAGGGATAGGAATTTGGAAAGCAAAAAGCACTCTGGCAGAAGCAGTCGGATAAAACAGACAAAAGGTTAGCATCAAAATAAGCAGAAGTGCCCAATAAACATAACCTGGAAATAAATGCCTTTTTATCACATTTGATGCAAGGGCATCAAATGGACACGGCCAACAGCTTTTCAATTGGCAGGTTCAGCTTGCAGTCAGGACTTCTGGAAGAAGTTCTCTACCCAGAGCTCTGAAAAAGACTTGCAAGTAACTTGACTCCTGGGAAAGTCTCAGAGGTCTGGAAGAAATAGAAGTCTTGCATTAAATACTGTACTGAAAAAGGGTGAAGGGGACAATCTAGGCCTGATAGCAAACAGTGTTGGGAGGCCAAATAAAAGTGAATAGTCAACACTGGATGTTATTTGTAAATAATTCAAAGACAATCGATGGGAAAAAAGCTTATCCAATTAGCTTGATGAGAATCTTCCTGTGACAGATACTGCTGATAAAGGTACTAATAAGAGAAGTGGAAAAACAATCTTAAACCTTATTTGGCATTACATAATATTTCTCTTCAACGAAAACACAGAGCAGATATTACATGGATTTAAAGTGGACAGGCCCTTAAATATTAACAGTAAATAAGGAGTTGTTGGGCGTGTGAAATTCCAATAGGAAGGGAAGGTATCAGATCTTGGGTTCTCATCACAAAGCCATGTTTTTAACTCAGATCTCGGGGTGAAGAAGGGGGAAGAACAACTAAAAACAGAAAAAAGAAGTAAGTCTGGAAATAACAAACCATGAGAGTGATAAGAGTCATTTTACTCCACTAAAATGGCCATGAATAGTTTAAAAAGCTAGGTATAACAGAAGGTTTTAACACATAAACATAAATCTATTCTTTCTACAACAACAACAACAACGACGACTGAACTGTCCTGTGAAGGACAGAATAAAACAAGCAGACAGCCAAACACAAGCTCTCCAAAAGGCTGCATCAGTTATACCAACGAGGATATTTTCCCTGCATCCCTCTGCAAATAACTACAATCTCTACTGAAATAACCTAACAAGCTCTGCCTCCAATTTGCTGACTTAAAATTGTTGGTATCTACTCAAAGAGCAGTGCAAGTGACTACAGCTTCTTGAAAATACTGAAAGGAAAACAAGTCCATACCATATTTTCAGCCTTACTCCACCTAAAAATGCTCTGTGTGATTTAACTATCCCCCAACTCCATCCTTGTTTCCCAATACACTCAGGATTTAGTAAGGTCTTGGAAAGGGCACAAGAAAAACAACTTGCATTTGGACAACAGGTAAGGTTCAGCCTGCAGAGCCACTACAGAGAGTTCACTAGCCTACTGTCAGACTGCCTGCACTACTGGAAAATAAAGGATGCAGGAGCCTTCAGGAGGGGCAAAATAACTCCTGGGATAAATCTAGGGATTTATTTAAGGCCAACTCACTGCGTGGTTCTCATGGATGTATTAAAAAGGGACCAGAGAAGGAAGATGACCCAGAGGATGACCAGCTAGGTAATACACTGTTGCTAAGCACAGAAGCAGTGGCAGAGAAGTAATTTTGTACTGGTGGCACATGAAAGGCAGGGTTGTTTAGAGATCTATACTGACTCAGCACAGCAACAACCTCTGCATGAACAGCTGTACCATTTCTTGTCCTGAAACTGAATACTCTGAACTAGTGAGAGACATTCCAAGTGTAATTTGGGATTGTTAACTCAGCTGACAGATCTTGCAGAATCTGCACTGAGGCCATCCTAGGATGCAAGGGAAGCAGGAGGTGTCTGGAGATTTCAGCCAAAGTATGCAAATAGCAAACTAGGTGTACCCCATCACCCCAAGTGAACTGCCATTCCTTTTGTTTATCATCATACAAATCTGGAAAGACTTGGAAAGATTATTCTGAAGGTTATCAAAGCTGAAGCAAAGTGAAGGTATCTCAAGTTCCTAATGTAATCCATTCCTTAATGTTCTTTGGGCATAAAGCATGGACTACACTAACAAGCTGAAATGCTAAATGACATGAAGGCTCAAAGACCAAGTTCCACTCAATAGTTCAGTAAGCAAGTTTGCTGTTCTGAACTGCAATGACAATTTAACTCAATCCTTAAATGCCTTCAGATTTGGTCTTTGTAACGTTTCTGTGGCATTGCACTCATTCTACAGACACCTACAACTCTGCTTTTTATTCAGGCACTTGTTCATTGAGGGTTAAGAAATCTTGCAAGGCTGGGAACATTAGGCAGTGCATTTCCTCTGCACATGCAGAGGATCAGCGTTTCCATCTCCAAGAGACCAGCAGCTGATTTTAAGGATAGTTTCTGAAAACACATCAGCATTAAAATCAGCTGGATCACCAAGGTAGAACAACATGAGTCAGCAGCACACATCCTTCTGGAAGGAAGGCTAACAGCATACTGGGCTGTACTGGCAGAGAAGCACAGACAGTGGGCTGAAGGGAGGCAATTATTCCTTACCACTTAGCATTTTTAAGGTGACATCTGGAATACTACATCCAGTTTTGGTCCTCCCAGCCACCTCCTCTCCAGTCTAAGGGCGATACCAGAAAGATTGTTACAGGGCAGAAGCACAAGAAGAGAGGAACTCAAGCTGCACCCCCAGGAATTCTGCCTGGTCCTAGGTGGAGAAGAACCATCTTCACACTGTAGTGTGGCAAGTTGCCCAGAGAGACTGCAAACTTTCAGCCTCATAGATCAGTGGTGTCCAAAGCAGGGTGCACACACCCCAAGAGATGCACAAGACAATCCTTTGGGGTGTGGGAAGAAAATATTTGTGTCACTGATTAATAAAAAATATTTTTAAATAGCATTTTCATCTTTATCTCAACCTCTGGGTTTTTTTGTGTGTATGGTTTATAGTGTACACAAATATTTATCAATACATTAGTACATGCATATAATTTATAAAGAAATATACATGGATTGGGGTAGGCTCAAAAAGTTTTTCACTGATGGGGCACGTGGTAAAAAGGGTTTGGAGATCACTGTCAAAACCTGGCCACCTCATCAGGTCCTGATGAGGAGTTGAAGAAAATCTCCAAAGGTCCTGTCTGAGCTGAATTCTTCTATGAATTCCAGAGTATTAGTCAATCAAAATATGACATGTCATGCCAAAGTTAAGTGGTTCTCAGTAGATCAGAACCTAAACATGTGACTGTTCTTTGTCTCCTGAGCTCTTAAAAGTTGTCATTAATTTCTGGATTCTCAATCCAGAATTCCAAAGCAACAGTCCACAGCACTGTCCATAACAGAATGACTTTATACCATGGCCTTTCTCCTAAGAAAAGGAGGAAAGCTGCATTAGAAGATGATTACACATTTAAAAGTTATATTCTTTTTTAAGTACACAGCACAAACCCATGTTCCACTTTGACTGTGGTGCAGGCAGTGCTAGAATAAACATACTACAGTTATTAACTACACCCCAAAACTAAGGAGGACTTCTTTCCTACAGATTCTAGTTATTGAATTTGATATGAAGTACAATTGTTTGGGTTTTTTTTAATACAGCTGGAGCACTTCTAAGGCCACTTCTTTAGTGCTCACTGATGGAAAAATCTGCAATGCTGTTTTTTTCCTCAGTTTTTCTGATTTCCAAAGTGCTTCTTTTCTACCTACCTGCCTATTATCACAACACTCGTGGTAACTTAATACTCTTTCACATCCCAATTCAGTCAAATCTGGTGACTGACAGATGCATTTATTATTACAGAGGGCTGCACACGAGGGCCTTAATTCTATACACCAGGAGGATGGAAGTTGGAGAGAGGAGAACACAAAAGTGCCTAACACAGAAAGGTGCAGCATAAGGAACTGATACAATGAATTCAACACCAACTGTTTCCAAATCACATGTTGCTATTACACCAGAAGGGGCAAAACCAGGGTCATTCCATAATTCCTTTGTCAGTAGTGCAGCAGAGCTCCCAAATCAAGGTGGTCACAAGGTGTGTTTTCCCAGCAGGCTCGGGACAGCAGAGCAGCTGAGCATTCCTCACCTGGTCCTCCTGCAGCTACACTCTCCCAGGAACCAAAGGCAAACTGAACTCAGGTCCAGGCAACTTCAAGTGAGAAGCAAAAGCTTCTCTGAAGAGGAGACAATGCTTTCTAAGTTTTGTCAGAGACCAGAACCAAAAAAAGGCCATAAAACTGTCACCCAATCCCAGTGCATGAAGGATTTTGCCTTCTCCAACATGAAGACAGCAGGTGAACTTTAAAAATAAATCTTTCAAACAGCTGAAGCAATAAAGCCCTATTTTATTTAAATTAGGGCCTCACATCTGAGTGAATCTTCAAGAAGCTACAACCTACTATTTAAACTTTTCTAAGTACTCACCATGTCCATTCTTTAGAGCCTACTGTGAGATAAATTTATCCTTCATTATTTCCTACAGTCCTGAAAAGAGATCCCCTGCCTGCCAGTTGGAGACTTGTAAAAATTACTGTTGTGGACAAATCTAAGTGCTCAAGACATGAGGAAAATTCTAGATACAGAATACACCAATGCTTCCCTAGAGTGAAGAAGAAAGGACAAAGAATTTGCAACTGATGTTACTCGTGTCATTTAATGAGCTACTGGAAAAGAGCTCAGACACAGTGATACAGCTGGTGTAGAAATGTATTAAAATATAATAATCTGGGGATCCATAAGGTTGTAGGTGGGCTATTAAGAGTTATAAAGCGTGCTGAAGAGTTTTGTGTTTAAAGAATCAAAAACTGAACTGAATGATTTGAGTATTTTCCCCATACGTTCACTGGATTTTCTAGGCACAGAGTTTCAGATGTGGCAATTAAAACAGACCAGCTTTTCTTGTTCAGTTCCAAACCAGTAATTTCAATTAATAAGCCATTTATTTAAAAGATGTGCTTTGTTCCTCAAAGTATTTTTCCCACTTTAGGAAAGGGTTTCCTGGAAAACCTGATATCTGTTCCAACAGAACAGAGAAGTGCTACTTTTTGTTAGGAGAAAGGTGGTCTGTGGAACATTTCTGCTTCACTTGACAATCTCCTTTTCAGTAAAATGAAACCAGAATGGGCTATTTCCTTCAGTGCCATTCATAACACTAAAGCTGCAGACAGGCAATGCAGGAAAATCACAGTTTTGTAAAGTAAATCAATGAAGTTTAAGCCTGGCAGTCACTAGAAACTGTAAATCACAACCGTTAAAAACAAAGAGGTGTAAAATGTTTTAATAAGTGATGGAACCCCCTGTAGAAAAAAAGAATCTACAACCTCTATCATAAAGATGGAAATACTTCAGCTGTAGCTCTCGAGGGGTATCACAGACACTCACTAAACAATTTTCAAAGAAAAACACTGAAAGTTGTAAAATGAATGTGATAGTGTTGTGAAGAAAGTACAGACTGATGAGTGAACTCGAGTGGCACTTGAACAGCAAGAAGAGTTTCTGAATCCAACTCCTTCCCAATAGTTACTGCCTGTTCTTCCCAAAACACAACTGGCCACGGCCAAGCCACACAACGGTGAACCTCAGCACTGCAGGAGTTAGGAGTAAATGCTTACTTCAGGTTACCTTCACCCTTCAGGTTGTGAGCCACAAGGGTTTAGGAGCAGTTTCAACTGCAGTTCATGCATTTGCATCGTGGTTGCTCTAACCTATAGAAGAATGCACAGCAGCCAACTGGAAACACTCCAGCTGTTCAAGTTTAATGCATCTGTGTTTATGAGCCAGCAGTTTTGACTCTGAGCCAAAGAGGATACACTCTTACTGATGTAAAAACTGAACTTTTGAAGATGAAGGCTACAGAGAGACAAACTAGACACTAAGGCAGTCATCCAGAAAGGCACAATATGTTCATGGACACATGAACACTTGACTGTACATAACAAGAACAGTGCAAAGAAGACTACCTGAAAGCACCAGCTTCTGATTTTAAATTTGCTATTAGATTATTCAAAAATACATCCACAGTCCTTATCTGGCTGAAGCACATACAACTTGAAGTTGTTGCATAAGAAGAATTCAGTACTTTCCAACTATTTACCCCTCCCACTTCCACCTTCAAAGAAAAGAAGCCCAAACTGGTTCTGTAACTTTTAGGAAGCAGTACATGCATATCACAAATCAGAATTCATCTGCTCATCTGACTCAGAACGAATTTGATAGCATGCATTTTAAAAATCAAGTATAATGTCAGCACCCGGGTGCAAGCTTATGATGGACCTGCTGAAGAGGAGAGGAGCTGATTTACTGCCACACACAGGGAGATACATGGTGGCCTCCTTGGTCTAGAGGAGCACCTTCCTTTTAGATCCTCTTTGGAAGCACCCTCAAAAAGAAATGAGGAAAGTACCTAGTGGATTTTTTGCACCACTTAAAGATCTCCAGTGCAACTCCACTTCATTTATGCTACGTTGATGTCAAGCATGTGGCTGTTTTGTTTTACACTCCTGGTACTCTCAAGAACTTCCTTAAAGCCTCCTAGTTTTACTTTTATACCAGCTAAATTAGGTTCTTCTAAACTTCTGCCAGAGCTGGATTTCCTTCAGTTTATTTTCTAAAGATCACATGGGTTCAAAAACAATTTGGCCTTTCCCAGTTAACCATTACTCTCCCATCAATTCTCTTTAGGAACATGCTTATTTTTGGAGCAAGAAAAGGAAATGCAAAGCCAAGAATCAAGCTCCTTCCCCATTTGTTTATCAATTCCCCCTTTTCAGTAGCTATGAGTAGCAAGGGCAAATGTTCAGAATCATCTAAATGCAAAATGGCAAAGGATTGAGGAGGTTTTAAGTTTAACATGTTTTAAAATCTCTCTCCAGTGCTTCTTTTTTTGGAAAACCTGTAGGTCTCTGCTTCCATAAGGAACAGGATAATAGCCCAGAACACAAGTCCAGACACGCATACAGAAACTGCATCCCAAGAGGAAAAATCCACTGAGAAAAGAGGTGTTTTGAGGCTGGACAAATAGATTAGTAAAACATTCTTCTGTGAAGACTTTAAACTGCTCTAAGTCAGTCCTGCTAAATCATACTGGCAGCTCTTGCACCACTGCAAGCCACTGGTCAACACCTCTGTGAATGAAACTGTAGCACAGATGTAGTTGAAAATTCAGATGAAGAAAAACCAGCCAGTTTTAACATAGAACAGTTGCCCCATCCATTTCACTTATGCAAATACACAAATTAATGCCAAGCACAGGAATAAGCAGAGGGGAACTGCTTCCTCCAGTGTCAATACACAGCATTCATGAAGCTACAGCCCACGATAGGAAAAACCCCTCAAGAGACAGTCACCTGGCAGGTGCTTCACTTCCCTGATCTTAACCTTGGTCACAATGGTGCTAAAGTAATTATTTGCATGCCATATTAAAAAAAGAAGTCATAAATTAAGCAAGGTAGCCAAACAGCATCTCAAGCTGAGTACAACTCTGAACCAAATGGGCTACTCATGCAAGAGTTCTCCAACGGTGGAGTCTCTGCAACTACTGAGGGGGAAGCCCAGCAAAACAAGCAGGAGGGTTCTCAGCCAACATAAGCACTCCCTTCTCCCAGGTTTCTCAGCCAACATAAGCACTCCCTTCTCCCATGTTCCACCCCGACCTCTGAGAAAAGTTTTAGTTGGTCAAAACCACCATGGGACCAACTATATTTGGACATCAGGAAGAAGTTCTTTACTATGAGGGTAGTTGAAAACTGGAGGAGGTTGCCCAGGGAGGTGGTGGAAGCCCCATTCCCAGAGGTATTCAGTCAGGCTTGATGAGGCTCTGGGAAACCTCCTCTAGCTGAGGATGTCCCTGCTGGCTGCAGGGGGTTGAAGTAGATGGCCTTTAGAGGTCCTTCCCAGCCCAAGGCATTCCATGATTCTAAGGAGTTTGATTGCCTAATCAAGCCAAGGAGACAAAAGTGCTCTCAGCTTCCTATTTTACACGCAAAGTTGCAACACTGAAGAGTTGTCAATTCCTTAACAAAAAAGAAAGCTACAAAATGAGAAACTAATCTGTTTGGAGCTGTATTGCAATCAGTCCACAATTAAATCTACTGAAGTATTTTTAAGATACATTATTGGAATATGACAATTTATCCTCACCACCAAAGTGCCATCAAGTGGAATATAGTAATATTACAGATTATATATAACAGACATAATTACTCTATGTGGGCAGTCAAGTTTTTAGCAAGCCTGAAGAAAGTCAAACATTTCAGCTGCAACTGAGACTGATCGCTGTCAACAGTCACTACTCACTTCCACAGCTCCTTTTAGTTCCCATTTCTTAGTGGGAACTTTATTTCAACAGCTTCAATGTACCTCCATACTAGACTAAGTGCATAAAGAAATAGTTTTCTTCAAGTATGGTCTTCCCCATTAAGATTTAAAATAGATTCTATAGAATTTGCACAGGCAGGATAACTCTTGTGGCTTCTGCTATTTAGTCTTGAAGAAGAAATTCCCCTAACAGCTATCAAGAGCTATTTTGAAATATTAGTGAGTAAAGTCATGGTTTTCTGTCATTGCCAAAACGTTTTAAGTAAAAGATTTTGTGTTGGACCCTCATACCCACTCAGATTTTGCTTACAGATTAGTTTTCAGTTGCATGCATGTTTTTTTGCAGATCATTACTACTTGATCTGCTACCACCACCTACAATGTGTTCCTCTGCCCCTAAGTCAAACTAATCCACTTAATAGTCTGCTGCTTACGTCCGAGTTTCCTTCTGTCAAGTCATCTAGTAGATACAGTTCCTCCAGTTAAAACAACAACAAACTCTCAACAACAAAAGTCTGCAGTTTGAAAACTGGAAGTCAAAGAAGAAGGGCTTGTTTTGTAATCAAAACAGTAAGATATGGTATTAAGAATATTATGTTAGAGAGGGGAAATGAGACAGCATCTTAGCAGCAAGGCCATGCCTGTAGGATCTTAACTGAATATACAAGTAGAGCTTGGGCTTTGTTTACCAGAGACACTGGATTTGTACAATAGCACGTAAAAGGAAGTATTTACACTGCTGGACTACAGCTTGTTTGTTTTGGCTTGTTGGTGGGGGTTTCTTTCACTTTATCCTGCAGGTAACACTAAAGTTCTAGGTTTGTTAAGTTAATTTTCCCCTCAAGTTACTCAAGATCAAAAGACATCAAGAACTGAGCTTCACAGATTTGAATGCAACAAACATACCAAAAAAAAAAAAGCCCAACAAAAAAACCCAAGCAAATTCTGTGTGCAGAAGGTAAATTTGTGCATCAGGTAGTCCTTTTCACTCCCAGTTACTGAATCAAGTTCCCATCCATCCACACCTATCACGGTGGAAATCCTTCTGGATCTTGTTGCTTTCCCTGTGGACAATTTCCCTGACTTTGACAGTTTTCAAACCATGGAGTGCACTGGTTCAATTTCCTAAATTTTCACAGATGTGAAGCTGGTTTTTTGACACTGTATTACAGAAGCCTGTACACTGCCAGAAGAAGAACTGGTTTTTAGTGCTTCTGGAAAGCAGAGCCATTTGTCACATCTTCGAAAGTGTAATGCTTCTTTCTTCCTAATGGATCATAAAAATGATGTCTACTGGTTAAACTGGTATTAAAAACCTGTAGATATTTTCATTTTTGACAACTCTTTATGCTCACAGTAATTAAATACCTAACAAGGTGCAACATTTCCCACTGCCTATACATGAAGAGATTTTGCAGCATACCTTTTCATTTGTCCTAAATGCTTTGGAAGAGATCTGGAAGCAAAGTTGGGGAGAGATGTACTATAGGAATATCCAGCACTCCCATTTAACTTCTGCAAACTGCTGTTGGGATGAATGGTGTTTGTCACCCAAGATACTAAACTGGAAGAGAGGGTACCAGTGATGTTTTATGTGCAGAACAGTACGATCAGAAGAGAGTCTACACATCCTGAAAGAGCAAAAACTTAGAGGGAGATAAAAATAGAAATTCAGTTAAGCAAAGTGGTAGATACACAGGTAGGACTGGTGAGCCTGAGACTGTGTTCACCTATGGAAGTGGTGAGAGGTTATTTGGAGCCACAAACATAAGAAGGGCTAAGGATGTCCAGTCTAACTCAGTTGGAGGGGTGCTGTGAAGACACCACCAATGAACACAGTGCTAAAGTTCTATAAAAGAGTTTAGAAAAAACCCAGGATATCCCAAACACGAGGTACTACAGCTGTAAACAGAAAAGCACCCTAAACCAATTCAGCCAAGAGTAGGAACGCAGTCCTTGATCAAAATGAAGGCCAACAGTTTCCACAGCACTTATTCTAACCAAAACAGATGATTAATACAAGCAAGAAAGGGTGAATGACCTAGCAGATAAGCATAAAAGACTTCTCATTATATGGGAAAGTCCAGCATGAAAGCAACAGCTAAAAATCCAGTTTAATTACTGATAAAAGGGCATAGCAAATTCTGTTTCCATCTACGTTTTGTTGAAGTAATCTATGACAGCTTAGAAAAAAGGTCTGAGGATTTTCACTGGTTACAGGCTCAAGAATATGTGAGCAGCTGGAACGGGACCAGATCAGGGTGGGGGGAAAGAACAACAAGAACAACTTAAAAAAAAATATATATTTGTTCCAACTAGAAGTAAATTAGTTGGAAAATTTAAGATGACAACCTATAAGAAACATGTAATACCACTCTTAAAAGACACTTTCTGAAACCTTCTACCCCATAAGCCCTCTGAAATACAGACCCTGGGATGACAACCTCAAGTACGACCGGATATAAACAAAACCACTACGTTTTATGGAAAGACAAGTTTAAAAAAAACAAAGCAAACCAAGCCCAATAGTGCTTTTCTACTGACACCAAGCAAACATCAGCATTAAGGAAGCTCAAAGTTTACTGTATATTGCAAAGAACGAGAAAAAAAAAAATGGTCATTTCTGTAGCTCAGGAAACATTGGCCCCATGAGCAAACTAAACATTGTTTGTGTTTGCTGAACAGAAAAAGCAGCAAATGTACTCATTCCAAACTATTATCGTTTTCCTGAGATACAGACAGTATCTTTTAGTTAAGGGAAAGAGTTGACAGTCCAAGTCAAATCTATTTTTACTACCTCTGGTCCTGCAGGAAAAGCAATGGCTCACAAATCAGCTCGTGCACTGTAAACTGCAGCCAAGTTGAATTTTGCTACAAACTGCCTACGAATTTTCCCAAGCCAACAGTCCTAAAGAAATGGATGATAAAATACTGAAGTGTTATTGACAGAAAGAGAGACTCAACCCAATTCATATTTTAAAATCACAGAAATGCACCAATGAAACATGACATGCTACCTGAAGACAATTTAGCAGAGACTGAAATAGAAATCCTGTAATATTTAGAAGCTAGAGAAGAAAAAAAAAGAGGTACAGAGTTGCTGGATGCTGGAGGAACATGGGGACTCCACATAACACCTTCCAAGGATACAATATTTCTAGAGTCCAACACATTTACAATCATGTACTTCATGTGACCTGCCAGCAGGGTTAATTAGCCTGTTGCCTAAAAGTGTTCAGAAGTTAAAACCATTTAAGAGAAAGTATTGACAGAAATGAAAGATTCTACCTCTCCTGAAGGCAGGTTTTAAGGGGTTTGCTTCCCAATAAGTCCGGAGAGCACTGCAGGAGCATGTTCAGTTCAGCAGTTACAGTTGCAGCATCAATTAAGTTACAGTTGCAGCATCAATTATGAAGAAGCTCTTTGAGGTATCTTGAGCCAAAATGATCAGCAGCATAGCCTTGAGTTAGCTGATGTAGGTCCAAATTCAAGTAAAATTACATGGCCACAAGGCAAAGAATAACAAAAGTATCCCAAGATCCACAGGACTCAGAGCCCAAAGCAAACGAGTCGTTATAGTCTGAATCATAATTCAAGTTCCTGCAATTCCATTACATTATTGCCTAGAAAAATCAAAAGCTTTCTGAGTTTTAAGCTCACAAACTAGAAGAAATTCCAGCTTGAAAGAGGTAGAAATACCACTAACAGATTGAAATCAAGTAACTTAACTTGAGTGTAATGACCTGAGCCTCACACACACAGACCTAGAGCTTGTCATACAGCAAAAAGCCTCAAACTCTCCATCTGCCCTGAAAAAACTGAGACACTCCTCTAATTCTATTTTAATTTTATCATCTACAGTAGTCAGGCTGTGACTCTGCTCAAACCAGATTGCTCTCATCCTGACCAAGTGCCCGAAGCAAGTGAGCATCCAGTCGTGGCCTTTCTGATGAAAAGGATCTGCATGTCCCTTGAAGAAGCCTTCATCTGCCAAAATCAGCATCCAGTGTCCCCATAGAAAGGATTCACCCCACCCCAAATCACCAGAAAACAACCACCATTCTGGTATAGATTGCCAACACAAGTCCCATATCAAATCCAGGTGTCAAGATGATTTGGGTACACTCTGTATACACAGAATGAATCTAGAACTAGATGCCGTGTTTCCAACTCCATCAGCACCCTTCCTGCTCTCCCACACTTAGTAGGAACATCACCTATCAAGAATTCCATCTCATTTGCAACATTGAGCACGATAGGTTCTCAGTTACTTCCAGCTTTCACATACATGCACCACCTTCTCCATACCTGACAGCTCACTACTTCTCCCTTCACCATGTGATTAGATTGTATAACTAGAGATCCTTCCCTTAAAAAAGAAAAAAAAGAAAGGCAGAAAAAGTTTAACAGAATGTACTTAGCAAATTAAGGACTTCTGAGCTGCTGTGATTCATACCAGCTCACAACACAGACTATAAACACATCTATGGATGTAAACTCACATCGTGGCCACAGTTAAATTTCAGTGCTGCAGAAAGCAGAAAGTTATGCATTGCCATAACAACAAACCAGCTTCTTCTAAGCTCAAAACTTAGAAGCTATAGGTCCCAGTCCTGCTAAGATAGAAGCTATCAAGTACTGAGCAGCCAAAAAATTAAGAAGCTTAAAGTCTTCATGGTAGCTTCATACATTTATAACCAGATATGTTTTCGATGAAACACAGACTTCATTTCTAAAGGGAAAGAACACCCTGCAAATATTACTTCACAAAATTCCTTCAATCACTAATAAACTGCCTTTGAAACAAATTCCTGACATGTTTTGAGATGCCACTCTTAAAGCACGATTTGCTCCTACCCAACCTGTTTTCCCTTGTTTCTGTTTGTTGTTTTTTTTCTTGTTTCTATTCTCTTTACTCCGCACAGTAAAAATCAGCTGTAAAGTTTCATTTTTGCTTTTGGTCGGTTTCACTTTCTAGCTTCCTGGAGGCAACAAAAAGTTTCTGTTTAGCTTAAAACCAGTCTTGGGTAAAACTTGGGAAAGGAGGAATCAGGAATGACTCTAGCTGAGAGAAAGCCTCTGCTAGCAAGATGATTAGAGTGTTTTCTGGAAGATTTTTTCTCTCTACATACAGAAACACACACGCAACCCCTTCAGCTGCAAGTTCCGAAGGAACCTTTACGGCTTAAGAGGAGAAGAACAACAACAACAACAGAAAGAGGGACAGAAAGAAAGAGGTGTTGGAAACCACTTCCTTCTCTTCCCCGCCTGTCACAGCCGGCTCAGCTGCTCTGGTCGCGCTTCGCATCTGCCTCTCCTCCCCGAACAACCGCCCTCCTCCCGCGGCAGCCCTGCCCGGGGAGCCCCGCTGATGCCCAGCGCTGACAGGAGCAGGATCCCCCCCGCCCCGGCCGGGAGAGGCATCTCCGAGCGGCGGAGAAGCCCGGGGAGGAAGACGGAAAGTTTCTTCAGCGGGGCTTGCCGGCCCTCCTAGGGCAGGGTCTCCTCAGGGACCGGGCTGCCCCCG
>VWZY01006421.1:217939-255121 GCA_013399075.1 Chloroceryle aenea
AACAGCCCCAGGGCTCTCAGCCTTTCCTCACAAGAGAGATGTCCAAGTTCCTTCAGCATCTTCATAGCTCTCTGTTGGATTCTCTCTAGTTTTTCAAGCTACTCAGCTACTTCTAGACAGCTGACCAAATGCTCTTGCTTTCACCCTTTGCAGAACTTCCCAGAAGCACCCACAGAGACAGGGTTTCTTTACAGTATCATGCCAGATACACATCCATCTGCTAATGATGAGCATTTATGAAACTGATATTGTAGCTAAAGGCAGTAGAGGAGAAAAATCCATCAGTGTTTCAATTCTGCCCATCCTTGTAAGATGTTCCATCCCTGGAAACATTCAAGGTCCATCTGGACAGAGCTCTGAGCACCCTGGTTGGACTAGATGACCTTTAAAGGTCTTTTCCAACCCAAACCATTCTATGATGAATGGGGAAACCTTCCAGTTCTAAAGTTAAAATAACATGGCAGAGCTCCGTGAGCCTGTAAGGCCAGTGGTTGCCAACTGCAGGTCAGCATGTGATGTGGTGTCTTGTATACCACCAACAAGCAGGTTTATCATCCAGACTTCATTTGATAACACTACTGGGAACATTTACCATGAACTCAGAGGCCTCAGGGACAGCAGTTTGGCCTTTGGGCTATGAAAGCCCCAAGGTCAGCAGCACTGCTGTCTGCTGCCAGACAAGCAGCATCTGTGTGATACAAACCAAAGAAATACAGCCAGTGTTTGTTTTCTAAAGCAGGTCACCAATTCATGAACATAGCTCCCCTAAAATAAACATGCTATAAAATGATAGCAGCTTTATAAGGTGAGATATGATTTTGATGTAAAAAATTGTGGGAACCTTAATAATCACAAAATTGTGTTACTGATTCCAGTATGTCACCTCAGGTACACTGTGTCTTCACCTGAGCTGCATGACACTCATCCTATTTGTCCAGATTGCTTTCAAGAAGGCTGCCAATCAGCGTGAATTCATTCATCTCTTCTGTGTATGAGAGGATTTGAACTGGAAAAAATCCCACTTTAATATCAGAATGATGTCTCAAAATGAAAGTTTGATGAGAACTCCTTAATGCTAGGAATGACTCCATTGAAATGATGGAATGCTATCATCAGTATCAAAAGAAATTATACCATTTAAATGGTAAAATATGTGTTTGTTGGGAAAAAGGAGTCTGGGATTTAATTGATACCATCAGCTTTATTTTTACATAATTTGGCAAACTAGCAGAATGCAAAACACATCGAGCAGTGGCAAATAATAAAATGTTTGTCATGTCTGTGACTGGGTTTTTTTTTTGACATTTGGGAAAGAAAAAAATATTGCATGATATATTTTACCATAGTTTTCTCAAAATTCTGTTAGACACCTTAAGAAGACACAAACCCACAACTCTTTCACCTCTTTACCTTCTTTTCAGGACATGGATGATGAAGTAAATCATTCTCTGACAGGAGTAAACCAGCTGAAGTTTTAGAATGATGGTACCAAAATGAATGGAAGGATTAAATGGATAAAAATGCTAATCCAGTCAGAAACAACAAAATTCAACCATTCAGCTCCTGCATTACAGAAGTAACTCTAACACAGTATCAGGAATTTGAGGCAAATTGCAGTTTGTGAAATTCAGAGGATAGCTGGAATCTGCCCTTTCCCACTTACCCATTAATCTCATTTTTTCTGTGAAAAAACCCACCTATTTCAATGAGATTACTTGCAGAACTGGGAGCTGCTTAACAAGAACAGGCATCTTAAGATGTTCAGGTGCTAAACCAAACCAAACTCTGTAAGAAATATTAATGAGTCAAAAATTTTGAAACTTGGTGCCAAGATTTAGACTTCAAAAACCTTAACTGGAGCCCAGCTGACAGAGCAGTCTAATTGGGTGGCATTTAATTTCTGATATGTTTGTTTGACAACTGGAAAAGCAAAATAGAGCCAGGGATTACAAGCACAGGATGAGGAACTACATGGTTTAGACTTCAAGTTCATTTATCTTGCTTTATTAAAATGAAAAACAAGTAGAAAAAAGGCAAACCCCTACTTGTTCTAATACTACTTTTCAGACAAAATACAAATGGAGATAAAAAGCCAACAGCGACGGTCACCTTGGCATTCTTGCAAATGCTCATTTTGTACCTTGCAAATCTTTATTTGTTGAATCAGCCACTAGCTGAAACTGTGATTTTCCCGTCCTGGATTAAAGCTATCATTCCATATTATCTACTGCCTTGAAATGATACTTAAAGCAGTGGCTGCAGACGCCAACAAAACAATATTTATTGGCCTCGTTACTTCTAAAGAACACTCATGTTTGTTTTGGCTTCGTCAGCTGAGATGTTTCTGAACTGTCTTTATTGATGTCCTAGTTAACTGTTGGCTTGCAGTGATAAAACTGAATAATCAGTCAGCCCTGGTGGTAATCAAAATGTTTACCAGAAGCATACTTGGAATTTGTGCTGCTCCTTGGAGTTGGTTTGAAAGAATTTTGTAGCCTTCCTTTTCAAAGCATGGTGAAAAGTTAGACATTAAAAGATTGTATGGAAACAGAAAGACATAGAAAACTCATATATAGAATTTAAGTGTCTAGGTGAGTGACCTGCATTTATTTAGGAGCTTTTTTATTCTTGAATGTTCAGGAATTTCATACCTGAGTTTAGATTTTTCCATGAGATTTCCTTTCAGGATAAATGGTAGCTTTCATCTGATGGACCACTCGGAGTCAAGCGTGAATATTCTGGAAGATCAGCTTGCTTTGGGTGGAAGAGCTGTACCTGGCAGAGTTCAGGATGGACTGACTGTGCTTAGGACTTTTCGACTTGGCTGAGTAGCAAGGAAGTTACCTGTCCCATTTGTGCAGCTCTACTTCTAACTTTAGGAGTTTTGAGACACACAAGTTTTCCATTATCTCATCCTGAAATGCTGGGTTTGGGGGTTCTGCTGTGACTCTTTTTTTTCCAGACCTTTGAAATTTTCTTTTTTTGTTGTGCTTGCAAACAAAGTAGTTGAAGAAAGTTTTTGTCAACCTCTTCACATATGGGTGTATTTCAAGCTTGTTCAGTAAAAACACTTCACAGTGCAAGTCCTTGTCTGGCAAGATAACAGCCTGAGTTCAAAGTGCTCATGGAATACTAATTAGTCTCTTCATTCATATTTTCCTGTTTTCTTTTTTTTTTTTTTTCCCTTCTTCCAAGAAGACTGAATATTTAGCATGTTGCCAACATTCTCTGTGGTTTTCTGGAAGAATTTAACTGCTTTATGGTGGCTTGGAGAAAGCTGGTTCCTCTCATATTTATTTCAAGTCTTCTTCTTCCAAATGAAGTATCCAGACAATGTGAAAGCATCATCTGTGTGTTTAGACAAATACTGTTCACACCTAAAAACTCCACAACAGTGGAAATCAAGTATACTTCACTAGCTTCAGAATAATGAAACCATTGAAAAATCTTCAAACCAGGATGAGCACAAAGAACAGTCTTGTTTTCTGAAGTCCTGTACAGGAAAAAGCTCAAGTCATGGTTGATGAGGTGTCTCAGACATGTTAACAGTGTCAAGCAACTGGCAATTGGTTCCTGTGGCAGGAAATAGCAAAGGCAGCTCGGTGCTACAAGGAGTAGAAGCTGTCCTTATTGTTGTTGGAATCGTAGTTTCCTCCTTTTTAATCATCACGTGTTGTAAGTGAATTTGTTTTAGCCTCTGGAGAAAACATATTTTGCTTTCGTGTGGTCTCTGCTCAGCTGGTGAGAGTGCTGCTGACTAATGCCCACACAACTCAGGCTAACTGGAGTAATAACTGCTCACTTGGTTTATGCAAGTGCATTTGTTGCAGAAAAGTTTGGAATATGGCAGGGTGAATAAAGGCAATGGCCCATGCCAGTAAGAAAGATTAAATCAAAGACCACCTCTGGCTTAGGAGTCTCTGAGACACAAACTGCTGCAGGCTGGGAAAATCCTTGGACAAAGCATTATTACTGTGGAGTTACCCAGTGCACTACTGTTGGCCACTGCTGGAGTTGGGACGCTGGGCTCTTCCAAAGAGGTATTATGATGTACATGGGCTGGAATCCCTCTGGGCAGTTTGGGGGTCACCTGNTCTACATCTGCTTTTGTATTTTGTCTGTTCAAAAAAATCGTAGCAAAGAATAGGATATAAAGAAATTCAATTATGATGGTTTAGTCTGTAAGAAAGGAAGAGGAAGAAAAGAGGGCTTGACCTCTGTGTTCCTTCAGCTTTATACTGATTATGATGTACCTGGGCTGGAATCCCTCTGGGCAGTTTGGGGGTCACCTGTCCTGTCTGCTTCTCTTAACTCGCGTCGCCTTTCACTTTCTGCACCCACNTTGGCCACTGCTGGAGTTGGGACGCTGGGCTCTTCCAAAGAGGTATTATGATGTACATGGGCTGGAATCCCTCTGGGCAGTTTGGGGGTCACCTGTCCTGTCTGCTTCTCTTCACTGGTGTGGCCTTTCACTTTCTGCACCCCCAATGTGGTGCACAAGGTCCAGCAGTGGCCTTGGTCTGCACCCCAACCCTTGGTAGTGACTGTAACCATGGGGTGTCCTCACTGCCAGCAGCAGCCACTGCCTGGGAAAACAGGCTGCTGACTGCAGCCAGTGCAGTTGGTTAGAACTGAGCTGAGAACTAAAACCACTGAACAGAATTCGTGCTGTTCTCACTCAAACCAGGACACAAGCAAAGACAGTAAGTAGTTAAAACTTGTGTGTGGCTGATTCTGAATACTACTGCAGATATTTCTGTGCAACCCAGGAGGCTCCACTGACTGTAGCAGTGAGTGGCTCCTGTTTATTTTTGCATGCTCCTACAAACAAATACACAACTTACAAGAGCTCCCTAATAAAGTATTAAAAATAAGAAACACGAAGGAATAAAAATAAATAGTCTGAGCTTCTATTTGTTATTTTTAACTCGTGTGTTCTTTGAATCCAAGCAATGGTTCAGTGATGGTAATGCCAGCAGACTACTTGTGTGCTGAGATTCCAAACGATAGCCACCTTGCATTTCTTGGAAGGACCTATCTTTGGAAAAAAAGGATCACACAGCTTGAAATGTTGCTGATGGTGTAAAAAGAGGAAAAGATATTTCTTCTGCTTGCTCTTTGATATTCTAGGAATCACTCTCCATTTTTTCCAGGGTAGATGAGCACCACTCCAAAGACCCCAGTAAGAGAGAAAAGTTCAGGGACACAATCTACATAGTCAGCATGACCCTCTTGCTTCTGTAGACAGCCCTTAAGTTGTGTTGTGGTGGGAAGTTCCACCACTGTCTCAACCTGCATTGTGCAACAACTACCTGTCTGTGTCTGGAGATTAGGTTCTCTTCCAGAAAGATGAAGTCCAGGATGTAGTGGAGCTCTCTGTGGCTGAAGCTGTCTGAGAAACAGACATTAAATCCAGAAGAGATAGTGATTATCTTTTAAACATTTCCTTCACGAGTGCTTTCTTTCTGTGGTATGTACTTCAGTGTTCTATAGAGCATCTATTAAAATATGGATATAGGTGCTTCAAAAATACAGCAACTGCATCATTATTATCATGTCTCTTAAGTAACTCTCTCCCCCTCCCTCTGCTTTTCATCATATTTTAAGTCTAAGGTTTAAGTGTAAGTCTGTGTTCTTCATACTAGTAACTGATGTGGAGCATTAGTCACATTGTAAGTCACACGTAAAATAATTTTTAAAAAGTATTCATCAGACCTCCTTTTCATGCAATGTTTTGGGTTTTCATCTTGCTAAGGATATTAAAGCATGGTCCTTACTACAGACTCAGACTTACTACTCATGCAAAATTTGAGATATCTGTGGCAATGTTAATTTGGGGGTTCCTGGTAGAAGGCATGAGATTTATGTGGGTTTTCCCCATTTGAAATTCTAGTCAGAGTGTGGCCTGTCATCAAGGACTTGGTTAACTCCTTCACCTCTTTCCTTCAGGATATTGGGTCTTCAGTATTAGATCTGTCACAGATCCTTCCATTTTGGTACCATTTTTTCTACCTTTGGTTTAGACACTATTCTTATGTTGTAGTATGTTCAGTGCAGTGCAGCCCACCTCTTGTTTTATTCCTATTCCATGCTTTTTTCTTATCTCTGAATTTAAATGAAAATATGTAGAGATTAACTCCACCCCAGTTGGCCAGTATCAGACACAAAAGTCTCTTACAATCTCTCTTTCATCTGGCACTTACTGACTGGAGATACAGAATGATGTAATATAAACATCTTTTTGTAGTTGTTGCCTTCTGTATCTTTGTAGGGCTTCGGCTCCTCTGGGACTTTCAATTGTTCCACTCTTGAATTTAAGAATATTTTCTTTAATTTCTTTCTGCTGCTGGCACAATGGCATGTTCATTAAACACTCCTACTCAAAGTGCTTGAAAAGAAATGGTCTTCATCTGGTGACACAGTTCCAGCAGCTTTTGCCTAGAAGAACATGTGCTTTTACAGAGTTCCTCCCTCGGATATTTTTGTGTGTCTGGACAGAGAGCCCACTGAAAGGTACAACTGACCACTACAGGCAGAACAGTTTGGCTGCAAGATAAGGCAAGCAGTCTAGACACATCGGTCTCAGCACACAGGATAAGATTATTTTCCCTAAATCTAAAGATCTGTTCCTATCGTTTAATGCATGTTTATATTTTTTAGTGACGACATCATATTTCCTCAAGGATTTTTATGAGAAGCAATCAGAGTCCTCTGGCCTCAAAACCTCCTACAAATGATTGTTTGGGATTTTAGGTCCTGTGCTCAGGGTTGCCAGCCTCACTAAAGACATTTTGTTTCGGTGGAGGAAGAATTTCCATATTGCCACTAAAGAAATTTAATGTGCAATAGCTGAAGAATTGATGTGCAATAGCTGAAGAATTGATGTTGATTCTGGCATTAGGTGTTTTGAAATTCCAGGCTGTGGGGGCATTTGATGCAAGGTGCGTGTCAAAAAGATGTGGGGCTATGTCAGGAGTGCTAAAGGCTAAATGTGGACCACGTCGTGATATGACCTTGTTGCAGAATCAATCAGTGTCTCTCTTGGGAGAGATTTGCAGATACCACGAGAGTAACCTCCAGATATCTGCAGGACTAGACTTGTGGGCTGTTAGACAAAGAACCTGTCAAGACAAAGAACCTAAGACATCTTACACACACCTCTTAGACCACTTTTTCACTTTTCCAGGCATGTTTTTGTTGCCTGCAGACAGTCTTCCACAGAGTCTTGTGTTAGTGGAAGGGGACACTAAGTCCAGCAGCATTTTAGAAAACCTTGTTGGAAAGTGATATAGCAAGAGTCACCCCGTTGAACTCTCATCCTCTCTGAGATAAAGACACAACAGAAAAAGGTTTAGAGGAAGCAACAAAATTAGGCTGCTGTGTGAGACAGAGACAGAAAGGTCAGGCTATTAGATGCTGTGAAGAAACAAACAAAGGGATGGTACAGTAGGTATATGCAAAATTTTCCTTAGGTTCTGCAAAAGCATGAGCTGAAGGGACTTCCCAGTGAGGTTAAAATGGCAATACACTTCAAACTGATTAAATGCATCTCTCCAGAAAGCACACAGACTTTCAGAACTCATTACTCAAGCAAAAGTTTCAGGAGGGGTCGAGTAAGATTTTCTGCTGCTACCTTAAATAGAAAATAGCATGCAAGAAGTTATAAAACTTTATGTTCCAGGATGAAAGTCGGTCACTAAATAGGAATTTAGGGTCAGGAAGACACTTCCGCTGGAGGTATGCTCTTCAGGATTGTCCATTACAGGATTTTTTAGCTTTGTATCTCAGTCTGAACGCTGTCAGCAGCAGCATTTTGCTAGATGAACTGCTGTTTGGTAACTGCTTCTCTGCTCTGTCCTAAATTGAACCCCCCTTTTAAAATATCTTAGACCATGGTACCCTGAAACTATTAATTATTATTATTTTTGTCATACATAAGCATAAGAAATAAGAGGAGGTAAATTCCCTTCTGATCTGAATACATACCTATTAACTTGTTTAATTACATTTGTATGTATAAAGGATTTCCCCCAAAATACTCTAGGCTAAATTCTGTCCACCTTGGATAACAAAACCAAACTCAAGCAACAGTCCCCGAGTATTTGTATAACATTTTAGAGGAATAACTACATTTTTGCTTATCGTGAGTGAGCAAACTGCCAGTTAATGGCATTACTGACTCACCTTTCCTGTTGGCCCTGACTTGGTGAGATAGAAAGTGGATGGGCCATTGTCAGAATGGACAACAGCAAGTGAACGCCTCCTGATAACCCACTAATGGGGCATCAAGCAGTCATCGGTGCAGAAAGTGGAAAAATGCAATTAATCCTCTAAGCATGAGAAAATCTGCTGTCATTTTCCACAAAATAACCTCAATCAACTGAAAATTGCTTCAGCCAGGTTTTTTTAAGCGGTAAAATACTAAATGCAGCCTTTCAGAGAGATTTCTGATATGCTTTAACAGGTAAATATGAATGCTAGCCTCCCTGAAATACTTGGAAGGAAGAGTCTTGTTCAGGAGGAAAGCCTCCTCATTTCCTTCGTCCTCTACACCAGAGGATCTCTCTTTGTCATCACTGTGTTGGGAATGGCACACACATTTGGGGCTCTATGGCAAAGCTTGAGTTGGAACGTTGAAGTATATAGTAGAGAAAAAGGCTTTTGTACACCAATAAAGCTGCCTCTCTGGCTGGTGAAAGTACCTGGGATTTTATCTCTTATCTGGAAAAAGGAAGACTGGGAGGGGGTCTTAGCAATGCTTATGCATATCTAAAGGGTGGGTGTCAAGAGGATGGGGCCAGACTCTTCAGCAGTGCCTGGTGACAGCACAAGGGGCAACAGGCACAAACTGGAGCACAGAAAGTTCCACCTATACATGAGATAAAACTTTCCTGTGAGGCTGACAGAGTGCTGGAATGGGCTGCCCAGGGGGGTTGTGGAGTCTCCTTCTCTGGAGACTTTAAAAACTCATCTAGATGAACCCCTGTGCGATCTGATGTAGGTGAACCTGCTTTAGTAGGGGGTGGGGTGAACTAGATGATCTCCAGAGATTCCTTCTAACCCCTAGAATTCTGTGATTCTGATTCTGTGATTTAATTAGGTAGATTAATTACAGGGCTCTAGCTGTCACCCCATAGCTCAATCTCAGGAGTCTTATTTCTTTTTCACTCTCTTGCTTAGTCCTCTGCATACTTAAATCTCACTCTCATAGTGGATTTATTCTCCACATGGAACATTAAAATGAACTCTCCTGAATCATTATGCTACTTGGAGAAGTAGCATCTATTTAAAAATATAGATATATTCTAGGAGTTTATGCAGTCAGTGCTTCCAAATAGCTTGTGTTTACCACATCACAGCTATCATGGACTTAGTCATTCCCACAGAGGCTCTCGGTTACATTTGAAAAATACCAATTTTGAAGTCCAAAGATCTGGTTCATATTTACATGACTGTACCAAGAGACCTTATAGTGGTTGCAAATGACATTTCACAGATCTCCCGGTCTCAAGTTCTGAGACATGAGACTTTCACAGCATTGCCCTGATCAGACTTCCCACAGCCTGTGATGCTTCTTCTGGCCTGGACAGCAGAGCCCTGTGGTCTGTTCCCCAGGGTAGACCCATGGTCTACAGACCCTTTCACCCAATATTTCTGCTAGTTTCTCCTGATAGTACCATGTGAATTTCTTTATAGTCTTAATATTGTCTTAACTCCTTGCTATGATCTGATTGACTGGGTTTTTTCAGTGTCTGGCCATGTCATGATTTCTCACTGACTTTAAAGGATACTTAAACCAACTGGCTGGAACAGTTGTCAGCTGATTTGCAGTCAGATGAATGATAATTGAAATGGTGACAGGTAGATAACTGTGAGGGGTCCACACAGAGACCACAAAGCTTGCCTGCTCTTGGTGGTCTTCCTCCTCTACTTTGGAGGATGTAATCATGCACAAATATTGCTGGAGGCCAAAGGAAAACTTTGGTTTCATGTATTAGATATTCCTTGTTATATAAAAAGTAAATAAATTTCATAGGATAAATGATTTAATCTGGCTTTCATCTTCATATCTCTTTGTATGGTGACAGTTTCCATCTCTGCTATATTGTCTTGCAGCTGTAATATATTCTTGACTTTGCGGCCAACTTATTGAAATCATTTGCCACAAAAGGTTTTGAAACATATTATTTATGGCTCCAGTCTCACCGGCAGACAACATTCTGAGATGATGTCCTACAGCTGTGCAGAGCATTTCTCTATTTTTCTGCTTTGTTAGGTTTTTTCTATACTTTCTTGCTTAAAAAGTATATAACCGATCATATTTATTTTATCTTGTGCTAGAATTCTGTAACAAGACTTGTAAAACCTAACAGAAATTATCTTCTCTGGTCCTTTTTTTAAGTCTTAGATCAATTCCTGTAGTGTGAAAGGGCTAAATAAATTCGTTGAATTCAGCTGAGTTTATAAGCAAGCTCCATACTTCTTTGTCTTCTTGTATCTGGAACAGAGATTTCGAAGAATTCTTTAATGAATGAGTTCACAGTTAGCATGACACAGGAGACTCATTTCCTCATTGTTACTATTTTAAACATACACTTATCCTCCTACTGTTCCTGAAAAAGTTCTGTCTCTTGTAGATTCTCCCCTCCAAATAAACCCCTATATAAACTAAGTAGCTCCTTAAGCCAGCAGACAGCAGGCAGTCCCTTTGAGTACTGAGTAACAGCGACTGATGCCTGTGGAGGTCATCTTTCCATGGGCATTCTGATGGGCTCCCTTAGCAGGGTTGTTCATGTTCTATGCACAAGGCAGAGTCTCTAGGTTTCCTTACAGTCGATGGAGAGAAATGGGCACTTCTTGGCTGCATTTCATCTGCATTGAAGACAGAAGGAGGTGTGGATGGGTTGCACTCTAACTGTAGAAGGAAAGAAAAGAGTCCCTGCCTGGGAGTTTCTCTCATTCCCTAGTCCTCAGCTCCATCTCTGATTTAGGCATAGCTCAAAATTTCTCAGAGGTGTGGTACCTACCTACAGCATTGGTCCAGCATCCAGACGTGATTGGGGTGTGGTGCTCAGACGTCCTACTCAGTGGGAATATATGTTATTCACTTTGCAAGGAATCATTACAGGGCTGCATTCACTGGATTCATGGCTTACTCCTTTGCCTCAAGCTTTGCACCATGGGTATGCTCAAAGGTAGAGATGGTCTTGTGCTTAGACTACTTGTAAATGCTTGCATGCACTACCCTGGTTGGAAGAATAGTGTTTTTCATCCCACCTGCCTCTGCTTTTTCATCTCATTTTTGTGATCTCCTGGATTTTGGAGATTTGCATCTGTAAAAATTCTTCCCCCGGGTTTAATCATTCTTATAAAACCATGAGCAGTCACAGTATAGGAGAAATAAGAAGCAATGAAGAATAGTGATTTGCAGAGTGCTGTTTAATGCAAACTTGCCAAGTGCATCTTCTAGAGATTTAATGAAGACCAAAGTTGTTTGTGATGACCATATGATTAAAAGGAAAATATTCTCTTCTCTCATGGTCACTGATGTATTGATACAATCAGTTGTCTCAAAGAAAGTTGCATCTGAAATTTTGTTCCCTTCACCATTTTTGCTGGGAGACCAGCACTGAGTGTTTCAAATGTGTTGCCTCATTTTCACTTTAACTGAGTTCCTTTGGTTTCTACGACCTGTGGTTTGTAAAATCATTCTGGTTAGATGTTTTTATTTCCTTTGAATCTCTGATATACTCCAAACCTGAGTTAAATCCACAACATTTTATTCATTTTACTTTATAGGTAAATCTTTTTTTTTTTCCAATTGTCCTTTTAGGAGGGTATCAGTTGTAGAAAACTCTCTCCTAAACAGAGAACAATTTTCTGTCTTGCAGACAAAACAGCTGCTTTCCAGTAGCTTGAGTGCAAATGGAGTTACACAGCCCTTCTAACAATTATTGCTGACAGACTCATAGCTAAAATAGTGGGTTTGGAGCCCAGGAATTTCTAAAATGGGACAGTGATATTTTTCTTTCATAACTTTTATGGAAGAAAATTATCTCCCAGCAGGGAAAATAAAAGTCAAAATTTCAATGTCCCTTGTATATTTTTTCAAGCAATGCTTTCACTCGTAGCCTCCTACATTGTTTTTACAGACTCAGTGATAAATACACTTGATAGAGGTGCTAGGCTAAAATATAGCAACTAACAGGCACGGTGGTGTTCTTAAGATTTAGCACCTAGTTCATGAAATACGTTCATCAACGAGCTCGATCGTACATGATTTTACTATAAACTCTGCTTTATCTAATTTGTCTTTTCCTTTTTCTCTCTGAATGTCTGATTAACACAGTCCAGTTTGGTATAAGCAGGATATACAGACAGGTTATGAGGAATGCATAAGACCAAGTGAAGTTCTGCACCGTTTTGATTGTAGAGAGCACGGTCAAGGCTCCTCAGTGATTCTCCTCTTGCCTCAGAGATAAAGGTTTGGGGATTTTTCATACCTCATGTTTTGCTGGTTTGCAGGAGAGCTGCTGTTGATGTGAATGGAAGCATCAATAATGACAACAGTTTTGGCTTCAACTGGACAAATAAACTTGTCTCTTTAAAATATTTTTTCAGCACCAGTGCTGCACCAGAGCAGTAACATTGTCAGGTTATTGGTGTTGCAGAGACTTCTTCAGGTAAGAAATTAGAAGCAGAGGGGATACAGGTACAGTATTCAAGTGTGGACATCTGAACAGGCCAATTAATGGAGAACAACACCCCCCAGTACCAGTTCCTTACTCTGATTTCTACTTGGGAATGACTTTCCCCTTTCTGTGGACTGCCAAAGGATCTAGTGAGGCTCGTTTTCTAATTTAGGCACCTCAGTCAAGTACCAAAAATCAGTAAGAGAGAAATGGTGACACAGTAATGGCTTTGTTCTTGTGAATTTGCCTGTGAGATGTGCTGGCTACTAAATATTTACTGACAGTGGTGTTGATGAGGAAACATAAAGCTTTGAGAAGAAAATCAGAGCTGACAACTTGGCTTCCCCAAACTCTTGGATGCTCAATTCACTGGAGTTGGAATTTCACCCCTCTGGGTGAAGTGCAGCAATGTATGCACCCATCCCATCCTAGCCTTCCTCATCAGGCGCGCTCTTTGGGTCATGTAGGGAAAAGATGCTCTGATCCACACTTTCAGTGTACTCAACTCAACTCACACAGAGGGAGTTTGATTATCTCCATTACTGCAGGGAAGCACAGAGGTGGGTGGAAGATGTTACTAAGAAATGAACATGGAAAGCAATTCGTCGTTTTCATGTCCAAATCTGTATGACAGCGATACTCTCTTAATTGAAAGCTGTGTTTTTCTGCTAAAGAAAAGAGAAGTCTTTCTTCCCTACCCCGCAATGTTCATTGTGGTTGCTAGAGAAAACAGTCTTTAATGAGACTTTAATGAATATTAAAGTCTTTTACTGAGAGCTTCCCCTGAATCTCTCACAGTGTAATTAAGTGGTGGTCTGTGTAACTGATTACTGTTAGCTATTACTGGACATATCCTGATATTTCCTTAATATCAGAGGACACACACATTGATTTCCAAGGATTTTCCATTCCAAGGGAGTTTGCCAAGGGGTCTGGATATATCTGAGGGCATGTCTGCACTCTGCATGTGTTACAAATCCTTGCCTTAGGTCTGTGTAGATGGATAAATGAACAGGGATCAGTGAGATGCCAAGGGGAGGCATTAGCTTGAGTCCCAGAAGCAGAGCACCTGCAGTGGCTACTTTAAAGGCATCTTCTCCCTATTTTGGAAGCAATGTTTCAGGTGCAGCTACCCTGCTCCTAACTCCATACTGGGTGTTTTCAGAGTTGATCCCAGCATCAGGATCCTCTGTGTATGTACCCTCATTGTGCACGAACGTTATCACCATGTTTTTCATGTAAAACCATTGGGTAGGAGCTAACAGAAAGTGACTCATCAGGTTGAAAGTGATGCCTTGCTCCTTAAGAGATGGAAGCAAATTTTAACGGAGTTATTCAGCAGCTTAAATATTCACCCCTGGCATAAGGGAACTTGCTCACAGATCTTGCCAGAGTGGGTAAAGAAAGAATAAGACAACTGGCATAAAAAGGTACACAGCAAATGGTCTACAAACTCCTCTGAACCTTTACTCTACAGTCACCCTCTAATCCTACTACATCCACTGAACCCTGACTGCTGTATTAAAACAAATACACCTGAGGAAGAGGGATCAGCTACTGAGCAAAGCTTTCATTCCCATTTCTGCATTTGTACCAACCAGTGCTGTTTTGGCTGCCCTAGGAAGGTGGGCTCAAAGAAACACCTCGTCTATATCCAGGGGAGATTAGTTACTGGGGGGGTGTTGTTCTTTCTTAAAGTCTTTTTTTTTTTCTTTTTTCCTGAAGTTGGCTTGTATGAGTCAGCCAGACCCAGAAAAGGGAGAGTGTGTGGGTGTGAGAGGTTTGCACAAGATTATTACACTCTCTCAATATTCTGTGCTTCTTGTCATCTGTCTGTAATTTCAGAGAATCCGAAAATTAATCCTGGACAGGAAGAAAAGCAGAGCTCTTAAATGCTTATTTTTCTGGTGTCTTTTCTTTCATGTTCTGAAGTGCTTTTCTGGAAATACATTTAAATGACTGGCTACAGAAAACATTTGAGATGTGATTTATATGGAGAGGATGGATTGAACCCTTCCCTCAGGGCACTGTGTGCAGAATACTGGTGTGTTTGGGTTGTCCTGCAGGGAAACAGAGGTGGGTGTTTTCATCTTCTATCCAGGGAAAACCCACCTCAAGAAGTTGTTACTGTATTTTAGGGAGGGAGAACTGTGTGTTTTGCTCAGGAGCCTTTGGGAAGGCTTTAAATAGTAGTAATTATTATTTAAAGGTGGCCACTGGGAACATGGTGAACTCCAGCTTCTAAAAGGAGGAGACAGAGATACTATCTTACTAGGTTATTACCAATGTAGGCAGCAGGAGAAAAATGAAGTTGGAGTGGAGACACGCAGAGTTCCCTGAAGGAGAAGAACCTCTGGGACATTTTAGCAACTTCACTTACAATTTGGAGTATTTTGGGTGTAAAAGAATAAAATCAAACAAACAATACCATCAGGTGGGACAAGGGACAGGTTTCTCTCTGCATCCTTTCCCATGGAGAAGGAAAGAAAAAGCTTCAGACTCTTGCCTAGTTATTTAGGGACACCAAGAATGCTAGTGAAAATGAACTTGGATGTGATAGTGGAGAAACAGCCTGGAGTGTGGAGTGATGGGGAAGTCACATGAAAGATAAAAAAGGGGACTGGAAAGGAGACAGAAGACAGAGTGAGAAAATCTGAGAGGATGAGGAAGGTAGGAAATGACACTTAAGAGATGGTTACTTATTTTCAAAGGGGGGAAGAAAGATTGAGTGGAAATTGTAGCAGTGAAGAAAGAAGATAAAATCAGAAACAGAAAAAATGGATTCTATAAGAAAAGTAGGGTCAGAGAAATGCTCTTGGACATCAAAGAGCAGGTAAATTTACTAAAGTTTTAAAAAGAAAAATGGGAGGGTGAAAAAGAACGTTGTGGGAGGAAAACTTAATAAGTAAAGGAAGATTGAAGGTGAAAAAGATAACAAAGTGAAGGGAAAGAAGTTTTTATTCACTAGAAAGCTTGATTCTGCCCTCTTTTGATATAAAATATCTTAAATGTATATTGGACAGACATTGCCAGAAGAACTTTGAGGGGACTAGTGAAATCAATCCGCCTGGCCCTAGAAGACAGTGGTGTGACTCTGCAAGAGTCATTGCAATGTCTCAGTGTTTGTCTTGTACTGGGGAGACTGACATCAGAGAGGCACAGACCTTTGGGCTTATGTGCGTAAGAGCAAAAAACACCCTGAAGGTTACAAAGACACTGAAAAGGTTCCAAAATCTCTGAAGCTACTCTGATGTTAAACTTCCAAAATCAAAACATTTCCATTTTAGCATAACTGCATTCAGTGCTGTAAGCCCAATCCAAGAAAAACACTCTTCTAATAGTCTAAAAGCATGCCGTTTACAAATGATGACCACTTAAGAAATAATTTTTCTCATTTGATATTTAACTGCTTCCTTTTTCTCAGCTTTCAGAGGGCTCTTTGGAGGGAAAGGAAGTTTTGCTGTATCACATGGCTGATACTGTAGAGATTGAAAGCAGAGTACAGCAGCCCAATTTAGCATTACCTTGCACTCAAATATGCTGCTCCTATCTCCTCTTTTGCTAGGAAACAACACAGTTTAGAATCAGAGAAACATCTCGGTTGGAAAAGACCTTTAAGATCATCAAGTCCAACCATTAACCCTCCTCTTTAGTGTCATATATTTATGGTTCACCCACTTTTGATCAAATGGAACCTTCTTGAGGCAAGCAAAAGGTCTGTTTAACAGAGATACAGATACCAGATGACTCAGGATATTTGGGTTTTTTGAGGATAATGTTAGAAAGTGGAGCCAGAACTTGGTTTGGAGGCTGCCCCAAGACCCCTTGGGGTCACATTTTTTAAAAAGTAGCCAATAACCCTCGTCTCCAGAATGACAAAACACATTTCACTGACTCATCTTTCCAGTGACAGTCACACCATCAGTTTGAAAATAAGCAAACCCAACAACCAAATTCCTCAAATGGGGTAGCAATAGGAGGCTGAGCTTTTGTTTTACCTGCTAGAACTATAGTGACAATCAGATGTGCCTGGCAGGGTGGACCTTGGGGTGAAATAAAATTGTGGTAGGTGCTATCTTATGGACTGAGTATCTGTCTACCCTTAAGAAAACTCTGCTGTTATCACAGGAAACTTTTGCACTGCATTACTCAGTACATACCATTTGCATTCCAAATACCCATTACATAAATACTTGTCATGCTTACTTGTTTTGCTACAAGCTGTGTAAGCTCTTTAGGGCTGTGCTCTATGATCCAGACACTAGGTTCATTTAGTCATGTTGGATTCCACTTCCTATCACTTCTCCCATGACTTCGGACCGTTACCAAAGTTACTCTGTACTCCAGCTCACAAGTCATAAAAGAGGAGACAGGGCTCCTGCTGGCCAATGAAAAAGCCATTAACACTTACGAGCATCCTGCATACCCAGGTAACAAGGTGGTATCCAGAGGATTTAGGAGGACCATTAGATGAAAGAGCTGATATACTGTGTAAGGTCAGACACAGCCCTCTCTGACTAGGGATGTCCCTTTTACCAGCCACACACATACCCACCAAGCAATGAGAAAAGGGGTCTTCAGTTTCTCCCTACGAAAATACTTACATGCATTTGTCAGGGTATCTCTCAAAAAGTTATAGAAATAGCCACTTTGTGTGTCTCCTGTGGTCAGGTTAACACATTTCTGAACACTAGAAAATGCTCACAATAGAGATATGGCAAGGTGGATACAGGGGAAGGTAAGTATGAGATAGCATGCAATTTTTTTGCATAGTCCAGTGTACTTAAAAGACCATCTCTAACCAAAGGAAAAGATCAGATTTACTAGAGGCAGATCAGTAGATGTGCTGCTGGTGTGGACACCTAAGCTGCTACATTCCAGGAAAGATTTAAGACTCTTTGTAATCTGGTCATGGTAGTAGAATTTGCTCTTGGCCTTGTAGGAACTGAATAATAACCTGTCTTCCAGAAAGGATGCTATGAAGATACACTGGTTTTTAACCACTGTCACTAATGCATGTAAAAGATAAGATGGTATCTCACACCATCAGTGTAGCAGAAATCAATGAGCTTACAGTTCTCCACTGTGCTATCTGCTAGCACCAAAACCAGGACACAATTGTTACCTTCTGAGCTGGCAGCAGTGTGGCCATTTTCACAGCACTGTTCCTTGAGGAGCAGCGAGATGATTCCCAGGTTGTTGAGGTCTTTGTCATCATTTTTCTTTTCTTACAGATTTTTCTTTGAATTTGGAGTTCACAAATTGAGGGACAATAAGCACCACTGACACATGGAGGGAGCAAAGGCATTGCTCTTTCAGTCTCTGGGTCTTTCTCAAGATATTTTAAGATCAAGATATTTTCAGATCAAGATATTTTCAGTACCTGGCAAAATAATTGGAGGTGACATTTTTCCTTTTTAGAAATTTTCAATAGGGCCTGGCTATTTCCACAGCATGCACTTTAGAACCGAGCCAGTTCCACACAGAAGGAAATTTAGAAGAAAAGTTTGCCTCTTTTCTTAGTACTTATTCTTTTCTAGGATTCGGGAGGGGTTGCTTGGAACGTAACCATTTTTCAGACAGCAGGAGCATTATGTCAGTGCTGGCGACATGATATCATTATTCCTTGGAAGGTGGGTTTTTTTAGGCTGTTTGTGTTCCCTTGTGGTGCACCTTCAGTCCCCACCCACACCTGCTTCCGTGTCTGCTCCGAGGGATGGAAAGATTGATTTTGTCTAATTTTACCACCCACTCCAAAGCTGATGGTTCATAACCTCTCCTGAGACTCCTCGTGCCAGATTATGTGGATTGCAAAGCTGCCTAAAATCTGGTATCTTAAATGTTGAGTCCCTTCTTCACAGAAAGTTCCTTACTGAACAGTAAACCCTCTGAACTCACTATGAATATGCTGGTAGCCTCTATGGTTTATTTCATTTTCCTCTCTTTTCCCATCCCTGCACACACGTGTGCACACACACACACACATTTTTGAGGACTAGCAGAATAATTGAATGGTATCATTCTTATCTCTTATCTGAACTGTTAACAATGCTGAGAATTAAACCAACATCACAGGCATCTGACTGGGAACCTGCTGAAACTAAAACCTAAAACTTGAGTTCCACATGCTTTGCAAGCTCCAATTATTTCTCCATCAGGCATCTGTATTTTGTATTTTGAAGTTGTTCCAAAGCCCCTACAAAGAGAGACTTTGCTTTTTAGAAAAGAAAGCAATGCAAGAAGTTTTTGGTTTTGGTTTTGTTTAAATATTGTTTATTTGCTAATGAAATAAAAAGCCTGGAGAATGTCTATAGGATTTTCTTCATCCAAGTCCTGTTGTTTCCCTCCAGAAACAGAGGTCCTGTTGTATTTCCTTAGGGGCATGCTCCACACTGAGCAAAATAACATTTCCCCCTGGCAGGAGCTGCCTATGTGCAGCCCAGAGAGATTCACAACTACAGCAGCACTGCTCCCTTTGCCTCGGCTTGTAGGACCCCAGAGGATGCTGCCTCTGGCTCTCTGCTTCTATCCCATTGACAGCTCTACAAGAATCCCTTCTCCATCATTTTTTGGGGGGAGTAGCCAGACTTAAATAACCCTAAAATTGAATGAGAAGGGAACTGAAGAAGTACTCAGGAGCTTTGTGATGTGAGGGCTATTCATGCTTCCCTTTCCCAAACTGAATTCCAGTACCAGACACGTTTGTTAGAAGTGTCACAGGATGTTTAAAGGGCAAGCATTAGTCACACTGGTACAGAGCAGTGTGGTGAGACTAATATGAGGCTTGATTCATAACCTGGATTAACAGAGAATGCTTCTCAATGAGAAGGTAAACGGGGCAGCTCTAATATGGAAGAGTAACAACACTTAACTGCTCCTCTCCTGCAGAGAAATAAAACTGTGGTATCTGAAACTGAATTAAGATGTCAGTGCCCATTGTCATGTGAAATAACATGTGACTGAGCATTGGCAGCTATCTCCATCAGGGACAGAGTCTTCATGCAGATGTTTTCTGCTTTATGGAAATGTTTAAGCACGTGAAGTGGGGAAAGAGGAAGAAAAGGCTCTACAGCTTGATTTGCTTCATGGAGGAAGACTTCATACTAAAACTGCTGGCCTGGACGAGAGATGAAAAATAAAAATGTCTTGTTTCCGAGCTCTAGTGTGAAAAATGCAGCAGCTTTGCCCTGTGCTTTGACCAGTTCTGCAATGAATGGTGACATTTGACAGGCTTCTCACTGTGAAGGGAAATTTAACACAACTGTGCTGGCGTCTTAAAGGTCAACTGTCCCTCTCTGACATTCCCTTCTTTAGTAAGAGAGCTGGAATCACCGCATGTGGGAGCAGTCAGGGTCTTCTCAGGGTCTGCCCCTAAAAAGCCCTCAGTATTGTGCACAGCTGCATGAGTCCATTAATACATGCCTCTCAAATGCCCATCATTTTCATTTAAAGATCATTTAAAGATCAAGTATACTTTCATCCCATACAGATCTGCACGCTCTCTCATTTTTAGTGTGGAAAATTCCTTGCAGCAAATATATACTGAGGATGCCAGAAGAGCTCACAGGATTGAAGAAATGTTGGTTGCAAAGGGCTCTGGTCTGACCTCCCACTTGAAGCAGGAATATCATCAATGCTGGGTCACATCAGACGTAGCTTTTTACAGCCAAATCTTGAAAATCTTCAAGGCTGTAGATGCCACCATGTCTGTGGGTCCTTGTTCCAGTGCACTGCCCACCCAAGGAAGAAGATCTTTATGCCAGAGGCAAGAAATCCCATAGCAATAGAAGCCTCCTGTATTAATGTGTTGCTTTTTCTTTGTCATATATATGGAGTCTTCCATTTGGGACACATGCAGCTGACTGGTAGGAGTTTATGTTGCATTTCAAACAGTATAAACTATAAACCTGGTATGAACTTAGATGGCAAATTTAAAGCCTGCAAGGATTTTAGCAAACAAATTAGCTGTGTAATGACATCATTAAACCATAGTGGGAACTTCTGTTTGCTTTTCATTGCTTAAAGAGGTGGGAGTCCTTGAAAAGGAGCACTGAATGACTCATTAAGTCACTTTGTTCAGTGTGGGAAGCTTAGGGCTGTTTCAGTTTCTGTTGCAGGAGGGAGAGAAGCATCTAACTCCCTGCATCTTTCTCAAGCCTTTCACTGGGCCACTGTTTCCCTACAGAGCAGAAAGGTGGTTCTTCAAACCAGGACCCTGAATCTCATCTCCCTTGATGGCTTCATTAATTCCACATTTCAGCTGAGTTCACATCATCTATATGGACATCCATACACATGATCTTGTCATCTTCAGCCGTGGGGTGATGTGACCTAGCTGTAGCTGATGCTGGGTGGCATTACTTGCTGTGGGGATGGGCTAGGAGCACACTGTGGTCTCAGCTGTCCCACTGTGCAGTGGTGTGGGAGATGCTGGTAGCTCTATGGGAGATGCTGGTAGCTCTGCTGGCAGATATACAGCAGTGCACTTCATTTCTTGTCCACAGTGGTGGTGAAATGTTGCCTGAAAAGAAAAAAAAAAAAAGAGAGTGCATAAAGCAATCTAATATCTCTAAATTAAATGTAATTTTTGAGGTGCAAAAATCACAAGTAGCTTTGTTTATTGCTTGCTTGCATCTACATGGTTGCTTCTGCTTCTCCAGGAAGGGAGGAAGGAGGAAGTGCCAAACTGCTTCCTCTGCCTAGGACTGCCCATGGGGTGTCTGCTGCACCAATCTGTGCAGGAAACAGTGGAGAATTCCTCTTCTGAGATGTCAGACTTGAGCTTTTGCACACATAAGATCTGCAATCTTACTGTTTGTAAAACGCAGCAAGGCCTGTGACTACTTAGCCACCGTAGAGTTCAAACCTTTCAGTTGTCCCCAGAGCTTGTGCTTTAACACTCTGCTGCTGGGCTGTGCCTCCTCCTGGAGCCATGTGTGCAATTCCTGTTGACTTTAATAAAATCTGTGTGGGGTATCTGAGACAGAAGTAATTTCATAATATTGTTTTCCTTTGTGCCACATATTGCTCTATTCTGTAGCATCTGTTTAATAAGCTTCTTTTTCCCACTGGAGATTCTCCTCAATCCACAGTGGACTGATGACTGCAAGCCAACTATTTTCATTTGAAACATTTGAGTTGAGTATTTGGGTCACATAGAGTGAGGTCTTAGCAATGACTTTGCTTTAGAGATGTCCACCTGCCTCCAGTGAGTTCTTCACAGGATCTAGCTTGCAGTAATGGCCCAAAAAGTCCATGAGATCCTTTTTATATATTTGTTTGTTTGTTTTTTTGTTGGGTTTTTTGTTTGTTTTAATATCAGGAGACACATTTTCATTCCACTTAAAGTTGGCTTTAGACACCTCTAGAGCAAAAGCTGCAGCTTGTGGTTCCACATCATAATTGTCAATGTGGACTACAAGCATGGGCTGATGTGGGGACCCCTGGGACAATAGTTGGGATCACACTGCTACTGGAGCTGCTGTGATGTAGAGGTGCTTGGAGATGGAAATGACAGCCCCTGTGCTCTCTGTGTGAGGCAGGTGGCAACAGGGTGTTGAAATGGCAGGGGGCCTGTGGTCAAGTATAACCACTCTGTGGAACCAAACTCTGCTAGGTCAGCTGTTGCTCCCCTCACACGGCAGCTCTTTCTGGGTACTGTCAGGGAACCAAGCATTTCCTTTCATCTCTCCACGCAGACCCACTGGAAGCAGAAGATGACCAGCAGAGTATCAGAAACCTTCTTAGAGACAGGTCCTTGCTGCCCTGGGCATGGAGCAGGCTGATTTTCTGTGAAGGCTTCTCTGGTGCTCACAATGAACAAGAATTCAGTTAGAAGGAGGCCTTCCTTCACATGTAAGAAATAAATTGCTTTTTGAATTGAATTGATTTTGTATGGAAATGTTATTTCTAAGGGTGAGTGGCTGATGAAGCCTTTTCATCCTACATGACTAATCCAAACTCTGCCCACATCTGTTGTGACTGAACATTTACCAAGCCACAGTTGCTCAGTGACTTACATGAAAAGAGTGTAGGTGATGGAGTTGAAGTTCCAGTGGGGGGAAGGTAATGCCACAGTTGGCCTCAATGAAGGGAATTACAGTAGGGCTGGCTCTGTCTTCTGCCAGGGCAAGCTGAGGGAACTTCTGCTGCTGGTATTAACACCAGATCACCTGCCTCATCCAGGCAATCTGCCAGTCCAGTGCCTCCTCTGTGCATTGCAGGCAAAACGGTAAGAAAAGAGAGCTGCTTTGGAATGGCTTACCCTGGGCAGCACCAGGGTTTGTACAGTGCTGAGTCTGTGTCCTTCTTCAGCCCTGTTTGAGGCTGCTCATGAAGGCTGTTTGCACTTTTCTATCAGAGGGGTGGAGCTGTGGGAAACATAGTCCTTTCTCAGCTTCTGTACCAGCTGTGTGCCAGATAACTCAGAATACAGAGGGATTTATTTTGCCGTGTAAGCTTGGAGTTTGCTTAAAAAAATAATAAACTTAAAAAAGATGGATTTTGCTTTAATCTATAGGACAGCTGAGACCTTTATTGAATGCTCCATGATTTGCTCTACTTTGTCATGGATGCCTCTTCAGGTCCTTCACAGGGGCTCTGTTCACAGCAGGGAGGTTCCAGAGCTTTATCTGTATGTAACTTATCACCTTAACTCTCACAATTCTGCAGTTATGAGAAGTATTGCTCAGGAGTTCTTCTGGACCTCTTTCTTGAAGTTATTTCAGTCCTAGGGTAGATTACCCTGGGCTGTTTATCTGCTTTTATTCTGTGTGCATAGCAGAAGTGTGATCATGCAGCTGAGCATGTGTGACTTTGTATGTGGGTAAGGAGAGAAGAGAATTAGGGTCTCTCTTATTATAAGCCAGCTCAGAAAGATTTCAGGCACACCTGCTTGGCAAGTGAAGGCAATGCCATGCATTGGGAGTGTCTGGAGTTGCTGGAGTCTCAACTCCTCTGCTGTGCTAGTTTTCTGCTGGTTTAAGTACTGTCACCCATGCCCGTGCACAGACCTGTCTCAGGATGAGTCAAAGGAGGCAGTGGCTCCTCTTCTAAGCTGTGTGACCTCCTCTCTCTATGCCCAGTATTTTCCTCTAAATTTCATGTCATACAAGGTAATTTTGACTCACAGTTTAAACTCATAGAGACTGGAGAAAACCTCTCATGAACAACACAGGTAATCAATATGAGCTGAGGAAGTAGAACTAATTCATAGCATCATTTAATCCCAGAGAGAGGGCAGGAGTCAGAGATGGTGCACCTGGCTTTGTTGTTGCTAGCAGTATAAACAAAAATAAATGCTACCAGGGTCCTATTACAGAAAGCAAGGCGTGCTGCAGATATGTTCTTGAGGTATATTGGTAGTCAAAACCAAGCAAAATAAGGAGGAGGAGGAGGATAGAAAGTACAACTGTGTTGCCACAGCTATGCCATGACACCCCTCCAGAAACAAAGCACGAGAGTCCCTGATCTGAGAAATTCAGAATTACTGCACGTGCTATTCAAGGTCGGTGTCTGTGGGCAAGACTGAACTGATGGATCCCAGCTTTAAACCTTCCACACACTCCTAATTTTTCTCATTCCTGCAAACCAGAACCACAGGTGCCTTCCTTGTAATGATTTCTGACACTTCAAGGGTATGGCAGGAGCATAGCACTGATTTACATGTGATGCTCTGGGGCAAAGAAGTGGAGGAGGGGGAGAGTTTCCCAGCACCCAGTGGGAAAAGGCAGTGTCTTCATGTTATCTTGCAAGCCATGGGGTAGCACAGAGTCCTCTCCCCAAGGCATCTCTGACTGGCTGCTGGCAGGACACGCTCTCTGCATGTCAATTCCCATGTTGCTTCTGATGAGCCAACTACAACTCCCCTCTCTGTCTTAAAGGTCACCAGGATGCCAAAAGCTGGCAATAATTCTCAGAGAAGTATGTGGTAGCCTCATGTCTTTAAATGCCCACTTGTTTCCTGCATATCCCTTGGCAGAGGCTGTATCCTGAGATCTGTACCCACTTAGGACACCCACGGGCTAGGTGTCAAACCTCTGCCTGCCTCTGTGCCACCTCTGCAGCTGAATCATTTACAGGGCATGTCGATGGAAATTTGGAATAGGTCACAGCAGTAACCAGAGATTTCTTCCACTTCTAACACACTTGCTGTTTCATTTGAAGATGGGTAAACCAGGGATTTCAGCTTCCAGGAGAGCAGATAGTCAGGCCTTTCCTCCCATTTTCCACGAGCAGCTTCAGCCACAGGTTGTCCTAGGGCTGTTCTCAGTAGCCCATGCAGAGTGCAGAGCCAGACAGACCAGTAAACCAGGAAATCTATGATCCAGCTGACCTGTTGTCCTCTTGTGACCTCTTATGACCACAGATCAAATATGACCTGCCAAACAGAGCCTTGTATTCCAGTGTCCCTGTGTCTTGCCTCGTAATGGCAGAGAGGAGAATCTTTGAGTCTCCCTACCCTCCACATGCAGCTCATTGTGACATGTCTGGCTTTGCATACGGTTCAGTGAACATTGCAGCTTCTCTAAAGAGCTGAGCATATGCAGCACTTTTCAAGGTTAGTGGTTTTACAGTGTTAAGCGTTGCTGAGATGGTTGTTTAATGCAGATTTAGAAGGACTAACTTTAAATCTGGAATATATTTCCTCACTGCATCTATATATTGATATTTTACTATTGGACTAGATTAATTCACTATACTTTGCTGAATATCTTTTTACATGGAAGAAAAGTCAGAAACATAACTGATAAACATGGACAGAAGTTGTCCAGCTTTGTGTAAGCCCAAGGAAGAGTGAGTCCCCCTGTTAGGGGAAGAGCCAAACTGGGATAGAGTCCCAGCATCAGAGTTGGACTTGCTCCTGCTGCCACCAGGTACATGGGAGATGAGGTAACAGTGATAACTTTATAGGAGTTCCATCTTGCCCAGCAATGGCCATGCATCCATACATACATCTAGGTCTCAAACTTCAGCAGCAGTGATTGTGGGTTTCCAAAGCTTTCCTAGTAAAAGCAAAATGGGCAGCAAATCCTGACCCTTTGCTGCTCCCTGCAGTCTGCTGCCCTGGACAACTGCTTGTCTTGACAGCCAAAAACTTGCTCTGACTATGGACCACTCCAGCTGAGTGCCACTAAAATAACCAGGGCACTGGGATTAGACTAGAGAAGACAAAACTAAAGGCTCTTTTCCTTACCTAAAGGGGAATTACACAGAAGATGGAACCAGACAGTTCCCTGGGTACACAGAGAAAGATGAAAACCAAGTTGCAGCAAAGGGAATTCTGACTAGACATAAGGAAAAAAACTTCAGTGAGAGTGCTCAAATACTAAAGCAAATTGCTCAAAAAGCCCACAAAATCTTTGTCTTTGGAGATATTTAAAACTTGACTAGACGAGGCCCTGAGCCAGCTGATTTAACTTTGAAGATAGCCCGGGGGGAGGGCGGTGAGGAGAAGACAGGTCAGCCTGGGTCACTTCCAGAGGCCACTTCATCCTCTTTTCTTGCACGATTCTATTCATTTTTTCTCTTTCTGATGCCCTGGACACACTTGTGTGCTCTGTGTTATGGACCAGTGTATATTTAGGCAAGCTAAGTGCAAACTCCTTGGAAAGCAGCATTCCCACAGTGTCAGAGAGAAAAGGCCCCATTCATTTCTACAAGAAGCTCCCCAGTGTGCTGAGGAAGGGGAGCTTATGTCATCCTCTCCCCCAGTCTCTTCACTGTAGCTCTCTAGCACAGTCTAACACTTATATGCTGAGCTTAAGGGCAACGGGCAAACTTGTACTTATTTATTCTAGAAAGGTCACTTCAGACGTCGTATCTGGATTCTGGGAGGTCCAGCCATGACTCAATCTTCCATCTTAGCTGATTTAGGTAGCAAGAAGCCAACTGCATTGCTCATGTTCACACATCCAGGGTGAGTCAGTAGCTTGGCTTAAAGTTGTAACTGCAAGCCTCTGGCTGCCAGAGCTTTAGTCTGTCACCCAGTGTCTCCTTTTTGGTTTGACCTCATCTCAGTGCTTTCAGAAAACATCCATAGCCATGTGACATCTAATACCTTAAACCTGCATGATCCCAGTGGCTGAAGAAACTACTGATCTAGAGCAGCCTTCCCAGACACACGGGTTTGACCTGGGCAGGGTGTCTGTCCAGCCTGCACTGAAAGCCCATTCTCCACCATGCCTCCTGGCACTCTGTGAGTGCCAGGTGAGCTCAGGGAGTGAGGGTGAGCTGGTGCCCCTTGCTGCTGGGATGCAGCAGGGACCCCTAGCATGGGAAAGGGGGGATCACTGCACCGTCTGCAGGCAGGTCCAGGCAGGTCTGACAAGCTCAGTCCCAGCTGCAATACCTTGAAGAGAGCAGACACATCCCAGATGTGACTCCGCTGAAATTTCCAAAGGAAGAGTTTATTTGTTTGTCATGGATGGTCCTTCCACTGTGCTTCCTCATAGACCAAGCATACCCTGAGGACAGTCCTCCAAGACATGCTAGTTGCCTGCACAGCCCTTCAGGATAACATGGGCATGTTGCTTTTGGCCATAATTAACTGAGGGCCAGTTAATTGATTTGTCTCATCAGGAACAGTTTCGTTCGGGATAGAAGGGACTATGTCTGAAACACAGCCTGAACTCCTTTGTTTTCATTAAGGCAATCTGCACTTCTCCTGAAGCAGAACGTCATTGTGATTTCTTTTGCCCAACCTTGGAGCTCTTGAAAACAGATTTTATGTATTTCACCTTTGCTAAAATGTGGCCAGAGTTTCCTACTCCCCTTTCTGTTGGAGAGCTCAGGAGGGAGGGATTGCCCTGCTGGGCTGACTAGGGATAAGTTCAGGGTCATGTTTCTGGGGAAGCATCGCTGCTACAAACCCACACTGGCATGGATAAAGTTGAGAAGTCATTTAACTGGAATCATCCCTGTGTTTAGCCCCTGGTATTGCTCCATCCACAATGGCAAATAAGACAATATGTGGTTAGAAAAGCCTTGCTTTGAGTTTTGTTTTACAATCCAAACCCACAACAACGGTCACAGGCAGTTTCTGTTTCTTCCAGATTAGCAAAGTTTTAGAAAATAAAAGGTTTGCAAGTTGGCACAACGAGCATGAAACCAGCAGCTCTATTGTTCTTTTGCAATTCCTTTACAATTTTTATCTTTTTTTTTTTTTTAAATAGACTGCCAGGAGAGATGACCTTTCACCACGGATTCCAAATCTTCCATTTACTAAGTTTAGTTGTCTTTTAACCAGCTCATGTTCTGCAAATCCTCCCTTAAATCACCCTCTCTCTGCACAGGCTGCTGCCTCCTTCTCTTATGAATGACTGGTCCCCCTGATGATTAAACAACAAATACAATATTCTCATAGACTGTGTAATTGTTGTGCAGCAATGGAAAGAATAGAATAAAATGGAGCTATGACTCAGTGCTTGGCAGGCTGTGTAGAAGAGGGGTGTATGAGAAGTGAGGAATATATAAGGGATTTCTGTGCAGAAATTCAGGTTTTAAATACACGGTTAGCTGATACAATTAATTAAAAGATAAAGTGCTTAAGTACTTGACTAATCTAACTGGGACGAGGGAGTAAACCAGTTTTTATTTCTCTAGCAGTCTGCAGGTCTGTTCAGGACAGTATCTACCACCACAGATAAATGCCTTGTTGGGATTCCTGTGATAACCCCAATTCCTAAGGCTAAGTCAGCTCTTCTCCTTTCTGTACGCATAGTCAGCTGATCCCTCTGATATTTTTAATCCAAAATCCATTTTTAATCATTCCTCTCTCATTTCTAAGAACCACCAGTCACGTTTTTCCTGAGGTATATATGCATAATTCCCATAGATTTTAATGGCAGCTGGTAATTACGGAACTGAAAATGGTTTGGTCCTATTTATTCAAAAAAATAATGAAGCTTTACTCTGAGAAGGTAGAGTCTAGATGAGGCTTCATGGAATTTCATTCTCAAAGTTAACCCCCTTCTTTTCTGAGCTAAGGAGACAGCTACTGGCAAAACCACTTCACTTACTGGTTGACTTTATTGCTGAAGAAATGAGCGCTTGTCTCAGAAATTTTTCCCAGCCTGCATAAGACAAAAATGCCTCCGAGGAAGCAGCTGTNATCTGCAACTTGTATTTTCTGTGAAGAAGAATGAAAATGGGGCTTCTCTGCCAAATGGCTCCTATTCTTCCACTGCTGTGGAGATGGAATTAGAATGGAAAGCACAATAAATGACATGAAATGGAAATTGTCAGGAATGTAAAGAAAGAAAAAGTCATGTGTGGAAGTAGCAGAGAGGAAGCTTTACCTGAGGTGTTGTGTGTTTGTATAAGTTGCGACGTGACATGGAGAGCAAAGACAAGATTGTACTGGAGACCTCTTGGTTTCAGTCACTCCAGCAAGATCACAGAATCATAGAATAGTTCGGGATAGAAGGGACCTTTAAAGGTCATCTAGTTCAACCCCCCCTAGTGTGAGAAGGGACATCTTCAACAAGATCAGGTTTCTCGGAGTCCCATCCAACCTGACCTTGAACTTTCCCAGGAATGGGGCATCTGCTACCTCTCTGGGCAACCTGTTGCACTTGGCCTTGTTGAACCTCATGAGGTTTAATACTTGAGCTTGTCCAGGTCCCTCTGGATGGCATCCCATTCCCCAGATGTGTCAACTGCACAACTCAGCTTACTGTCATCAGCAGACTTGCTGAGGGTGCAGTCAGTTCCACTGTCTATGTCATTGATGAAGTTAATAAACACCAGTTGTCCNAGAGGAAGAAGGTCACCAGTGAAGGGCATGGAGGGAAAGTCTATTTCAAACAGATCCTCTTCTGGGATGAGAGACTCGTCTCTCCTGGTGACCTTGTGTGTTGGGGCTGATCCTTCACCCCAGGGTCAGCCAGATGCACTGGGTCACCACTGTGGAAACATCTGCAACTTGTATTTTCTGTGAAGAAGAATGAAAATGGGGCTTCTCTGCCAAATGGCTCCTATTCTGAGGTGGATGCGCTTTCCTCTTGACTTCCATTCTCGCTTTATTACACCTGGGGATGGAGAGCTCTTGTGCTCTAGGGAAACTGTCCTCAAAGATCTGCCAGCTCGGTTCTGCTCCCTCATCCCTGAGGGCAGTTTCCCAGGGGGTCCTATTGACTGACTATTTGAACAGACGGAATTTTGCTTTCCTAAAATTCAGGGTCCTGATTTTACTCTTTGCCTAACCCATATCCCTCAGGACTGCAAAATTCACCAGTGCATGATCACTGCAGCCCAGCCTGCCTCCAATTGTGACATCACTGATTAGCTCGCATCTTGGTGACCAACTGGTCCAGTGTCACATCCCCTCTGGTAGAACTGTCTGATACCTGGCTTCAGAAGTTTTCCTCAATGCATTCCAGGAGTCTCCTGGATTNTTTATCCACTAAACAGTCCATCCATCAAATCCATATCACTCTACTTCAGTGAGATGGATGTTGTGGGTGATGATGTCAAAAGCCTTACAAGAAGTCCGGATAGATGACATCTGNCCCTACAGCTCACCATGCCACTCCTCCAGCAGATATTGGGGGGGTTGAATTTCTCCAGCAGGATGAGACAACTGTGAGCACAAAGCCTCCTGTAGCTGGAGTAAGAAGGCTTTGTCAGTAGGCTGCCCCTGATCAAGTGGCCTGGTGCCATGTAGGTCATCTCATTATCAAAAACCCAAAACTGTGGCAGTGACACCGGACATGGAGCCATGTATTAGTAGACTGGGTCCATCTGTTTCTTCCAGTGTCACTGCCTGCAGCTGGAAGGATAGAGGAAAAAAAAAACCTGTGCTCCAGATTCCCTCACAAACTGTCCTAAGACCCCGAAGTCTCTTTTGACTGCCCTTGGACAATGTGTTGCAGCTTCATCACCATGAAAGAGCAGTAAATAGGTAACAGCCCAAGGGCCATACCAGGCTAGGAAGTTTCTTAGTGATGTTCTTAAAGTGGGCTCCAGGGTTGATGTCTACTTCAAACCCACTCATGTAGTAGGAGACAGTGTGAAAATGTATTTTTTATTTCTTATACTGAGGTTCAGTGCTTGGAAAAGGCTTGGTATTGCCTTTGCCAACCACTGAATCTGTTTGAAGGAGGCAGCCTTTATTAATATTCCAGCTATGAGAACACTTCTGTAATCTTTTGGCACCGGGTTGGCATTGCTGTTGCTGTAGTATTTGCAAGCACTCTGACTAATATTAAAACACTGACAGGGCACATTCACTCCTTATATTTGTAGTGACTTCAGTGAGATGTTTTGCGTGCTGTATGGGGGTCTGTCATGTGTCTCTCTTATCCTGAGAACCCGGAGCGTGGCGTGATGGAGGAAGGCATTTAACCACCTGATACTGAAAACAGCCTGCTGCATACCTTTGTCCTAGGAAACCAGTCAGAAGAAAAGAGTTGTGGTTCAGGAGAATCATGTGATTTATAGTGGCAGCTGTTTACTTTTTCTTTGCCTAAACCCTTGTGAGGTGCACTATAAAAAGCACACAGGGAAAGTCAGTTTTGACTGGAGAAGGTTTGGAACAGGACTGCATCTGTGGAAGGAGCAGTTATTAGCCTCTGTATGGGGATTGCCAAAGTTTTCTAGGATGTTATGAATTGCCAGTCATTTCCATTTGGGATAAAGGAATAGGAAGGGTGGGTGAGACTGAAATAGAATTGCTGCTCTTGACTACAAAGTCCCACCAAAACATGTGCTTAAGGAAGCGGCCAAGGCCGGACGGACATTAAAGGAGCAAGAATCTTTCCTTTTCTGTAGTTCTCACTGGCTCGTGCAAATGTTGTCAGGACTGCAGTCTTTGACAGTGCTACAAGTGGCAGCTTTCATTTGTTTCATTGCAGGCATGAACATTCTCAGTGTAATGTATAGAGACTGGGGAAATTCTCAAGATGGAAAGAGGTTTATCCATCTTCTTACTGAATAATGCACACTTTCAATTTCACTATAGTGCATACAAACTATGTTTTAATGGTGTTAATGTGCTGATCAATCCAAATTTGTCTCTATGGCAAACTTTGTCTTCCTCATTACTTGCTCGTCTTACTCATTACTTACCTGTTAGTCAGTGCTTGGCTTAGTCACCATTTTTGTCAACAAGGATTTTAGATACCTCCAAATCACTGATAAAGAGTCTGCAACACCCCCCACACAGATACACACACTTTACACAGAAATATATATCTGTCTTCTCTCTCCAGTATTGTCTCTTTTCCATCTTTCCAGGGGAACGTCCTAAGAAGCTTTAAACTAGGATAAAAAAATTCTTATTTATCCTGGTCTTAATTTAATTTTCCAGGAAAAAGTCAGAAGGAAATAGAGAAGCTTCATGTCATAGCCTAGAATTTTGCTCTAGGAACCTAGACAAGTCAGTATGGACATCTTTGAGTTTGCACATTAGGAAAAAAGGAGAAGCCAAAGGCACTGGTTTTCTTCCCCACAAGAGAGTTTGAACTCTGAGCTAATGTACAAGAAGCCAATTCCAGTCCAGTCCTCAGGAGGTTCTCACAGAACATTTTTAAACCCCTCTGAGATGGACAAAAAAACCCAAAACCAAACAAAAAAGTGAGAAACACAGATACTACAAATGAAAATAAAATAATTTCCTAGGCTGATATCTTCTTAGATAACACAGGGAATGATACGTACCAATATTAACACCTACAATCTGGAAAATTCATTTGTTAATCTTGTTAACATGTTATTTTCCTTTGATTTCAGTTAATTAAAAAAGACAGATCTGACCTGACAATGGTCTCCATGGTGCTTGTAATCACACTTTCCTAAACCCTGACACACTGCTGTTTGTTATCATATTTTCTTGGGTTTCCTGTTGTTTTTTTAAGCTATTTTTCCCTATTGAATAAGAGCTGATAGGAGATAACATACCAAACAAGGTTGTCTGAGTTTTTGCTTTGAAAGCAGCAGTGGTGAGAAAGCCATCATTTGGTAAAATTGCTGGGCAAGGGTTTCAGATGGGCATTTCACTGACAAAATGCAGGCTGATGGAGAACTAAGCTGCCTGCAAATGTATAGAGCAAGCTGAAGCTGTCATATATTTCAAAAAGCAAGCAAAATCCTTCCACTGATCTTCTGTTCCTTTAATCCAACAGAGTAAAAATCAGCTTGCCAGTTTGGGTCCTGATGTGTTTGCTGGTGTCACTGCTTAGAAAACAAATCAAGCAAAAAGTATGGGAAAAGACCTCGCTGTTAACCCTCACAGAGTTGCAGTTTTTCCTTGACTGATTACAAAATTCTTTCCAAACACTACTTAATCACATTAAAAGGCCACGTATACTGATATTATGACAATTTTCAATGCCAACTCTCTTTGCTGCCAACAGGCGAGAAGAAGTTAATGAATGGAAGAGAGTATATATACAGAAATAATTCAGCTGGTAAAATGATGAGCTAGGAAAAAAATGAGACCCACTAAGCAGAGCTAAAAAGAAAGAAAGAAATGAGTATTTTTAAAGGATGCCCAAAAGATTTTGGGTAGCATTATGGATAAAGTACTTTTATTATATAATAAATAGGTGCCCACCTGAAACAAAATGAAACGTCAGTGAACTAGTCAGAAGAGAGAACCCATAATTAGTGGTATGGAAATTACTAGTGTAGAATTTCTTAAGCTATGCAGTGAAAGGCAACTTAACAGAGTGGCTTTGACCCTTGATTAATGTCTGAGATGCCTTACAAACCCACAGAACACTGAGCCACAGGAAAATTTCAGTTGGAAAGGGCCTCTGAAGGCCCTGTTATCCAATCCCTCACTCAGAGTACATCCAGTTACAGCACATTGTTCAGGGCCCTATCTGGCTGTGTTGAGACTATCTCAAAAAATGGAGAAGCTGCTCCCTCTCCAGTACCTGCTCCAGTATTTTACCATCATCATGGTGAAAATACGTTTCCTAAAATCTGATTGGAATTCCTGGTTTTGCAGTTTGTGTCTGTTGATAGAGTTGACTGTACAGTAAGGTGGACTCCCTAAGTAGGTGTCTAAGCAGCAATTGAATAAACCTGAGTGAGCCAAGAAAGAGAACAAAGTGAACAGTCTTTGCCCATAATTTGAGACTTGTCATCAAAAACTCTTTCAGGAGCCATGGGGTCAAAGGGAGAATGACTGACCCAGAAGAATGCTCTGCTTTGGGGTGGTCAACAGAATAGGCTCTAGACAAGCTGAAGGCACTTGTTTGAACTGAGTTTACCTGGTGGTGTAGGCTTCTGTCTAATTAGCAGAGTTCCCTTTGTTGCCTCTGGATGGTCAGGGTGTCCAGCAGTGAGATGGTTAACTCTGAGATAGAAATTCTAACAACAGAGGAAGCTTTTGGAGGATGGGACCATTAGGACCCTGCTAGGTACCCACTAGGTATCTGCTCAATAGAAGGTCAGCAGAATCAAAGAGAATTAAACTCAAGTAACTTCTGAAAAAGCTGAATTAAAACTGTAATGGGAAGAATGGTTTGGGGAAACGAATCACAGTAATTCCTCCTGAACTTGGAAACTTCCTTGTAGTTAAGAAACAAACTGCAGAACTGAAACCAGTGGCTCTCCCTCCTGAGATCTGCTCTAACAAATGACCACGTACGTGTCTCTTCCTCAAGTGACCAAAGGGTCAGTTTGGTCTTATGGCAGAAGGATTTTGAGAAGAGGAAATGATCTCTGTCCAAAATACCCACGCTGATTGCAACAGAGCTGTGGTCCAGAGAACATGTTCAGCCTAGGGGTGAGGTAATGGGGTTAGGCAATAGCCAGATTATGCAGTGGATTGTTTTCAAGTGACAGCTAATATACAGACCAGCATGATTTCTCCTTCTCCATCTTTCAGTCCTTGGAAAATGACTAATGTGATGCATCAAGTGATGAGACAATGGGAACATGACACCAAAGACAGATGTCCCTGTGACTCTGAAGAGCTGCTTAGAGCTCTGCAGAGGGAACCCAGGCTAAGGCGTGTGGCCAGCACTCGCTAAAGATGCTGATGTGTGTGTTCTGGTGGTAATACCTCGTACCAATTAAAATGGATCCTCTCAGCACCAATTTATCCTAGTTAAACTAAGGGATTGCTAGTTTGGAAAACCGTACAGGTCTCCAGGGACTGAGATGTTTTGAGGTTCACGATGAGCTGAATTCAAAACTTGCTCCCAAACAAATGATTGACCAAAATTTCCAAGCCCCCAGACTCTGAGCTTTGCTGCACAGGAAAATTCCAAACATGATTAAAAGTGCAGTGTCCTTGCTCTTCCAAGAACTTCAGAGGAGGTCAGCAGAACAACTAGTTTATGTACATTGTCACTTCATGAAAAGGGTTAACTGAGGTCACTTTAATGCATCTTCTACCTGTGCTTTTTTTCACTGATCATCCTTGTGCAGGATGTTTTATCTGGGCTTCCATGGGGATGGCGGAAGGAAGTAATAGGGAAAGAGATTCTCCTTATTTGAAGTGGGTGAGATATGGCAAGGGTGATTTAAAAGGAGAAAATCTAGCACAGAGAGAACTACTTGTGTCTCAGTTCTCACTGGAGTTTTGAGTCATTCATGCAGTGCAGTAGCTAGGGAGCCTGAGTGACTCATACTTTGCTAACTATGGAGGAAAAAAAATATATTTTCTGAAACATTCAAGCATTACTCACATTTTCACTTAATATCAGCTGATTCTAGTAGCCTTATTCCACCTTTTGGGACTTAGTACAATGGGTTATATAAAAGACACATTGGGCTCAAGCTCCCATTAAACTGATGTGTTAAATATGGCACCTTGCCTAGATTGTGAAGTATTTTGAGTGTCCCTCAGTTCAGCATGGAAGTTATTATCTTTAATAGAGAGGAGCTGGAAAAATTGCAGACTCACATTACAGTTGACTTCAAAAGCTCTTGATAACTGTCCTAACTTCTGTGTTGTGACTTTCATCCCAAAGGCTCCTCAGATGTCTGACCACCTAGTAAACAGAGCACATCCGTGTGGTCCAGATGTGGTTTCACAAGCACTGAGTAAAGTGCCATGATCACTTCCGCTGACCTGCAGGCTACATTCCTGCTAAAACACCCAGTGTTGGCTTGATCTTTGCTACAAGGTCCCACCCAGCAGTGACATGACGTGGATCACTGCAGATGCATCGTACAACTTCACAGTACAAAGATGGCCAAAAGATCTCCATATGTTAGGAGATCTACCTATGGTGATGCTGTCCATAATTTCATCCACTTTGGGGAAGATTGTGTAGACTATTTGGCAGATCCTGGAGTAAGACCAGAATTCTGAAATACTTAAGTTCTGGATTTATGAGATAAAAATGAGTCATACCCACTTTAGAGAAAAAATAAATGGTGTAGACCCTTTTTATCGTTTTTAGGGCTAGGGAAAAGTGCTGTGCAAGAAATAGTCACCATTTTGCACATGTTTTTTGTGAACCTTTGTGTGAGGTAGGTCCCTGCTACAAAATTCTACCCTAAAATTCGTGCTGTGTTATTCTAGGAACTTTAATATATGACTATGGCCAAGAGTTTAGTACAAATTAAAAGAAATCCAGGTATTTTTGTGGATGATGGGAATGCCCACTTTTATCTGCAAAGATTACAAAATAAAACCTCTGTGAGTTCTCGAAAGGCTAAGGATCCTCAGAACAAGGCACGTTTGTGCTCCAACTAAATAGGAGCAAAGGAGCCATTGGAGAGAATATTTCCACAACAGCCTGATGGAATTTTGTGCTTCTTCCTCTGAAATCCCTGACAGCCCTTCTCAGAGACAGGACATTGGCCTTAGACTGGGGAGATACGGGATTTCCAGTGCTGCAAAACTGTCCTGGTTTTAGAACAGAACAATTCTGTTCAGAGATTTTAATTTTCAGCTCAGCTCTCCTAGCTAATGACACTGGCTGCAGTCAGCAGCCTGTTTTCCCAGGCAGTGGCTGCTGCTGGCAGTGAGGACACCCCATGGTTACAGACACTACCAAGGTCTGGGGTGCAGACCAAGGCAACTGCTGGACCTTGTGCACCACATTTGGGGGGTGCAGTAGGTGGAAGGTCACCCCTGTGGGGAGGAGCAGACAGGACGGGTGACCCCAAATTGACCAACAAGGTTTTCTAGCCCATATGTGTCATATTCACTGTAAAGCTGAGGGGTATCATGAGGGTCAAATTCTCTTCTCTTCTTCAGTGGTCAGCTTCCAAGGAGGACTCCGTCTGTTCTGCTTTCTATCTCGATCCATGTGTTCCTGAATCTGCTTCTCAGTCCAGTGTGGGACTTCCCCAGTGGCTGCTCCACAGCACCAGTGGTGATGGTGACATAACTGCCAGGGTGGGCCTTGGGTTTGATTCTGGGTTTGTATATTTTTGTATATATTNTGTGCTTCTTCCTCTGAAATCCCTGACAGCCCTTCTCAGAGACAGGACATTGGCCTTAGACTGGGGAGATACGGGATTTCCAGTGCTGCAAAACTGTCCTGGTTTTAGAACAGAACAATTCTGTTCAGAGATTTTA